>JAUMJK010000663.1:1200000-1524169 GCA_033558105.1 Coccyzus lansbergi
ATACTTAAGCAAATAGCATTTAATGGAGTAAACACGAGGTAACTGTATTGCCCCATGTTTTTTGTTCTCCATAGCGCTTTCTGTTATACTTATCTCTAGCTATAATGATGGCCACCTGCAAGGGTAGGTGCACAAGTACCATTACCACCACTCTGCACTCACAGAAAGGCAGAAAAGCATGCCTGCTGACGGGCAGCTGAAGCTTGTGTAATCCTTGCTTTTGGCCAGGGTACATGCATCTCTCTTTCCTGCTGCAGTGGCCTTCTACTGTGCATCAGATGTATTTGGGAGATTTACCTAAGTAAGGTTGCAGAACTGAGCCAGGGGTTTAATCACAGAGATTTTACTTTTACTTACAGTTTTCAGGACATTTGTCTCTCCTATGAATAAACCATGAAGTCTTCAAATAGGCAATATGACCTAATCTGCTGAATGATCTCATGCTTTGTCAGATGTAAAACATTATCCAAAGTGAATGAAATGAGATGGTTTGAAGTTTTGAAAAGATGTCTGGAATGTATGAACATGTTTGTTTCATCTTCCACATGTAACCCAAATAAAGATCCCATTATGATGTACTCCACGTAGTATACAGTTCATTATCTTCAACAACATGTCTCTCCCTTCTTGTATTAAAGCGAAATATTCTCTTTCATCTCAGTTCCTGATAAAGACCTGCCACCTTTTACTGCTTAATAATTGAAGGCAACCTGCTACAGAAGCTTAGTGTCAGATAGCTACCTGCACCAAAAATATAGAAAAGAATCAAGTTATTATTTTTGATGGCTTTAGTAGTTGTTAAAACTGAAGACTGTGTCATGACTCCAGGAATCTTTTAACTCTGTCACTGGCTTACAAAAAGAAATCGTGACCTTCCTAAGCTTTGTCACTGGTGACTTCTGCTTCGTGATAGCACTCAAGATCACCTGCTCCTGACTTTCCCTGGTGCTGAGGTCAGACTGACAGGTCTGTAGTTCCCTGGATCTGCCTTGTGCCCCTTCTTATAGATGGGCACAACATCAGCCAGCCTCCAGTCCAGTGGTACCTCCCCAGTCATCCAGGACCGCTGGAAGATGATAGAAAGGGGTTTGGCAAACACATCTGCCAGTTACCTCAAAACTCTTGGGTGGACTCCACCCGGCCCCATAGACTTGTGGACGTCTAGCTGGGCAAGCAAGTCTCTAACCACCTCCTCTTGGATTGTGGGAACCTCGTTCTGCTCCTCCAACCCCTGGGGTTGTGCGCAAAGGGAACAACTTTCCTTACTATTAAAGATTCAAGCAAAGTAGGCACTGAGTACTTCAGACTTGTCTTCATCCTCTGTTACTGTTGTTACCTCTGAATCTAGTAGGGACTGGAGATTCTCCCTAGTCCTCCTTTTACTGTTGCTATATTTGTAGAAAGATTTTTTATTGTCTTTCACAGACTTGGCCAATCTGATTTCTAGTTGGGCCTTAGCCCTCCTCATTTTTTTCCCTGTACGTTCTTGCTTCCTCCCCATAGTCCACCCAGGATGCCTGCTCCTTCCTCCAAAGCTCATAGACCTTCCTCTTCTTATTGATGTATATCTATGTGGAATATATATATATTGTGCACCTTTTTGTCTTCTTGGAAGGTAGTTTCCCAAGTCATTCACAAATAAATGAAGAATGAAGAAGATGTGAGAACTGCTGATCAGATCAAGGACCATTGCAAATAGGACCAGCACAGCTCAGTTTCATATATGGGTTTGTCCTTCCATTATATCAGGGTAAATGATAACCAGAACTGTATTGCACTATGACTATGTGGTATGTACACATAAACAGAAAAATTCCAGTCTGTAGTTGTCAGGCTATGACAAAAGGGAATTAAAAGGAAATTGTAAGAGTCTAATTAAAAATATTTAGCTATCAATACTGAATCCTTGAAGCCACCAACATTTACTGTCAATAAAATATGTGTATTTTTCACGTTACCCATACTATATAATTCACATTTCTCTACTTAGCAGATCTGAAAGAGGCAATCTGTTTCTGACAAATACCATCTCTCAATTCACCTTATAATATGAACACTTGTAAAAAAAATAGGGCAGGCAGCATGTGAGTGGTGAAAGACTATGTCCTTAGAGCAACAACTGAGCATAAAAGCAAATATGATAATAACAACTTTTATGTATTCAACCCTTAAATATAACTTGGGGTGCAGTTCCATTTGGATGAGACAGTGTCTAACCTTGGAATACAGAAGTGCTGCTATGGGCCGAAGCTTTTGCTGTCTTGTAATTTGCGAGCCACTGTTATGATAAGATTTTCTATTGTGATAACTCAAGCATATGCAGTTTGCCATTCAAAATAATATCAACAAAGCTTTCAGTAAATGGAATAATGTATACCTTGAATGTCAGATACAACATCAGTTATTAGAAAAATCACTATACGTGCAAAAATAATTGAATGTACATGCCTCAGGCCTGCTTACTGATACCTTTTTTCCAATAGTTTATGTATTGATAACAGAGCTCACCAAATACACATTTTGCCTTCAGTTAACTGTGTCTGGCTAAGATAAAATATTTATCTGTGTGATATGTTATATATCAAGCATCCATGTATATAGCATATATATGCAAACAATTCAAATCAAATACCAAGCAGGCAAAAGGATACATCCAGTATGAGGTAATAGATTCTGCTGTCTTAATGTTAGCCCCACACCTTCTGGCATATCAATACTTTTCAGAAAGAGGCTTGATATGATTAAATCACAAGAAGGGCTGCATTTATTTACAGAACTGGGCAGTTACCTGTTTTGACCCTACTTAATATGTTGTTCAAAATAAAAGATATCCACTCCAGCTAGGAAAACAAATACATTTTCGTTTCCATAAATAGCAGTTTTACACAAATAGGTTTTGGAATAATATCTCATGGGTAAACTTGTTTTGAAAGAAGATTAATTGAAGAATTACATCATGTTGTTAGTAAGCAATTAAAATTCAACTGAGCCTTAAAATTTACACCTTAGGGAACCTTGTTTGAATTTACACTTATTTCAAAAATAAAAGTACAAACTGCTTCCAAAGTGCCATTACATGCTATGCATATTTAAGAGTTTTCTGTTAAATAATCCATTTAGCCTAGCTTAAAGCATCTTGGGAATGCTGCTTTAGACTGTGGAACCATCAAAAAATGCTTTGTTGCCCACAACCAAACTTAGGTTTTATTAGATCTAATGCATCCTTAGATGGCAATTTTTACCATCTAATAATGGTGCCATTTTTAGGGAACTAGTATCAACAGTGAAGAATTTTAGGTCCACATGATGGTAGGTTTTGGATTAATGAAAAGTTAAAAACTGCTCCATCTTCCATATCTATTGAAACTGTGGAGAAGGTAGAAAGGAAGCTGTAGAGAAAAACTGGTGGAGGATTGTGCCACATATAGGGAAGTTAAAGCTGGCCAGGGAAGGGGCAAGAGAAGAAAAGGTAAGTTGAGGCTGTGCCATGGGAAGAGGTGGGAACGTCAGTTTTAAGTGAGATCGAGGAGCATGGCAGAGTTGTTGCTCAAGGAATGGTATTGGAAAGCAGCAACTTCTCTCATTTTTTATGGGAAAGTCACAGTTTGCAAGTTTATAGCTCCAAAAACTTCAGAGTAGTCTTCTAGATAGCTTTAGTGTCTAGACCAATGGTAGTTTTTTCTGTGACATCTTCTGGGAAAATGTATTGTGTTTAGTCACCTCCTCTCTAACTTCTCCAAAGCCCAAGAAGCACAGCAGGGCTGATGCCAAGGAGGAAGGGCAGCAGAGGGAATTTTAGAAACTTGAACCATCTCGCACCATTCTCAAGTGGCAATGAAAGATCTGTGTTTGAAAGACAGAAACTGGCTGCTGGTCACTGATACTCTAGAGGGCGAGTGCTCCATCTTCTATCTTCAAACCTCCTTGAAGAAGGATTTTGTGCTGTTACTGTATTGCTTCTACACTTGTCTCATTTAAAATTGATGCTATCACCCCTTCTTATGGTAAAGACTCAGCTTAACCCTTGCTTTTTTGCTGGTCACACTCCTGGTTTTAGCCTCCTTCATTTTACCACTCAGATTGCCTTATTGATTGTGCCGCTGGCCAAAAAGAGCTTTCTCTTGACACAGTTGGCAGTGAGACAAGCTACACACTTAGAGCTCATTAGATGGGTGGAATTATATTCTGAAGCTAAAATCTAACACTGCTACAGTGATAAAACTCCTCCAACGCTATTCACTATGTTCTCTGAAAATTATTTCATGTGCAATTTACAACTGGCTTTTTAAACAATCTGAGTTGAGACGTGGATTTCCACTGAAATCACGCAAAATTCATAATATGTGCTCTAGGCTGAGGTTTGTTGTTTAGCCTTCCACAAAACTGGCCATGCCATGAAAATTAAACTTGAAATTTAAAGCAGAATCTGGTGGGTTTTCAAATGGAGCCAAAAGAAGTTCTGTGTTCAAGTGCCATAAAAATGCTGACCACTGGGAAAAAAAAGGCCAAAGATATTTCACGATAGGAACACAAATGGGTAGTCTTTCCTCTAAAGCAAGAAGAATAATATCTACTTTTTCAGAGTATAATGATGAGACCACTTTTGTGCGACACACACAATGATGTTTTTTTTAATTCCTTTGCTAGCATCAAGTAGGTCAGTACAGCTAAAGAGCAAAGTGCATTCCCATGCGGAGATTCTTGTCTGAGATAAAGAAATAGTGTGATTCTTATACCATAGAAAAAATAATTTGCCTAGGACAAGATGCAAGGTGACACGGATGCATTTATAATGCTTCTAGTTTTGTGACTGGCTTTCCACTGCTTGGTGTGGATGTACTTAGAGTTAATGAATATTTGTGGAAACTGAGTTATGACTATGAAAAATAGCACACAAAAGCCCGTGAAGAGATGAAGCATCCTATGTACCCTCATGGTTTTAGAGAGTGTATGGTAAAAAAATCACAATGCTGAGTGACCTGAGGGTTACTAGGAATACCAGTTTACTGTGCACTATCCATTTGTAGCATTAAACAATGCCTTGGAAAAAAATTTGTAATCGAATACAGTGTTCATTAATTAAGAACTAGCTAACGATCTCCAGTCTCATTTTTCTGTGTGTGTGTTTTGCATACCAGTTAACAATCTTTGTCTAAGTTTTGTGAAATCCAACACAAGGAGAGGTGACTAGTGAGTAATTCTCTAAAGGAAACAGGACATATGGGAAAGACCTGCAGTCTGGGAAAGAAGTAATTCAGAAGGAAAAATATTAGTTATGGAGAAACAACATGAAGAGTCAAAGCCAAAACTGTAAAGTCTTTGTAAAGCTGCCTGCTTTGGCTCTGACAGATCCAAAGGGAATGGCAAACCAGAAAAGACTGAAGGGCTCTCAACTTCAGATGTTAGAAAACAAGGTTTGGAAGCTCGCTGGTTGGTGAATACTGCCCAGTGCAAAAAATCTTCAGTGAAAAGTCCTTCTGTCTGCTAAGGGAGAAGATACTGTGTAGTTAAGCTGGCAGGTAACTTTAGCAAATAGATTGCAAGACACTCTATATGCAATATTTTCTTGAAGAAATGGAACATAGTGGTTGAAAGTAATGAATGATTCTTCACTTTGCAGCCTTCAACAGAGGGAAACCCTAATTGTCCCATGAGACAAAAGCCAGCTAGGTTTTCCCATGTCCATAAAAGCTCTTGAACATCTGCATAGAATGAAAAATTACAATTTACAGTTATAGATATGTATGTATGTAAACTACGTATTTATTAGTAATAGTTGTGGTTAAAGACTGTGATTAAAAGTTAAAATCTTGCCTAAATAACTTCACATGAAAGTGAAAGGACAGGCTTTGTCCCCAGACTGGTCGAGTGAAATTCAATTAAAATATTTCCTCATCATGAACTACAAATATGATTAAGCAATGCCTTGAAATAAGCATAATGAAAACATTATCCATCATTTTCAATTGTGGTTTTCCAATTAAATCAGGGCATAACCTATTTGACAATTAGCATGCAATGATGTCTGTCCCTGGTGGTAAATAAATATAGTTTGACTTTGGTATGATGAAAGGTTTTTATTTTTTAACTGTTGAGGCATGCGTATGTTTGGAACCAGGCTGACACCAAGTAATTCTTACTAGAATACATATTCCACTCACTGAAAGCAAACCTAGTGTGGAGTGTTTTCTGTGGGTGAAGTGATACAAAGGAAGGGGGAAAGGGGCCAATATTGTAAAGGATTTTCGGCTGCACAATCATCTCTGTTTTAACTGAAATCTTAAGGCAGCATGCTGAATGACACAGGGTGGCAGCACAGATCAGCAGTATTGGTTTATGCCTACTGAAAGGCTCATAAAACCTCTGTGTCCTCCATGCAGAAATTTTTGATTTTTACTGGGGTTATTTTGTTTGTACCTTATTGTCACCAGGTGATCATTCTCCCTGAAGGTCGTTTATTTTTAATTGAATGTGTTGTTTGTTATTGATTTTAATGGAACCAGAATTTCAATGCTAAGCTAGCATTTTCAGTAGATCAAAGGAAGGGCCAGCAAGATTCAGGCATTTAAGTCATTTAATCACTTAAATTTGAAAGCAATATTGTACACAAATGGTCTGATTTATTTGAAAATCCTAATCCCAAATCCACATCCAGTCACTCGCCTAACTGACCTGGTTCATAGGGGTTTTGCATGAAAAACCCTGTTGATTTAGTGCAAATAGCTTGAGAAAGTATGCGTGACATTACTTTAGGGCAACATCATTACTGGGATTTCTGTACTTGAAAGGGTTTCTGTTTACAACTTTACAAGGAGCAACTGAGAGAGCTGGGGTTGTTTAGTCTGAAGAAGAGGATGCTGAGAGGAGTCCTCATTGCTCTCTACAACTACCTGAAGGGAGGTTCTAGAGAGGAGGGAACTGGCCTCTTCTCCCAAGTGACAGGGGACAGGACAAGAGGGAAAGGCCTCAAGCTCTGCCGGGAGAGGTTCAGGCTCTACGTAAGGAAAAAATTTTTCACAGAAAGAGTCACTGGGCACTGGAACAGGCTGCCCAGGGAGGTGGTTGACTCGCCTTCCCTGGAGGTGTTTAAGGTGCGAGTGGATGAGGTACTGAGTGGCATAGTTTGGTGTTTGATAGGAACGGTTGGACTCAATGATCCAGTGGGTCTCTTCCAACCTGGTGATTCTATGATTCTATGATAAATTTAAAATATCATTTTTATCTCCTTGTATTCTTGTCTTGTAGTGGAATCTGTAAGGAATATTCCAGCTGAAATAAGCGCAGTATTTATTTTTCCATAGCTAAATTCAGGTTAATGTCTCTGTATCAGCTTCTTTGTATATCTGGGTTTCCATCCCACAAAGGCTTAAGTAGCTTCTTAACTTTAAGCATGACAGTTTTTCCATTACAATTACATGAAATTGCTTCCATGTTTAAAGTACATGTTAGCAGGATCAAGGGCCTTAGGTAATACGCTGTGAGACAGAGCACATTCTCTAAATTCTGTGACTCAGATGGGTGTAATAAATGAATAATGACCTTGCCTTAATAATCTTTCATTGTCATATCAGGATGTCAGCATTGCTTTAATTTAATACATTGTATTTATTTTCTCGGGAACAGAAACCTCATTTAATAGTAATCTCGAAAAAGAAAAAAATAGGGCTTTCTTTCATTCTCTTAATCATTTGTTCTTCTTTTATGTACATTCAGCTCTTGTCCATCCTGAAAGACTCTATGGTAACTGGAGGCACAATGAAATTATGACATCTCAAGAGAAGAGCGGCTGAAATCTGAACAAACCAAAGAAAAGAGGATTTTTAACCACTGTTCGCAACCCTTTTCACTCTTTTTGACTGACATCTACTGAGCAGCAATGTCTACTAAATATTGCATGAGAAAATAGCTAGGTTGATATAGCTAACACTGAAAATAGATGCTTTTTTTGCACATTTTATTTCTTGTCTTTTGAATTAAATACCAAAACACTTCACTTGTCCTTTAAATGCTGCAGTGAAGATAAAGGTCAAATGCTTTATCTTCATATAAAGATGATTACAATAATCTCCTTACACATTCCCTTCAAAAAGCTGACTTTTCAGTGCCCTCCATATCTTTCTTGCAGTCCTCCTTTGCTTCTGGACATCCTTATTTCATTCCCATTTACTGGGAATGCATATAAGCACACTGCTTTGGTCCAAATGACTGCACATTACACCCACTATCATCAGATACAGTGAAGATAAATGAAAAAGAAGTTAGCTATAAGCAGGAAGAATTCTGCAGCAAGTTGAGACAATCTGTGTCAATGTCAAAAGGAGGAAGGACGTTGCACAGCATATATTATGCATCTCTAAACACTTTATTGAGTATACATTCTGAGCACATAGTCCTTTTGATAGAGGTTGTAAGGGGATTTTTAACTTCTGTTCTTCAGGGCTGCATCCTGAAATGTGGTGTTGAAATGCTGTAACTCCTTCTGATATCACAAGGATGGGGGCAAAATATCTGCTGATTTAAATTATTGTAGATCTATTGAAGTCTTTCTCCTTATTTTTGTAACAGTTTGCACAAGTAAAAATTCAGGTCTTTAGAAGAAAGAACTTAAAACTTCCAGAAGTTGTTCAGCCCTTTACTGGATCAGATCAGCTGACATCAACAGAACTATGAAACATATCCTCAAGGGACAGCTAGGACATCATACGTTTTAGGTATCTTTAGGAATTCTGGTACTAAGAAAGCATGATACATAGTTTGAAGAGAGGGAAAAAAGAGCAGTAACTACTTTGCTGGTCATAAAAAGATGGCAATAAGATTTAAAGGTTTAATCCTGTCATATTTTGATGCTTTCAGATTAGTCAGTAAATGAATTTTTAAAATAGCCAAGATGACTAGAAATACTTATGACCAAATTGTCCTCGGTATTTTTTTTAAAGAATGGTAGCTTGTTAAAAAAATGCCTAAAATAGGTACAGCTATATTATCTCACCTCCAAGTAAAAGTACCCAAGATGATTCCAACAGCGCATCTGAACATTGAGAATTTATATGGAGATGTGAGGTATAATTGATAATCTGACAAATGTAACTATTATGGTTTGAGCTCACCACCAAAATAGCTCTCTGCCTTCTGGAAAGTAACAGTATGTTTCAGAATAGCCCAGACTCGATTCATATTGATCCACATAAAGAATAATGACCAACCACACTGTTTCAGTAGAATTAATCCAATCTCTTTCCCTGCTTCCCTTGTTGAACCCTCAAGAGAGAATTATAGATTTCTTTTACTGTTATGTTCATTCGCTTACTGTGTGGCAATGACCTACTTTCTGTTTAACACAGTGAACATAGGACTCTGAATGTACAAACTTAGAGCACTAGGCGTATAATGTTGTGATTTTCAGAGATAAAATCTGGCATCCATAAATCTTTGATCTTTAAAGGAAATGGTGCTTATTTGCATCTAAGTACTTGTAAGAAATTGCAGGTAATCCAAATGAAGAATCAAAGCCGGAGAAGCTTGTTGTGTGTAATTCACATTTAAAAATTCTACACAAAAAGCATTTTGGGTTTGTTTTTCTCAGAGAAGCATGGGCACTGAATTTGCACAAGTTTACAAAACCAGCTTCTTTCTAACTTCCTGTGACTTCACTTTTGGTCGTTGCAAAATAAATGCTAATTAATGGAGCATAAAGTGATATTTATTTGTTCCTTGTAAGTCTCTTAGATGAGAAGGATGCAGCCTGGAGGGGATGTTGATATTGGTTATTATAAAAAGCAAATAACATGTCTCCTCAGATGCTACAATCTTCCACATGTACTGGAAAGAATGGAAAGCCAGATAATGAGTAATAGAAAAGTTTGACTCACAGGCTTGTGAACTGTGATGCAAACATTGTACCCACAGAATTATGGGCATGCAAGCAGCATGGTTGACACATGGTATAGTTGGGTTTTATGTCATGACTGCTTAGATATGGGGCAAAGCTGTGATAAACCTCCATGTTTTTATGCCAAGAAGAAAATGAGCTTGCTTGAAATGTGGAAAATTAGTTCATTCCACTGTCAATGAGTGATGTCTCTCATGTTAGGGCAGGAAGGATCAAAAAATCAAAACAAGATTTTTAAGATTTGAAAATTTGAAAACTCCAGCTGCGAAAGTGTGACTTTTTATAGGCTTTTTATAGGAAGGCCATTTTATAATAAAAATCAGTAATTTTCTCAGAAGTACTGGGCAATAGACTGTGACACAAATAGGATTTTTTTTCAGTTTTCTTTTAATTTAGATTTGTCTGAAGGCTTGCAGACTGCAGTGCATTCAGGTTATTTTAAATTAATATTGCAAGGTTGATTTTCATATTTTTCTTTTCAGTCATCATTCCTCCAGTATTGTCATAAGATTTCTGGTGAAGTTGGGTGTGGCCCACTATAGGTAAAGTTATCAGCCTAGCTCTAGGTGAGTAATAAGGACTTATCAACATGAGAACATTTAGCCAAAGTTAGAGGTTAGCTTCTTGTCCTAGTGTGTGTATCCTAGTTTTCTGCTGTGGTAAGCTTGTGAATCAAAGCTGCTCAACAACTGATGTATATAAAAAATGAGTAAGTCAGAAGTTCCTTTTTTAAAATTGTTTGAGAAACGCCACTTATTTTCACCTACACAAAAGAAAGGAACTATGAAAATGGCAAACTCTCCACTTTGTATTTTATATAATCTTATCATAAAATATCAGCAAAGTTTACATTTTTATAATTTCTATAGTCTTTTAAAAGTGGATTTTATTTTATTTAAACTGTTCCCTTTGCCACATTTAACAAAAATTTGTTGTTCCTCAAAAAATAATAACTTTCCATCTTAAACTAAAAGCAATATTGCCAAAAGACATTCTGAGTGACAAGTCCTTAGATTTACTTTTAATGTGCATGTATGATGACGCATTTTTCATAGAATCATAGAATCACCAGGTTGGAAGAGACCCATCGGATCATCAAGTCCAACCATTCCTATCAAACACCAACCCATGTCCCTCAGCACCTCGTCCACTCGTCCCTTAGACACCTCTAGGGATGGTAAATCAATCACCTCCCTGGGCAACCTCTGACAGTGTTCAATGACCCTTTCTGGGAAAAATTTTTTCCTGTTTTCCTTGACAGGGTAGGCAGGAAAAGGCAGGAATGGATATTTCTGTCTGCACTTCATCCCTGGTAACACTTTAAACAAATCCTAAAAAAAAGAAAAAAAATCACATCCAGCTACAGCCTCAACAATGCAAACTAGTACAATATTCAGCTCTGCCTCTGTAACTGCTACTTGCCTTGTATTATTTGACAACCAAATTTTTTACAGTGCATCACATAACATGATCACTAGTCATCACTGACATACCAAGTTTCAAATAAAAGTTTATCTGGTTTTTGAATGATCTCTTTTGGGGGGAAGGGGCTTATATCACTATTTTTCACAGCTCAAGAGAAGTATGGAACTTCACCTTCTCATAAATCAAAATACCTAACCAACTTACTCACACTGTAAAAGTTAATTAGTAGCTATTATAAAGTTCCTTTTACTTTCTGACAAGTCGCATGTATATAATTACAGCTTTACATCCTTTCATTCAGAACATTGCATCATCTGTACCTGCATGGTAAATGAGAACTATTGTGTCTGTGTTTTCTAGCAAAATTAATGTTCAAAGCCACAGCAAAATGTCCTTCATATAAAGGAGTTTAATCCTAGAGTAATTAGATTTTTCTTTCATCTTCACTCACAAGATGGAAAAGGGAAAAAAATTCCAAACCACTAAATACACACAGTCATTGATCAAGTCTTTCCATGGTGACTGTAAGCGAACAGATAGACCACAAACTTTTTGAAACAGTCAAAAGAAATCCTTTCATGTGGTATAGATCCCACAAACTGCGTTTGAAAATATGTCATGTATGAACTGAATAATATTGGAAGTAAGATTGTTACACTCCAGCAGCTTTGTATGTACAGATTTCTAGGTTGATTGAAAACAATCAGCTGCAAAGACCTGCGTACACAGGGAAATGACACAAGTGGCCCTTGCTAAGATATGTAATTTCCCTCTTATTATGCTAATTAAACAAAATTGCCTTCAATAATACAAAATCATATATCTATAGTGGTTCAATTTAACTAATGTTCCATAGCTGCATAGGCAATTCATGAAAGCAAATAATAAGATATTCAGCTAGAATTTATGGAGAGTGTTCAAGCAACTCTCCAAAAGGAGGGCTGAGGTTTACAGTTTCCCCACTACAAATCCTACTTTATGCTACTCATGAGATTTTCTACCTTATTTTTCTAATTTTATGATACAGCAGTTACTGACTCCTGATAAATCTGAGTCAATCGAGACAATACTCCACAGTGACAAATGCTATATTTCTTCATTGACAAAGAGAAAGCCTATATTATTTGTCAGAATTATATCATTTCACTTCCAAAAGCATGAACAAATAAAATAAAAATCTTTTAGTTTTGTCTCAAGCTACTTAAGATTCATTGGATCTCTTTTAAGTTAACAGTAATAGAATTTCAATGTAAGCTACTTTAACCCGATAGAATTTCAATCTAAGCTACTTTAACCCTGATTTAAACTGAGTAAAATAAGTTATGCTGAAATGACACTATGAAATGTGCAAAATATAATGGCTGTGGTCAGAACCAGAGTTTAATGTTTCCTGATTTATTTCCAAACTTTTATTATATCTTTGTGATATACTGCCATGTCATTTCCATTTGTTTTAGGAGACTAGAAAACAAAGCAGAATATATGGTTATTGAAGTGTTCCCATTTATTTTGAGCATAGAATCGTTCTTTAAATCAAATGTAGCTTAATTGATTGCACTGATCACAGTTTATGTTACAGCTGTAGAATGCTATTCTTTTTTCTCTAAATGTGGGACATCATCAACTTATATAAAAAAGGTGTAGTAGTTAAATTTTGTTGGTACTAAATGGTGACCTGGTAACTATTGCAGTGTAATTTGACTATCTATAGCTGTATTAATATAGTTGAGTTACATTTGGCAACCATAAAGCTTGTATTGCTTTACTACCTGTTAGTATTCTCTGACATTATGTGCGGGAACCTTAAAACAGACCAACCTGCAACTAATGAACTACAGTTATAATGACACTATTGTTAACGTTCCCACAGCAAATGCCAAGAAAACTTAAAGCTTTACTTGTGAAGTGAAGCCCACTTGGGGAGTGGAAGGATTCTAGGTGATTCCAGTTCAGGGGCTGAGCCCATCATCTGCAGGAGCAGCAGAACCTTCTGCACGATTTGACAGTTGGAAAAGATTCAGTTTCCAAACCTCTTAAATCTTAACTTTTTCTGCTTAGTTGCCAACAAGTCTGTTTTAGCTAGTAATCAGTGTTGAAAGATTCTGAGCAGTTGCTGGTTTCTTAAAACATTAAGGCTCCTACCTCTAATCTAGACTTATCATCATCATCTTGTATTTTAAGTTAAATGAATATTTAGAAACGTAATTTGAAGCAAAATGGCAGCAGGATGAATTAATTAATTTATTTTGTAGTGTTGGCAGAAAAATGGAAACTGGACAAAGTAAAATGTTTCAGCATTGCTGGTGAGAAATTCATTAAGGAAGACTGTGTTTTTAAGTAGTCTGGCTTTTAAGTTGCACATATAGACTGTACATTGGTTTCCAGTCAGTTCATCTGTTTTTTCAAGTGACCAAGGTATTTTGCAAAATCTCCTGTTTCTCAGAAGTGGCTGGAATTCATGCTCTGTCTTCTGACTGTGTCCTTGTTGAAGCTTTCTCTGTCCACACATCTATAGTGGTATTTATGGATTTTTTTGTGACCATAATATCTAAACACCTTACAAAATCTAAGATTATACTTAGACCACTTCTATTGGGGCTTTTTTTTCTCAGAATTTTGCAAATATTTTATCCCAATACGGAATAAAAATTCTCCAAGTTCACCCACGTTGTGAAGGGATAAATTTAAAAATGTTATGTCACCTGCCTCTCCCTGCCTATGTCAATTCCTGTATCACATCAATTATTGATCATGATTCTTCTTTTTCCTTTCCCCTGTGCAACATTAAAAACTTTTTAGAAGGACCAACAGCTTCTCTTTCCAGCCCTTCTTAATTGTAAACAGAAGAGAGAAGAAGAGGGCAGAAGAGCCAAATACCAGAACCAAGAAGACTGCTGGCAAATTTTCTAAACTCAGAGGAGTGGAAGATCAAGACAGGTTTCTGATACAAAGGCATCAGGAAGGCAGACTATAGGGAATCAGTCTCATCCCCAGATTGCCTAAATAGCAATATGCTTTTAATATACAGAAGAATAAGTGTGGGCCAAAGACCTTTGTTTTCACTCCCAAGAGTGGATCCAAACTGCTATGATGCACATATATTCCTGCCCACTCAACTCCACATGCTATTAGTAGATGCTGCTCTGTTTAGGAAACAAATAACTGTTGTTCTTCCATTTCTTCAATGTGCTTAGCCCCGTCTCTGCATAATCCATTCAAACTGCCTTGGGGAAATATTTTGTACCATGTGTATTTATGCTTTCCCCTTTTTACAGCATGCTGGGAAAACAGTTCATCTCATTCACTGATACGTAGTGAACAGGTGAGTCTGAGTCTGACATTAGGTTGACACCATGCTAATCTGACCATAAAGATGACTAAGAAGGGAGGGAGAAGAGAACATAAACTGTAGCCCCTTACTGAACTTTTGTGCGGGTCTTTGGGAGACAAATCTGAGCCCTGGGGACAGGAACACACACAATTCTTTCTGCAAAGCTTGAAAAGAGAGTGTGCTTACATGTGTATTTGTCTGGGGCAAATCTTGGTCTTTGTGAATGATCACACCTGTAAAGCACAGAGACCTGGGGATCTGAACAAGGTCATGAGCATGGAGCATTCCCATCTACAGATTGAAGGACATCTGAGAGAAAAAAAAACCAGTCATGAGATACAGCATAGTAATACCGTTTATCCACAATCTGCAGAGTTTATTCTACTCTGCATATTGCAAATTCTGCCAAAAAAACCTACTCTGATGAGAGGAAAAGGAAAAAAAAAAGGAATTTGAAGCAAGGCAGCAAAGATTTGCAAGAGGTCATTTTGTGCTGAGAGAAGTAAGTGATTTTATAGTGACATTTAGGTCAAATTGTGGAAGGATATTGATGTTTCCCTCAGAAGAGACCTACCTAATCTCTTAAATCTATTTTTAAGATTTCTTAAGTTAGCTCTCTATAACTTCAGTTAGTATAAAAACTGTTTCTGATAATACCATGAAGACAAAGACATATAGAGAGAAAAAACTGTGCTCTTTAGTGAGATGATAGAAATCCATTATTCACAGCTGCATACACACATGATTTTGAGTTGTAACAGCCAGCAATTAGTTTAAACAGTAATACCACCAAGGGAGGCATAACTTAGTTAAAATTTACATTTAAATGAGATCATTTGGAGAAATCAAATGCAGAACAATCTGTTATTTTTATATAATGTTTCATAGTAGATTTTCTTAGTAAAGTAATCCTCACAATATATTTTTATTACTTGCTGGTCTGAAATTACCATGATAGATTTGTACGTGTAAGGGAAAAAGAAGTCTCATTTAGCATTTGTTCATTAACAACCTGATGCAGAAAATTATCTCTGTTCAGGAAAGCATATTAACTAAATTTAACATAAAACTCGTGCTTGGCCCTGCTGAAAGCTAAGCATATACTTACGTGTTTTTCTGAACATGCATTGAAATTCCAAATGCATTTACTTGCTTTCTTTAATCATGTTCTCATCCTATAGTGACAGAAATGTTTCTGTTATAAAGCTCTTTGAATTTTTCATCTATTTTTAATTCATGTAATCAGTTATAAAACAGTGATACATGATGCAATAGTAAGACTTTATAGAGACTTTAATGCCAGATAGAAATCTCTGAAGATTTAATCGGGGAGTTTGAAAT
Source organism: Coccyzus lansbergi (assembly GCA_033558105.1). Lineage (NCBI taxonomy): Eukaryota > Metazoa > Chordata > Aves > Cuculiformes > Coccyzidae > Coccyzus > Coccyzus lansbergi. Next base: position 1,215,987 of record JAUMJK010000663.1, read on the forward strand.
TAGAATTTAACATAAGGTCTTCCTTCTTTTGGGAAACTCCCACACTACATCCTTTTTTCAAACCTGATTATTTGGCCATCATTATGGTTAAATTCTTCCATAGAATAAAAAGCTTCTAAATAGAAATACTTCACACTCCAAAGTGAAAATAAGTCCATTAAGTTGTTCGTTTTTTTTTGTGTTTAACATCATCATGTTAAACCTCATCTGCCAATGAAAGGAGAGTATGTTACAGGGTTTCTGGAATCCCTTTTTCCCATTTACCTCCAAAACTGGACTTCCTATTTGGATTTTATAGCATAAAACAAGTAATTTTTAAGGACTCTGAAAAGTAACTGGCTCTCCTCTGTGACAAAACTCCCCAACTCTCTCATAGCATTCTGCTACGGAAACGTTCAGCCTCTGGCCTGGACAGACGCACACTCTCCTGGGTAGAAAACTGGCTGGATGGCCGGGTCCAGAGAGTGGTGGTAAATGGTGTTAAGTCCAGCTGGAGGCCAGTGACAAGTGGTGTTCCCCAGGGCTCAGTGCTAGGTCCAGTCCTGTTCAATGTCTTCATCAATGACCTGGATGAGGGCATTGAGGGTACCCTTAGCAAGTTTGCAGATGACACAAAGCTGTGTGCAAGTGTCGATCTGCTGGAGGGTCAGGAGGCTCTGCAAAGGGACCTAAACAGGCTGGACCGCTGGGCAGTGTCCAATGGCATGAGGTTTAACACGACCAAATGCTGGGTCTTGCACTTGGGGCACAACAACCCTAAGCAAAGCTACAGCCTGGGAGAAGCCTGGCTGGAAAACTGCCAGGAGGAGAGGGACCTGGGGGTGTTGGTCAACAACCGACTGAACATGAGCCAGCAGTGTGCCCAGGTGGCCAAGAAGGCCAATGGCATCCTGGCTTGTATCAGAAACGGTGTGACCAGCAGGTCCAGGGAGGTAATTCTCCCTCTGTACTCTGCACTGGTGAGGCCGCTCCTTGAATATTGTGTCCAGTTCTGGGCCCCTCAGCACAAGAAGGATGTTGAGGCTCTGGAGCAAGTCCAGAGAAGAGCAACGAGGCTGGTGAAGGGGCTGGAGAACAGGCCCTATGAGGAGCGGCTGAGAGAGCTGGGGTTGTTTATCCTGGAGAAGAAGAGGCTGAGAAGAGACCTCATTACTCTCTACAACTACCTGAAAGGAGGTTGTAGAGAGGAGGGAGCTGGCCTCTTCTCCCAAGTGACAGGGGACAGGACGAGAGGGAATGGCCTCAAGCTCCACCAGGGGAGATTTAGGCTGGAGATTAGGAGGAGGTTTTTCACACAGAGGGTCATTGGGCATTGGAACAGGCTGCCCAGGGAGGTGGTTGGTTCACCTTCCCTGGAGGTGTTTAAGGCACGAGTGGATGAGGTCTTGAGGGACTTGGTTTAGTGTTAGATAGGAATGGTTGGACTAGAAGATCCGATGGGTCCCTTCCAACATGGTTGTTCTGTGATTCTGTTCTGTGAAAACACAATTTCCAGCTACTAATTTAAATAGGATCCAGGCAAGGAGCATGCAAAAAACTTAAGGGCATAGCAGTCTGGAAAAATACCTTAAAAAAAAAAAGTTGGCAGAATAAAACCTTTATCTCCGAACTACCTGGCAAGTAATGCCATTCAGCCTGGGGAAGTAAGTAGGTTTCTTTTATGGGGACTGTTTATTGGAGTGCTTGTGTGATTCTTTGCCTGAGCTGGCAGTTGCAAGGGCAGCCCGTGGGCAGCGTATGGAGGCACCAGCAGGAACATGGCTTGTGCAGCTCATTGCCAGAAATATCATCATCCAAACTTGCATCTTCTACTGGAGGGCTGTAGGAGTGTTGTATCTGTGTCCATGAGCCACTTTTCTTCTAAATAAACTGAGGAACTCTACGACAGAATCTACCAAAAGCCCATAATGGATGACTTAATTATCCATTCTACACATTGAATGGGCACATTTCTTACAGGACACAGATTAAGATGGGCCATGAGAGAAAGCATTTATATGAAGACATGATGGAACAACTAATATTGAAAAAGAGTTGTATACACAAAATAAGAAAATCCAGAACACAAAGGTATCCGAACTGAATTTATATTGGTAAGGAAGAGCTCTACGATCTATTAATTACAGAATAATGTTATCTTTAATTTCTTATTTTTATCACTATTATTTCTTATTTTCCTCTCTTTTTGTTCCATTGACTAACTGCAGTGTTTTTAATAGATCAATGACGTGGCATTCTCTGACTAAAAGCTAAACTGGGCTCTTTGAGCTTTCCTCTCACCACTAGACAATACTTATAAAATCTCTCTTGAAAAGCATGAGGTAAACCTATTTTGAGATGGGTTGTTGGATGGAAATCAGTCAAGACTGTGCCAGCAAAAAAAGTTAAAAGCATAACAGTGAATGGTCAAGGCCAAATATGATGTAAATTAATGAAAACTTGGCCATCCTAAAACCCAGACTCATCACTCATTCCAAATCACTGCTGCAAGTTCCAGTGTAATAAAAGAGAGTTTTAAACAATCTCTTTTTGACATGTTTATGCATTTGTGATGCACTTTTGTCTCTATTTGAAAACAACCCTCGGGCAATTTCAGCAGACAGAGAGGCCAAGGCATGAGGGCTCTTGTCTCTAATGGTTATCTGTCTGCCCTGGTCAAGAAGGAGCAGGGCATTGAAGGGGCGAGCTCTGATACCGCTTGTGCTGACCTCATAAGTTGGTCTCCTGTGTACTCAGTCATGATGCTTACAGAAAGCACTAAAATTCATTGTTAAGAGTGCCCCTCTGAGGAATTTTAACAGCTGATAACAAAGCTCAAAGTGATATAATTTGTTGAGTTGAGAAATTGCTTTTAATTAACAAGTCAGTCTTTGTAGCCATCTCTTAAATGTGCGTTTTCAGTGTTTGTTTTCTGTCTCTATTTGTGAGACCACAGCTTTTCTCTCTTCTTTGTAGGGTTTTTGTCAGGTTTTATGATAACATTTGCCAACAGTTTTAATTCAGAGAAAGTGGAAACCTGAATTTGAATAACTTCTCAGACTGTAGCATTTTCTTTATGCAGCACAGACATGTTATGGAAGCAGACAGGCTGGATGTGAGAAATATTTGGTTACTTGTCTTGATCATTTGATACCAATGGAGGAAACTTCTGTGTGTGAAAATGCTGCAGGATGGATTCATTCTGTTTGGGGGGCTGAAGCCTTTCTGGCTTCTGTGGGCTTTGGATCAGACCCTGAGCTTCCATCAGACCTTCAGAGATCCCTTCTGCAGAACATCTGTGGAAGTAGATGGGTAAATTAAATTAGAATTAACTCCTTGCTGTGAGGGAATTTTACTTCAATTGTCCGTGCAAAGAAAAAAAAAATCTGAAATGACTACACAAGTGGTGACTTTTAGAGTTAAGTTTCTTCATTATGCCATATATGCACAATAGGCTTTCCTCTGCACTGTTGCAGCTGGCAAGTCCCTTACTGGTGGATCCAAAAATAATTAAAACTCATAACCCCCAATCTGCACCCAAGGATTCATCTGACATTCTTCAGTTTCTCATATAGTGAAGTACGTTGACATAACCTGTCTTGGGAAAATAAATGGGCTTTGCAGGATGTTCATACACTATTTCTTTGCACACAAACACTTTCCTTCCATACACAAGTAACAGTATTTGACCTTGTAAGAGGAGTGCATAAGGCAACAATAATTATAGACTAGACATAGAGTTCATAACCATCCAAGTTGGTGTGGCACAAAGGTTCATTTGAAACATTGCACTTGATTTCAATAGTGTGACCATTGCTGTCTGTAATGGTTAAGCCAGTCCTCCTATGTCCAGAACTGAACTTTAATTTTTCAAGTATTTTACTGCAATATATTTTAAACAAACTGAAATGAGCTATTCAGTTGTTTAAATGGAGAATGAAATTTGTGCAGCTGCTTGATTTTTAGAAATTGCCAAAAAGTTTGTATAGGAATGGAAAGGAAAATTTTTAGGTCTTGATTGGAAATTTTGAGAATTTACAGAACATTGACTTTTTATTTTTCCTTTCAGCACTTTCACTTCTTAGATCTTCCATAATAATGGAGTGGAATTTAGTGTGCATTACATCAGACTTAAGAAAATAAACTGTGCATGTCAAGGAAATACCATTGCCATGCATAAAGATATTGTTTTTCCACTATTCTTCGTTAGCAGTTTTAATAAATTGGCCCTATTTCCACTGTGATTGAGCATAAAAAATCACATTTGTCTTTTCCCATCAAAGTTATTGTACAACATTATTGCCCAGATAGATGCTGGATAGATACTGTTAATTAATCCAACTGTACTGACTGTAGTGCAGGTGAAAAGAACAGGAGAGAAAAGATTTTTCAGTCTCTGCAAAATTATTCCCTTACTTCAGCAGATTACAAGTGTATTCTTGCTGGGGTCAAGTAGGGGTATGCCCAGATGACTCAGAAGTGAGCAGGGATAGGCAAAAGCCTTCGATCTGCCCTTTGGTTTGGACAAAGTGGTGAGGAAAGGCAGATATGGTCTTCACTTATCTGTTTTCCTCCTTAACTGTCCCAGAGCTGTGTGGCAACACCGTGATCAATGCTGGACTTTTTACTCATGGCAGTTCCCAAGCTCATTTCTACTTCAACAAATAAAAACTTGGTGCAATGCAGTGGATGGCTTGACATGGAGTGTGTGACTGAATGGTAATTGAAACTGAGATTAACTTGCATGAGATAACGTTTCTCACTCCCTGTTTTGCTTCCATCTATTTGAAGTGTAAAATAAACTGGACATATTCATTAAAAGTTTCAGCAAATAGTTGTTATATCTTTACTCTTGGTTTTGTGTGTGTTGATCCAATATAGACAGATGGAAGCTACTGGTGATTTAAGACATTGATGCAGCCAAGGATTGTGCTATCACTGTAAACCATATTATAATCCATGTTTCATATGGAAGCTGAGATTTTAGACTGAATTACAGTTTTTCTGTTCAAATACAGTGCATTCAATGTCTTCTATAATGTAAAAGGACAACTGCAGAATAAGAAAATAAATAAATAAATAAATGACATTTCTTGTAGAAAACTAGAATATTTATCTATTTCAGTTTGGAAAGGTGTCTATGGATGTGATTTAAGAGGAAAATGATAGCAATAAATCAAATGAAGCCTTAGCCTAGATTAAAGATGAGAATGCTAACATAGGCAAAATAAATGCATTTGAGTAAAGTCACTTATTTGTGATATCTGCAAAACTGGGTTCAGCAGCTTGTATGAGACCTTTCCTAACTTCCCTGGTAACAGAACAGACTTATAGGCACCATGTTATTTGCTATATAATATTGTGAATATTTTATTTTAACAAAAATTTTGTCATATTAATGTCTATTCTATTAAAACAATATGGAAAATCAATTTCGGTGTCTGGAACATGGTAAGGAATAGTATGAACTGGCAAATCCTTGTAGCCATGATTCTAACTCAAATATTTATGGCCATAGAAATCATAATACACCCACGCAGGCCAAACATATTATATGTATGTGTGTACATTTATATATTTAGATCTGTGTATGTGAGTGGATTTTATGTTTTTTCCCTGTATTTATATATATAATAACAATAATATTCAGGTTTTTAATTTATTAATTTTCTTTACTGGGGCCTTTATGTTAAAAAACATATTTTGTTACTTGCTTTCACTGAAGAGTTGGGTTTTTTTCCAAAAAAGTACACAAAACTTTTATTTTTTTGTAGGCTTCAACCTTTTTATCTGATTTAAGTATTTTAAAAATATTTCATTTTTCATCTTAAGGTATACAATGAATAGAGCAGTGGAGGAACTCATAAATAACTGAAGAATAAGGGAATGTGATAAAAATATGCAAAATAATAAACAGTATAGAAGAACTGTAGCATCTATTCTCTCTGTCTCATAACACAAGAATATGGAGGCTTTTATGAAATTAAATGTGGTGAATTCAAATACATAAAAAGAAATATACCGTTGTACAGAACAGGTAAATATTAAGACTTCTTGCAAAGAATGCTGTCGAAGCTAAAGTCTTAGTAAGATTAAAAGGCAGCTGGATGTTTTTATAGTCCCCAAGAATATCCCCATTTACAATAGTGAATGATAAAATAAATTCTGAAAGATTTAATAAAGTTCATGCCAGGGGTTTATGACAATTTTTATCTGTTATGACTCTTGACTTGATTTGGCAAGGATTATGATGTTTCTCATATATTCACCTACTTCTGGTGATTCCTTGGAAAAAGGCTGCAAATGAAAAGAAATGTTCTTTCCTTAGAGTTTTGATATTCAAAGTGTTTCCTGGTATTCCTCAGAGGAGCTTAGTATGGAAATGTGAAGATTTATAGGACTCATGGTCCAAGAATACAGGCAGTACAGAGCCTGGGAGAAGCCCTTACCTCTACAGCTAATATTTGTTCTTAACCACTGATGACCTAAGTGGATGATAAACTAGAAAGGGCTGAAACTTGGCTTGTCCCTTTTCACAAGAAGGTGATTGTAACTGCCATAACCTGACTCATGATTGTGCATAGTGGTGCAACCGAGTTCATGGAAACTTGCAGTGTAGAAGGTTGGATTTACTTAGGCAGTTTTAAAGGAGGAAGAATGAAATGTAAACGGGTTAACTCACAGAAGTATTCTGAAATACACAGATCATGAACTGTGTTATCAAGGGTATGCCAAAATAAAAAAATCTAGCCTCTGTGTATTTAAAAGAAAGAAATTAAAGGAAAATGACATATAGATTTATAAAATTATAAACATTTAATACTGTGAGGAAATGGAGGTTTGGATTTTGCAAAGAAGTGCAGAGGGATTATTCAGATCCAATTCATTTTAATTACGGATGAATTATTTCCCTCTCTCCTCAGCGATAAGACTGAAATGACATTTTAAATGGACAGTCTATACTATTCCAGCCCTGGCAGCATTCCCCTTGCCTCTGAGCGATTGACTGACTGCTGTGCATGGGCCTCACACACTTGGCTCACATGCAGTAAGCACCTTGGAAGGGATTCAACTGATGAGATGTAAGCATCTACCTTGGATATAAACAGTATGGATATTGACAAGTAGAGGATATAATGCCTAGCTTCTCAGTCTGAGTGTGCTGCTGTAATAGTTGGTCTTTTTGACTCACGTTTTTGTGAAGTGCTCACTGTCAGCTGTTTTTTTCACTAGGAACAAGCACTATCCCCAAACCAGTCATTCATAACTTTTGTCTAGAGCAATAATGCGCTTTCTTCTCCACATTGTGGTGTCTTCCTCTTTGTCCCTGTCTTTACTAAGTAGTATAATAAATACCAACTAAATACCAACTTCCTCTCCACAATCTCCTCTCCTTGCCTCGCCTTGCCTCTTTCATTTGTCATTACGTTAACTTTGATTTGATTTGTTTCTTCCTCTTGCTGCCCAATTTTTTAAAATATCTTCCCACTCACTTTGTCACAGTGATTCCTAAGCAGCAGATATCACCACTGGTTAATCTAAGCCAAGTCTTCAGACTTGAAATATTGGCACATCCTGGTCTATAGGTACTGCTTTGTCTCAAAGTGTTTATTATAAACAGATGATAATTAAGATTCAGATGATAATTAAGGTTTAATGACCATTCATTATTATCCATGTGCCAGATGCAGATTTCCTTCCACTGGAGTGAAGTCAATACAGAGTGAAAGGCAGCAGGGATGGTAAACAAGCATCACATTTATCATGACATGGTGAAAAATCCCCAGTATCAAGTTATACATAGTGAGACTCTTCAAACACACAGTTGGTCATGTTTCACGTTATAGGTATGGATTAGTTGTCCTTTATTAGTCCTTTGTTTGACTGACCTGCAAATAAACAAGTGCAGTTCTGACATTATACAGAGACTAATTATTATTTGAAACCTTTTATCAATTCTGTGTGTTCATGATTTTTCTCAACATTTCTTAATTTTTAAGAGCTATTGATATCTATAAAATAGACCCAATTAAAAAATGTAACTTGACAACCTTGCAAAAAAACTTCTTGACTTTTAAGGGGATGGTCATTCTACAGAAGGACATATTTCTTACAAATAACATAATTAATCTTCAAACCTTTCATTCCTACCACACTAGTGTATTCTTAAACATATGCAGAATCCTTGCTGAGCCTCTCAGTTCTGTTTCTGAGATATAAAGAGAGAGCTTCCCTTAATTATTCAAATAAATTAACTCCTCATTTAACCAAAATTCTTGGAGATCAAGTCTCCAGATAGAGTTCATTCATGGAGCTCTTGTGTTCAGCACATTACATCCTTTAAGACTGGATGAAATTCTGTCCTAGAGACAATAAAATAGCCTAGTTCAGCATGTATTTTGTGAAATCTAAATCCAAAAATGATACCCCAAATGCTAAGGGCTTTTGTCCTACAAATCAAATGAAACTACTGACTATCAAAAATAATGACTGCAGCCTAAGAGAAAATGGGAAAAATTAGTTGGGGCTGAATAACCTAGTACTAAGGAACATAAAAGAGATGGAAATGTTTGTAAAAAAATAGCACTGGCCCTTTTAGGAGGATTAATGTTTACATGGATGCTGGGTGCTTCCTTAAATCACTGCAAGATTTCATTTCCCACAAAATCTAGAATCAACAACAGGAATGAAATGGGAGAATTAAAAGGGACATTGAGTTTCAGAAATCATGTCCTTCCCAGGTCTACAAATGTGGCAACACATTTCAAGTAAAATGGTAATGAGCATAAAGATAATTCTGTTTTAGTAAAACAATTTTATTTTTAACCCTACACGTACTCACGAAGTAACTGAAGTCTATTGCCTTACAGCTGTAGATGCTAGAAACTCAGATGCACTTAGCAGCAAATAAGTTAAAACTTGTTTATGGTTTTCCTAACATGAAACTATCTCCTATCATAACAAGGTCAAAGGGCTTTAGAGTGGAAGAACTTGAACTTTTTTCTCTGAATGAGGAGCTAAGAACATACTATGTTTTTAACAGAATATAAATCAACAAGGGAATGTTTTTTATACAACCATCACATGCCTTCTGGTTTATTCCAGTGTGTCTCATAAGTTTTCATTGAAATGAGTCAGTTCAAAGCTACTGTAATTTTCCTAAGGTATTTTACAGCAATGAGGCTATTTCTTGCTCATTAGCATGCAATGGCCATGTTATAAATCCTGATAAAAGTGTTAAAATAATTATTCCATTTTACAAGCTTAGGTTTGCCCTAATGAATATTTTAAAATAGTCAATGAATGAGATAACATTTGGTTACTATCCAGACAATCCTTCTTGCCCTTTAGAATATGGCTAAATCTTGTATGAGTCAGAAACAAAAGGTATTTTTATAACTTTTAAAAGCATGTGAAAGGAGTTATTCTTTCTATAGTTTTTCTCTTTTTAATAGTAATCTTTAAATGTTTTTGATTTAATTTTAAAAGCAAACATATATGTCTAAGTAATGATTGCAATAAATTCAGAAATTCATCCCCTTTCTTCTTTGTAAGTGGAAGATGGATGAATGTTTAGTCAGTGCCTCAGATGAGATGACCTAGGAAATAGTCACTTACTCATATGTGCAATTATAATTAGTAGAAAAGCTCCAGATTTGAGGAAATCTGGCAGTAGGAGGCAGACAGAGTTCTATACTCATGATCAAACATGGCAAAGGTTCTGCTACTCATAAATTCCAGTCACATTATCTCTCCCTGAAAAAATGCTGACTTGTTTTGACAGTGTGTCACAAAGTACATACCTCCTAAATTAGGAGCCTGAGCTCTGGAGGAGGGAATATAGGATGGGCATTTGAGGAATGTTTAAGTCTAAAGCTTGCTCTGCTACTGACCTGTTCTGTGGCCAGAGACAAGCACATTAGCTCTCAGCCTCAGATTTCCCCCCTTCCAAATGCTCTCTAGTGGTCTGAACTAAACATTTATTATGCATAAAGGAAATTGTCTCATAACAGTGTGTTATTAAAGTGGCTTCAGAGCTCTTTCACTGTGTAAAAAAGAAATGTGTACTACAAGATAATAATTTATTCCTGGCTTCTTTGAAGTCAACGAGCCTCTGTTTCTCTTTGTTTGTGTATTTACATTGAAATAACAGAAGAAATCTTGTTTTTTGGTATTTGCATACCAAGACCTTAATTACAATTAAACAGCCTGTTTAATGCATAAAGTGCCCAAATATGATTTGTCATATACCGATCATTCCCATAATATTGAGTCCTACCTTCTTCTGCATTTTTTCAAAGGTTTTATGAGATTTGTGGGTCAGTTCCTCAGCTAGTTTCAACTGTCACTGCTCCAATGAAGTCAGTGGCGATGCCTTTTAAATTAGACCTGCAGGGCCCAAGGATGACTGAAGCCAACTGCATCAACCTGTCATACTTCACGTTATTTTGTATCAAAGCTAATACAAATACTGCTCTTGCACATGATAGAGTGCACAGAAGTCAATCAAATACAGTCAATTTACATCAGTGCATTAGCTTGCCTGCTTCATATAACCAAACACCTAACACTCGCAAAAACCTTGAGGAAGGAAAAAAATGCGTGGGGACAGTGACATCTCTGAGCAGAGGTGTAGACTGGTCCTGCATTTTGCTGCAGCTTTTTGAGCAGTGGGGCAAAGGGGACTCCTGGGTCTTGGCTCTGTTGCTGTCACTGATTTATTGAGTGACCTTGGAAATGTCTTTGTGCCGTAGTGACCATCTGTAGCACTGTTTAAATACCTTGCAAGCTTAATTGCCACTTCTAAAGCATTGTAAGATCCTTCAGTAAAAGACATTATGTCTGTTTAATGGCACATTGTTTTATTTCAGACCCAGAAATGTTCAGAATATGAAATGTTCAATGTAAAGCTGTTCAAAACCATATGTCTTATTTCAATAATTCACTGTAAGATCCTAAGGGAAATACTATGCAATAAAATCCCGTGGTACTCTTCCTCAGATAACATAGTTGTAAGTTATCCCAAATGTCTGTAGATTTCAATCTGAGGCCATGCTTCAAATTCCAGCTGCTTTTGTAATTTTTAAATTAAGGATCTCAGCCAACTCCCACTGAAATCAAAGGGAGGACTTCCACTGACTTTTCAGGATGCTGGAACTGGCCTAAAAAGAATATTTGGGAACCACTTAAGCCATTAAGAGGCATTCATGTAGAGCCATTACGTTTCACAACACAGCAGAGACACACAATCTATCCTGAGTCAGTGATACTCAGCTTTTAATGGCAATTAAGAGGAGTTCTGTGTAGAAAGGCTAAAGGCAGTGTGAAATAAAATAAAATTATCTACACTATGCCATGAAAAGAGGTGCACAGTTAATTTTCATTTGGAATGCTGCAGCATATGATGGCATAACTGAGCTGATTATGACAGGAAACCTTCAGGTCCCAGTGGCTAATTTGTTACAGTGAATCAGTATTAGCGTGGATCTGATTCATTTTTTAGTTTAAGTATGAAGAAACCTAATCAACCTCTTTCAAATAGCGCCCCTGTCAAATGTCAGAGTGACATTCTGGTTTTTACTGAGCATTTTATTTATACTTGGGGGCATGTCCCTAATTACAGTTGAGAGAGTAATTTGTAGAGGGTATGTGATTTGAAAAATAGTGCTCTTCTTTCTATTGACAGAAATATTTGCAAGTGGATGACTATGTCCTCCAGTGTCTATTCTGAAGTTCATTTGGTGACTCTCTCTTCCAGGCACTTCCAGACTCTGTCTGTGGATTCTCTGAATGGAAATATCACCTAGTTACCAGTAGTAGAGTTGATAATCCTGTTTTTGTCCAGCAACAAAATGCTCAGGGACACATACTTCGTCCATTAACCTAGTACAACCCCCATCCCCAGATGACTGTGATGTTACAAGGAGATAGTGGAAAACCCCTTTTAACTCTCCATATCTTTCAAATTTCGTATTCTGGCATGTAAGATGCAGAAGCCACTTTAGACTCCGTTTAAAAGTCCCTTTACCCAGTGATCCCTTGTTAAGGACTTGATGAATACTGAAAGAATGAGAGGAAAAATTGGACTGTGCACATGCCAAGGTGAAGTTGATGCGAGAAAGCATAATTTGACAATTTCCAAATTAATGGCACTAGTCCATTTATAGCCCTTAATTTTGTCTAGCCTCCTTCTTGCAGGAAAATATAATATGTTCAGTTTCTCCATGCTATGGCTGAGCTGTTAATAAGAACCTAGTGCTGTCACATTTGCTTAAACAATCACAATAAGCAGCATTGTTAACCAGTACTTTATAATGCGTAACTAAAACATGAAAAACAGTCTATAAAATTCTGCTCTGCTCTATTTGCAATATATTACCCTTTGTCAGTGCCTGAATTTCTCACTGGTTGTACAGGAATTGCACTTAGCAGTCTCCAGAAGATACTGAGTGATCCAGTGCTCTGCTGTTCAGTTTATGTCCAAAGGATCTCAATATAGACTGACAAAGGACAGATAATCATAACAATCCTTCTTTTTGCTATCCTTTCAGGATAAAAGGGCTTTAAAAAAGGCAAAAGTGGCCCCAGATGAAATTGTATGGAAGACTGGGCACAAACAGTCTTACAGCCTAGCTGAGCACTTCATAGAGATTTTAGGGTGTTTGAGGAGCATTGCTAAACACTGAATGTTGCAATTCTCTTGTGCCCTTGGGAATCAAAGAAAGAAAATCTTCCTTCTACTAAGACATAGGCAGGCTTTTTTTTACAGCCTCTGCATTTGGGCAGCAAAAATGAAGCTGCATCTTGTCCCTGTCATCTCCTTTTGTCAAAAGTATCAGAAATACAACTCAAGAAATATGTGACCAAATCCTTAGACAAAGGAACCAAGTATCTTTATTGGTAGCTCTGGAACTAGAGAAGTATTTGAAAATCTGGTCCAAAGTACAGTATGCGTTCTTATCTTGCTGCTGATTATTCTTGTTGCTGATTTATTAAATCAGAAGTTATTTTAGGCAAATTCATCTTGTAATACCAGATCTGTCAGAAGGCTCTTGTCTGGAAGAAGCAGAGGCTGGAAGTAAGTGCTACTTAAGACTACAGGTAGAAGTAATTTCCCTTTTAATAGCATATTATAAATCAGGTGCCTGCTATTCCTCAATGATATAAAAAATGGAGAAATCAAATTTAAAATAGGATGAAAGTAAGACATGTTACTTTGCTATTTGCTCTGTCACATGCTGTTTCTATCCTATATACAATGGAAGAAGACATCAAAAGGAGTACACTACATTAAATTTTATTTAACATTTACCTGCAGTGGATTTTCCTTTAGAGATCTAGAGATAGTCTCCCATCCATTCATGCACATAGGTGTTATTTACAGTGTTGTGAATGGCACAGATCCCTTTATATGTGTTTTCCAAACAGAACTATGGAAGTGATGCTTTTGGTTGCCTAGCAATAACAACAGCAACAGATAGTCCCAGACTTTGCCTACTGTCTTTCTTCAGCTTGTCTGTGATTTTCTTTTTTTCCGTTTACAAAAGCCTGCACAGCATCCCAGCAGGGACTAAAACACCTGGGCAACACTCTTAACATGGGGCAGCAGAACAACCGGCGTTTGCTGGTGTGGGGCTCGCTACAAAATCATTCCCCACTAGGTGACAGTGTGAGCCTCGGAATCCATGTTGCTGCCTGTGAAATGATGGGAGGCATTCAACCTTGTTAGGAATGTAATCATCATTTGAAGAAAAATGTCCCCCAGAATAACAACAAGGAAAACTGCATACAAATTGCACTGTCTTTTCAGGAAAAAAAAATCCCTTATGAGTTTAAAGTGTGCTAAAAATAGAACTTGAACACATATAAGGAATGCGCTAGTTATGTCCTCACATCAGGAGCTACATGCAGTTAACTGAGGCTAGGAACTGAATTCAGATTTGAAAACAATATTAAAATAAAACAGCATTTCTCTAGATTTTTTTTGAAGGATACATTGCTTGAAATTAAAGGGGAGTGGTGGTTGGAAAATTCTTCCACCCTTCCTAGTGGAAGAAGCAGAAAATCAAACAAAGTGTAAATACTTCTGTCTTGGGAAATATCAGAAAGATGTCTACAGGGAGAGATACACCAACTACTGTCCTCCAAAATGGGCCAGCCAGTCTAGAGAGTAAGAAAACGTATTGGGAATGTGCAAGTTCTCAGAAATTTTCCTTCCATCCAGACAAATGAGTTATGAAATTAGCCCATCATTCAGCACAATTTTCCAGCCTTCTGCAGAAAACCAGGAGGAAGGCTAAATTTATAATGAACAAGCTGATCACACAAACCCACTTAGAAGGAAGCAGTGTGATGTGCTTGAGGATAAAGATGTAAGAAAATAAAACAATATGACTCCAAATCCAGAAGGCATTGTCACACAGAAGCGTTGGTGGAGATGAGTTCTGCTTTTGCTTTCAGCAAGACCACATGGTGTGTTTCCACTGCATGCACTGAAAAACCTGACTGAATCAAAGTGAGTGACAGAAGTAAGGTAACAGGATAGAGAGAAGCCTGAGATCCTGCAACCTCCTGGGTCTCATGGATTGTCTGGAAACTATTCATCACCTGAATGAAACACTCAGAGTCATAAAAATAGCATTTCTTTACTTTAGTCTGCAGGGCGATTCCTTCTAAGGTTACTTAAGAACATTACTAACATTTCAAATCATTCTGTGGCTTCACCACATCAGCATTTTCTCATCAGTAAATTTAGGCATAGCTTTTTATACATTTTTTTTTTCCGTTCCCCTTTTTTGGCTGCTGATATGAGTTTTCTGGGTATGGATGCAATATTTGGGAAGTTGTGCATGTGCAGTGTGATTGCTGATATCAAGAGTGCTTCCCAAAAGTGCCAGATGTGTGCCCAAAAGCTGAGACCCCAAGCTTTGGGAAGTGGCTGATACCACAGAGCCTCAGGAATACTGTAAAGAAGGTTGTTGCCAAATGGCACACATCCAATTAGCTTCCTTGGTGGCATATTTGGGACGATTAGGGGAGACTTGTGGATATGGGAGACTTGTGGATATAGATTCCTTCTTTTTTTCCCATTTTTCATTTTCATACGCAAGAAAGTGTACAACAAGCTATGTGTTCTGGTAAATTTATATGTTCTGATAGCCATCACACCTCAAATTTCATACCATTGACTATTGGCAATAGTGGTGTTACATTCTTAAAAATCAAAGGCATTATATAATTAGGAGACGTATTATTTTGTGTTTAACAGAGCATTAAATTAATGGTATATGGGCATGATTCCACTGGTGTACATCCCTGTTACTATGGCAACAATATTATGTCATGTGAGTCTGTCCTTGGTGTTACTTAGAGCAGCAAGGTCTCGGCAAGCTCCTCATTTATTTCAGAGACTTAAATAGACGCTTTCTCTGTGTGTGGAATGAAATCAGTTTTATTATAGCTACAAATGTTATATATTCCATTAATTGCTTCTCTTACATTATTGTGTTAATTTACTTTACTTACATGGAGCATTAGCATTAATATAAAACAGATAATTAGTGAACTGCAAATGACTAATACACCCATATTGTGAAAATTCCTCTTTTCATATTCAAAGCACTACCATGTGCTCCAACTTCTTTAACCCCAACAATTAACCTCAAGGGATTGCTAACCAAAAAAGGAGATGGAGTCAGTCCAAGAGGAAACATTCTCAGTTCCAGAAGCACTATCTGCTGACTCACAAAGAAAGAATTTCAGAAATCCAGTCTCTCTCCTTCCCTTGTCACTTCTCCTCCCAGCTTCTAAATAAAAAGAAGGAACAGTTTTTAGAAAGATTCCTGCTAGGGGCACATGGTGTCATGTTCAGTTCTCTGTTTTACTGCACATGATTCAAAATTCCTTGATCAGGATCACTGAAACTACCGTAAATATGGCAAGGAATTGCAGTGTGAATAGGGGCATATCCTGAAGACTGTAGCCAGATTAGATTTTGATCATTTTGATTTATTGTTCTGTTTTTCCAAATGTACTTTGATTTGCGATAGTAAGCCCTGAAATGCCTGAATCAATGTCACCATACAGCACACTTCTTTCAGGTTAATGCAATTTCCTTGGCTAATGAGATTACTTTGTGGAGCCGCAGCCAGCAGATGGCAGCCTGCCTGGAATTGCTGCAGTTGGTGCATTTCTTATGCAATATGGGAAAGTAAACCAAAGGTGTATTTATTGTGTGTGTACTGAGGAGACAGGCGAAAAGGATAGTTTTGCAAGTCAGAATCTACTATTAAAGGAAAATACCTTTTTTTTTTCTTTCTGTTATCAGTCCTTTTTGTACTAAGTAATGCCGAATCCTGGTTAAAACAAAATGATTCCCCTCCCCCACTTCAAGCTGTGAATACTTTAGAGAAATACTGTATCTCCAAAGTACCAGCTGGTCAATCAATTTATCTTGACATTTACAGCTGGGAAGTTCATCTATTAATAAGAGATGCATCATGTACTAAAAGACGATTAATGATAACCATGTATCAATATACATTCTGTACATAAAGCCATATTGCTCCTCCTATGAAAATATAATAGAGCTACAACATAGGAAATATAATATAAATTTTGAATTGTACACTGTCTGTTAATTCCTGGAAATACAGAGCAAGATTCTCAGCCTGTGTAAATCACTATATCTCTGATGAAGGCAGCTGGAATGACAGTGATTTAGGTCAACAGCAAATGTGACTCACGGGCTTGTCTGCAATTTTTCTTACTGTTACATCTTTTTCCCTGGAGTCCTTTGCTTTCCAAAAATTTCAATATCACCCGCTGCTAAAATAGACCATGAAAGGCAAAATAAGGTAATGAAAGGGATTCTTTGTACACGTTAAATAGTGATATTCGTAATTTCTGAGAAGACCTATTGCTTTGCTTAGTTATTTCCTCATTTTGAGTCACTGCAGAAGGTTAACATCTTCTACACAGGGGGCTTTCTGTGTTCCACAGATCTGTCCTTCATCTCAGGAAACTGGAGATTAGCAAAGACACAAGATCTGATAGAGTATGACCATGGATAAATCCTTGTTTTAGCTATGTCCTTTTACTATGCCTGACTCAGGTACTATAATGATGGCCAAAAAAAAAATCACACACAGACATCAATGTTATTCTGAGAAAGAGGTCCATTTACCCCTCCTGCAGCCCTCCTCATCCTACAGTCATACTGATCTGATGCTTACTAAGGTCAAAGGTAAAAAAATCTTGACTAATGAATGAAAATTGGAATGTGAAAGAACGTTTTGTCCCAGCTCCTACTCCTTCCTCCTTCTTTCTTCCCTACAACCATATCCTCTGGTACTCCATGAAAATAGACACCAAGACTGTCACCATTTTACTGTTGATCAAGTATCCCTTATTCCCCAAATCTTCGTATCAAGGAAGGAGATTACTTCCATAAAGAATATACAGCTGTGTACAGTATCTGTGACGTATAATATAAGCTTAATTCATACAAATGGTCCTGCTGATTTTATTTTCATTGCTCAGGCTTTTACAGTCCAGGCTTTCCAGTGCTAATATAATAAGGGCTGCATGGTCAATAAACCTTTGTGTTTCTTCCTCTCTAGTTCAATCTCCTTTATTCTCTCAAATGTCTCCTTAAAACTTTTCTTAGTTTGATGTCTATTAAATGCCCCTGACAGAAACTAATGTTGTCACATTTGTTCCATCTTTCTATTCCCATTTGTCTGATAGAAAGTGAAATATCTGTTCTGGCTGCATATATAGCATGAAAGGACCACGCTCTTAGTAAACAAATAGAAAAATAAGGAGGTCTGTATTTCTATCCCACCTTTGTTTGTTTCCTTCTCTGAATAAAATAGCTTAATATGCTATTTGGTAAAAGTGCTTGAGGGCAAATTACCAATCCCATAGGTAATACTAAAACTAAAGAATAAATAGTAAAACCAAACAATCATGTTCCCTTGAGCAAGCTTTCTCAAATTGAATCCTTAGCGTGTCTGCCATTCTGCTTTCCTCTTCTCACTGAGGAAAGTTAAACATTGTATTATTTAGTTTAATCATTTTAGTTAGGTCATTACTGCAGGCTAATAAGTTAGATGGCTATTAGTTTCCTTTTGTAGATTTGCTGTTCCTTTTTAGTTATTACTGACAGCTTCACTATTACCACAGGGCACTTTCTCGTTGAAAGGTTGGTTGTACAGCAGATTTTATTAATGGTCTTAATCTGCTGTCATGTCAGTTAATGCGTTCGCACAGTGGTATGACAAGTTGACTGAATCTTAGAGTGAATATGAGAGTGAGAAATGTATGTGTGAGGTAACCACCCCCCATAAAGACAGCTTTTTGCACAGAAATATTAAGAAAATCCCACAAGTAATTGGGAGCAGTGGGAACCTATATAAATTCTCTGTAATGCTTTAATAAAATCTGTGATATTGTTAATATCAGTTAACGTTGTTAATAAACCGATTCCCAGAAATTTTATTATCCTTATTTTAAATGTAACCTAAGACAGAAAAGGCCTAATCCAGCAAAACAAGTTCTTTCCTTGAGGAGAAGTTACCAGGGGAGAGACTTTAAAAATTAATGAGATACTTAATTTGGCATTAGTTGACTAATACCTCTTAAAATACTCACCCTATATACAACTTCCCAGAAAGTTCCTACAAAATAGCAAGATTTGGACTTTGAATTACTAAGAGTCAGGTTAGTTCTTTAGCTTTGACACCATCCTATGCTGATTTTTTTGTTTAAATAAAACATAAATCTTGACTGTTAAGAGGGAAAGTGCTAGTCAGAGTACATTACTGTGCCTCAGAAACATATATACATCCCCATAATCTTATGTATGCAAATTTATTGCTTTCAAGGTTTTAATGGCCAAGAAGAACTGCCTGTTTGAAAGAGGCAGGAGAAAGGACAGGAAACTCTAGGGCAGGCCTATGTGGTATTTTACAAATCAATATGAGGAATATTTGAGGCTATAAGGCAAATTCTGAACTGAAAGCTGAGCTCTGCTTGGCTAGGAAGTTCTTGACATGCATCCTCATAAAGATTTGATACAAAGATTGATTGCCCTAATTTTCCTGAAAGAAACTGTATTTTATCCAAAATATTTTGTCAAATTATTTGTTAAAACCACTCCGTATGTAACTCCAAACAAAGCAATGGGTCACAAATTAATCACAATTGTTTAGACTGAAGGTGGGTGCTATTTATATGTCTTTCACCTGGGGAAAAGGATTTGAAGTAGAGAATAATATCAGACTTTCTATTGTGAAAACAGAGCACAAATATTTAAAAGCAAGATTATTAATTCTTCTGAAACTCTAGAAAATTCCTTATTTGGGGCACTGGGACATTTCTCATGTAAGGGGAAGCACATTTATTTTATGCTCAGTTATTTGTTGACATCTATTTAAACATCAAAAACAAAGGATGCCTTATAACTATAAGTTAGTTGTTTCAGCAGGGACACCTATCTTATATGAACTGATGCCAGGACAACAAATTATTCTCTGGATAGCTACTATGATGGTAACAAAGTACTTTCTTTTTCAGCAAGCACTAAACTTTCATTGCTGGATGCGGCAGTGTACTCAAGATATTTTTTAAGCAACCTGGTCACTTATTGTTTTATTATTCTTCATAAAAATTTAAATTCCATTGGTTTTGAGTCCTTATTATTGCTTTGCCAGAGAGTCTCCCTTGCTACTCTGCCAAAGACTCAAGAGGTTTCTGGACTGCTGTACAGCAGGCATGACAGAAGGTTAATAATAAAAATAACCCACCTTGGCAAAGCACCAAATTAGATGAAAAGATCCCTCTAAGTCCATGCATTTGCCAAGTAACCTGGCGCAGAACCAGGATGAATGGTTACAATTTGTATTAATGTTTCTTGAAGAAAGAAGCTGAAAAGTCAGAGCTCCTTTGAGCCTTGAGGAGACATATTTAGGATTTACAAACTGTTTCAACAGGGACCTGATGGAGATTTCACTAATAATGAACAAAATTAAAACAGCAAGTCGGGGACACTGCTGAGTTTATCAAGTCCTGCTTCCCTGCAGCAAAGACACTGCAGGTTGTTGTGTCTACTCAAGCAGATGTTGGTTCACCATCCCTTTCAATGCCTAAGAGAAAAGGCAAGATTTATTTTTCTCCTGTTGGCCCTGGTGTTAGCAGTCACAGTATGATACTAGTATCGGAGAAGTCTGAACTAGAGCCTCAGGCTCCAATAATTCTCATGCTTGATGCTATTAATGCTTTGTGTTGGACCTTGTTTTTTGCTAGAAGCCAGACAATGATCACTCACAACCTGCAAAGTGTCCAGGTTAAAGACATCTAGTATTATTATAGCTACTCTGAGTAGAAACAGTCTTGGCCATGCCTTAGGTAACCTTAGTATTTGTGTAAATTACAGTAGCCTCTGAATGCTGTCAGTGGATTATTTCGCCGCTCTTCGTCTGAAATAATCTTTCCTACATGACCTGCACTAGGGTTGTAAAGACAGCATTTTCTTGTAGCCTTGGAGTTTTCCCTAAATACTTTCTTGGAAAAAGAAGAGGAAAGTGGATTAGATACTGGGTGTTTAGACTTACTTGTAAAGAATTCCTTAAACATGGTGTGAAAAGTTGAGTGGCAGTTTAAATTTTATTTAGCCCTATCCTATGAATGCCTCTAAAATAAAGTCAGTGTGTGGGAGCTAATTCCCAGTTTTTGTTGAAAATAAACCAATTTAGAGGTTACATCAGTTTAGGAGGAAATTATTTGCTGCATAAGAGCAGAATTGACATCAGTCAATGAAGGATACACATCTTGGCTAAGACCGTGGGAATACCCAATCAGCTTCATCAAATAATCCACTCTAGCTAAGCAGAGTAGAATAAGACTATGACAGTGCTCTTGCAACTCGCAAAGAGACTTCTAAAAGCCAGTAATGGATTATTGAGAGACCATCTTCTTCTGTGCTCCAGAACTGTGGTCAGTAACATAGACCTGGGGTAGGATTTTTCTTTCTAGGTAAGTATCACTTCTTTCTGCTTCGTAGAGTATATTACACAGTCTCAGAGGAGAAGATTAAATGTGCAGAGTTCATCACCATTCTGATATTAAAACCAGATTTATTTGCTTATTAAGTAAAAACTGCCTATGCTTTCTTATTGTTTACCAACACAGGGCAATCTGAAAGCATTCTATGTCATATGGCTATTTTGAGCTAAGAAAAATGTCTAGCAACTTTCCTCTAAACCTGATATGGTCCATTAAGCATAAGGCAACATGCTCTATTTTTATATCAGTGACAGTATTCAGTAAGCATTAAATTTGTTTCACCACTTAACACATGGTCTGTATTTATGAATTTAACCTCCTTTTAAGGACAACTTGCTTTTTGGCTGAGCTTCTCTCCTTCTCCTATTATTATTACTGTATTATTACAGTTTCACCTATATTTTTACTGTTAGGAACACAGTACAAAAACACAGTAAAAAACTACAAATTAAGTTGTGAAAAGCTATATTCTGCCTTATTTAGTGTTGTGCTTATCCTTGTTTGGCTGAGCAAAATAAGTCAAGATTTCTCACTTGTATATATTTTTGCCATAGTGTAATCCACCTGGTGCTGCTCACATGTGAAATGGAGAGGCTTTGCTCTTTCTACTGCAATTATTATTTTCTTTTTTTTTTTTTTTAATTTCTCTGAGACAGACTATGTGTGGGCAGCTGGAAGAGAAGGTAAGGCAGAGTCTGGACAAGAAAACTGTAGTATCTTCCACATGCCACATAAATGTTTAACTTCTTCATCAGTGACTTTAGCAAAAGGACAGAACTTGGCCCTAGCTAGTTTTCAGTTGGCACCAAAACAGAGAGATGAGTTGATAGTACAGATAAGGGATCTCAATGAGCAGGAGAAGTAGAAAGGCAGAAAATGCATTAAATCTGACAAAGAACAATGCAAAACCCTGAACCTCAGATGGAGCAATCCTATGCAGCAGTCCAGGCTGGGAACTGAATGTTCAGGTGGTGGATCTGCAAAAATGGCCTGGGAGTCCTCATAAATAACCATCTGGATATGAATAAGCAGTGTGCCCTTGCAGCCATGAAGCCTAACAGCATGCTGGGCTGTATTAGCAAAGAGTAGCTAACCAGTTGAAGGAAAAGCTTTTTTTCTTCTACGTAACACTTGTAAGGCCACTTGAGGAGCACAGTACCGTGCTGAAGTCAGTTCAGCATAGAGCCACCCCAAGGGAATCGGAGCTGGAGCACTTACCATGCAGAGCAGCTAAGCAATGCAGTTTGTTCAAGCTGGAGAAAGAAAGCTCTAATTAATATCTTCAACTATCCTGATGAGTAGTTATACGCAAGGCAGAGCCTCCCTCTTCACAGAGGTGTGTAGCAAAAGGACAAGGGGCAATGGCCACACAAAGAGACATTCTGACCAGATATAGGGAAAAGAAAATTAAAGTAAAAGTAATTGAGCATGGGAAGCATTTTGGTCAGACAGTTTGTGGAATCTCCATCTTCAGAGATATTAAAAACTCAACTTGGAAATGCCCTCAGAAGTCTAGGCTAACCTCTGTTTCAAACATAGGTCTGGACCAGGTGACCTTTAGAGGTCTCTACTGACATAAATTATTCCATTGTTTGTGACTTTAACTTATTGAATGAGATTAAGGAAAAGTCTAGTTCAGTCCAGTACATTAGTGGCAAAAAGACCAATCCTCTTCTGGAAAGAGGATATTCATCTATTATTAATAGAAACTACTATTTCAGTATTAATGACTGCTAGAACAGGCATTTCCTGGCATTTAATGACCTGTTGAGTGCCTGAGAAGTAGCTGAGAGCCCTTTGGTTGGCTTGTCATTAGTTGACTGAAAATGACCAACTTGGAGAGCTCTATTGCTACTGTAGACACTGAGAACGTTTGAAAGAAAAAAATGCATTAACTGGACTAAATTTTTTTCTGAGTTAGATAAAGTCAAGAGAGTTGACTGTTTATAGCCAAGAGCGGATTTGGGCCACAATCCTTTTTTCCAATATTTTTATTTGTTGAATAACTTAAAGTCTGTGTTTCCTCAAGGACTGTATGTTTGCCTGTATAATTGCTTTTGACCACCAGCAGAGACAACTGGGATCAGTGTGTCTTTCACCTGCCACACTATGTCTACTCATGTAGGCATACCTACCTGTATGCAGAAAATAGAACATTGCATGTTAAAGGGAAGACGGTTTACTTAGGAGGTTTACCTGAGTTATGGCAGATTAATGGAATCTGTTTGGAAACAATTGAAAACAGAGAAATCTAAGTCAGAACTGAGAACAAGCAGAGCTGAAGAAATGGTACAACCCATGGCAAAGTTAAACACAAAACTATTCAGCTGTGACACTCATGCAGTGTTCTCTCTGAAGTCACAGGATCCATGCATGCACCAAATCCAAAGCAAAAGCACGTAAGTAGCAAAACCAGATCCAGAGGTACCTATGTGATGACAATCATCTTATCCATGGGAGAAACTCCAGTGTTTGTTGCCTATTCAATCCTTTGTGACAGATTCCTGAAGGACCTCATATCTAGTCACAAATGAAGGGTAATGATGGCTGTTTTTCCTCTTCAGACAACTCCCAGATTTTTTACATTTAGAATGATCAGAAAATATTTTCTGAAGATGAGTAGTTGAGGATGGTTCCACCTTGAGCTGCATAACTGGACAGATAAATTTAATTTCAACTCCAGGGACTGCCATCTTTTCTATGCCAGCTTGACAAAGGAGTGCTCAACATAAGCTCAAATACTTAGTAGCATTTTAGCCATTTTGGAGTAATTTGAGGAAAAGTTTGATTACATATGCATTTGGTATGTTTATATTTATGTTTAGCTGGGTTTAAAAATGGAAAAGACCTTTAATTAGGGTGTAACTATAAATTCATGCTGAAACTGTAAATAGCAAGTAGAGCAAACACAAACCAGATTGAATCTTCTGACTTCCAGAGAGGTGTTTTAAATTAATATGCAGATATAAAAGCAATTTCCCACCTCAGCTGCTGATTGTGTACAGAATTCATCAGCCACTGATGTCACAAATGTACACGTAGCATAAAATACTACAACTGTATGAATTTTCTGAAGTTAACTTTATGAGTATGGGTGCACAGTGGAAAGAATGTGGCTCTAGTAATTTTTACTTGCTTGAGATATTTCTTTCTGAAGGACAAGTAGTTCCCCCTTAAAGTTTCAAAGCAGGTTTCAAGCCAAAGCACTCTTTATAGAAGTGTTTTCAGATGAATTCCTTGTCCATGTGGCAGCCCACTGTATAATCCCTGTGCTCCCTTTTCTGCACTAATGTACAATCTTTCCTGACTTCCAAAAATAGGAAGGAACTGTGGTATAAAAATTAATCCCTAGGCCCCTGACAGGAAAAGACCCAAAAGTATTAACCACCAGAACAACACATTAGTATCATTTATTTTCATATTTTTGGGAAGTGAGTGGAGACCGGCAGGTGTCTCAGCTTTCTGAGGGAAAAATAGGACTTTCATTTTGTACCTGGCAGTGCTGATGATTTATCTTCTGTGTTTGTGGAGCAAATTTTATCAGACTGAGTTTGTGCAGCAATTGCTTTAGTCTTGAGGTTATAAATTAAGAGGAATGAAAAAAAAACCCCAAATGATGAAAAGCTATGGGGAAAAATACACAGGCAATTGAAACAGAAAATATTAAATTAAATATTTGATTATTTTTAGTTGATTTGAATAGGCTTCTAAATTGTTAATAACAAGTGTAACTTAATCTAGTTTTAGACAACTTAAAGGTTTCCGTTTACAAGAATTTGGAGATCATTATTTTCAACACTGTGTTCTTTCTCAGATACAGTTTTTGATATTATACACCACTCAAATCCCTAAGCCATCATAATCTGTAACTCAATTTCTATTTCTACCTAAAAAGCTTCTGACATCTGTTTAAACACCAATATCTTCACAAGTACATAGAAATTTTACTCCTGCTGGGTGTCAAGTGAAAGAATCTGAAGTTTAAAATGACACTAAGCTTAACAAGCAACTCCTAGTGATTTTCTGCTGATGTTGGTATTTAAATAGATTTTTCCTTCAATGTTTCCTGTTTTGTCAGTGACTTTAGATTCTTACTGAGAGCTTTCAAATTCACATACAATCTTTTAACTGAGTGTTGGGATAATTTGATTGAATTTTTCAGCCTTTTTTCTTGTAGTTTGTTATCACAGGCATGTGGGATTCATTTCAATACTGCATTTTCTCTCATGAACTAACAACACTGGTAAAGCAGAATTGCTGAGCTCTGAGCCTAATAAAGGGACCAATCCAACTTAATTTTACAACTGCAACTTCTCTCTCCCTCTTTGGCATTAGTGCCTTATCTTTTATGTGTGCAGTTTGTATTTATTTCCTTGATTTGTGAGCAAGAATGCAGTAGAAGTACATACATACATATACATGATAATACCAAGTAATTTACTCAAATAATATAAATTAATTGCAGCTGCAGTTCTGTTCCCTGACTATGAATTTCTATCACTACCTGCCTGAACAGTGTGTATGGTTTACAGGGGTTTAGAATGTGCATTTTACTACAAAACCAGGAATTGCAGAACTTGCCCTGTAAGCCATAAGATTCAATCTTATAGGTCCATCTGTTGGACCATACCAGTATGCCAACTATAAGACATCTTACTGATTTCTTTTTCCTTAAAAATTACGTTAGGAACTCAGAAAGGTGCTTTGGAGTTTAGATTTGGGTCAAATGCAGGAGTCAGTGAGGAAATAGTGTTTATCTAGCTAATAATTCTATATTGCTAACAACTTTAGTCATTAATTTATTAATTTATCTCAAAATCTACTTGTCTTAACAGGTCTGTGCTTACAGTCAGGTGCCAGATCTGGTTTTTGATATAGAACTGATAACTGGCTATTAGGTGAAGGTAAAGATTATCCTTGTCGTTGTCTGCATATTATTTGATTGTGGTCATAATCAGAGGTGAGGGATTAGTGGAAGTATGGCATTTTAAAGCTCTCTGATAACTGCTGATTCTCCATGAGATATTATTATCATTGTTTTCCATGACTATTGTTAGGATGTCATCATATCATGTTCACTTTGTCCACTTTGTCACTTTGACGTGCAGAGGTTGAGTTAGACTGTAATTCCACTTGATCTCAACCTGGAAATGCTGCATTTTTATGTTGTTCAGGAAATAAGAAAAAAGTTATGTTTCCTCCAGTCACATTTGCAAAGATTTGTTGTTGTGCTGTAGCGACTTTGATTCTGCTTCGGTAAAGAGTTGACAGCAAAGCTATTGTAATCTACTTCCCAGACTGACTAGGTTGTATCCAGATAGACCTATTGTTTTTTTTACTTTGAATGCAGATGCACCTGTGGAAAGTTAAAGTTCATAGAATCATAGAATAACCAGGTTGGAAGAGACCCACCGGATCATCGAGTCCAACTATCCCCACCAGTCTCTAAACCATGCCCCTCAGTACCTCATCCATAAACACCATAAACAGCCTAAACATCCATAAACACCATAAACAGTGCCATAAACACCTCCAGGGAAGGCAAGTCAACCACCTCCCTGGGCAGACCATTCCATTGCCTAATGACCCTTTCAGTGAAGAGTTTTTTCCTAATGTCCAGACTAAATCTCCCCTGGCAGAGCTTGAGGCCATTCCCTCTTGTCCTGTCCCCCGTCACTTGGGAGAAGAGGCCAGCTCCCTCCCCTCCACAATCTCCCTTCAGGTATTTATAGAGAGCAATAAGGTCTCCCCTCAGCCTCCTCTTCTCCAGGATAAACAACCTCATCCTTTGGATGAGCTTTTCTAGGGTCCCGAACTGGCAGTTTGCAAAGATTGTATGGAAGATCCAGGTTTTAAATCTGAGCCCTTTGCCAGGGTTTCTCCTCTCCCAGCCTTAAGATTGCAATTGCTCTGTCTGCAAGTTTGGAAGGCAAAGCTCAGTTTACCACACAGTTAGTGGTTTCACATTTGGGTTCTGAAAAACTAAAGTCATGCACTAATGTCCCTATCATCACCCTGCTTGAGAGGTAACGGCACTTAAACGTTCTTCTTGATGTCTTTCAGAGAATTCAAATTTTCCATTGGATTCCCTATTCTGCTTCTCCTCTTTCTCACTTTATATTTATTACAGATCTCATCACAGTAGCTTTCAGCTTGACTAAAAGATATGGACATGAACTTTTCTGAGCCTGCAAGTAACATGCTGAACAGAGCATGTAGAGAACAAAATCAGCCTCTGCCCCTGAGGTTTTATTTTGTCATACCCATATTAACTTTTCTGTTGGCTTAAAGAGAAAACTTGGCACCTGAACTGCCTTTCTAGCTCAGCAGAAAAAAACTCTGCCTTCTCGGCTAGCTTGAACATGTCCTTGGTTGCTTCTTTATATGGAAAATAATTCTCACTCCTGCTAACGAAAAAGGACACTGATCTCTAGCCTTTATACAGCATAGATTAGCTCAAACTCACACTACCTTTTATAAACTAAACCAGAAGCATGAATACTTTTTTCTTTTTTTTCCTTTCTACTGTTGAGAAAAAAATGAGTAGAGAATGAGAAAAATGGTTTATGCAGTGTTATCCAGCAGTAAAATATGCAACTAGGGTAGAATCTGCGCTCCTGAGAACCTGTGTCCCAGACACAGGGGTAGCAGTAGACATGTAAGTAAGAACCTGCACAGTGAAGAGCTGCCTTTCACAGCCTGTTTCACCAGTTTCACTAATTTCTATTGTTTTCTATCTTTTCATATCACTCTCCCTTTTGGGTGATGAGGAATTTGGTGGCAAGGTATTTGAAAATGCAGGATGCCCTATGTGGAGTGAGGGAGAGATGAGGGGATGAAGTTCAGAAGGAGATACAAATTCAGCCAAGGCAGAACAGCCTTTCATCCCCCTCTGCTGATTCTGCTCCCCTTCTCGTGCTCAGGTAATGATAAAATTGTTGCAGAATTATCAATATTGTTATTTATTCCACTCTGTTTTCAGAGATGAAGGACAGAACTACTTTGGCTCATCAGAATTCATTCATTCCTTTAGAAGTTCAAAGCTGGGTCAGCACAAACCAGATCTTTGGCTTGGAAGCATTTATTTCCCCCCCCCCCCCCCTTTTTTTTTTTTCTTTATCTTGCATTAGTGCCATGTTTAACTATGTCCCCACATAAAAGCTTTTTGGCACAGAAAGTCCTCCATTCATGTCATTCTCCTTCATGTCACTGGTGAATTTGGGCCATTAACTAAGAAACAAACTAGCTAATCATTCGTCTCTATGTGGCCTGCATATGTAGCAAGCTTGTAGGTTTATAAATGCAGCTGGCTAGCAAGGAAACCACTGGCATTTCATTATATTTTTGTGTGTCTCAGCACTTTCTGCCCCTGCCCCAAAAAATGAAAAGCCAAAGCACAGCCCGTCTTTACACTGATTCCTACCAATGTAATCGGAAACAGAAAAGCTCATCATCTAACAATTCTAGTCAGGTTTAATGAACAGTAACCTGGTTCAAACTTTGGTTTATTCATTGCAACCTGCTGGTGGCAAAATTCTATGATGACTGTTAAGTTTATATTGTGAGCACAAGTAATGGGAATTTGCATAAGTAAAGAATCTGTGAGAGCTGAAAGTTAGATGTTTATTCTCCTGTTGTGATCTCAATCTGTGACTTTCAAATTTTTATTACAGACTATGCTTTACTGAAGCCTCTGAGCTCTTCCCAGTCAAACTGTAATTTAATCAAAATTTCTGTTTTGGCTGATTCTCCATCAGTGTTTTTACAGTTCAAGTTTATAATCACTATTCAGTAGTTCTAATTATAGCTACTGCTTGAGAGACCTGAAAGGTAGCTTTTCATATCTTTATGGGACACTTCTTGTTCAGAATTCTGAAGATCTCATAATTTAGATGTTATCAGAAAAAACTTACATGAAATGGAAGAGATCTAGACCATAATGAATACCCATGAATGTCTTCAGGTTTTTGTAAATGTTTTGTGCTTGGTTCCTATAGCCATCATGGTTTAACAGGTGTAGGGCACATATGCATACTACAGAACTTTGCATGGGGCTTCAGAACACAACTCTTTAGTTTAATGAGAATATCCCAAACCTCTGCAGCCTGTTTAGGAAAACAAAGCATTGCAAACTCATTTCTTTCCATCTCCACAAAAATCATTATGCATCTGTATAAGCTAAAGGAGTTGTTTCCTACAAGGATATCCTCAGATCACAGGGATGAGGAATGAACTCCACAGGCAAACATCTGTTCTGCTTTACTTTTTCTATCATGAGATTTGGTGAGCCTATGGAGATAACTTCTGATCCCATGGTGATATTATTGTCCTTCATGCTCCATTGTATTTTTTCAATTCTCCCCCTGTTTTGATGACTTTTTTACACTCTTTGGCAGGTATCACAGTGCTCACAGTGAGTACATATCATTGGACTGCAGATTCAAAGAACGTTTACTAGGTTTCCCTGAAAGGAATACACAATCTCTTTTTCCTGAATCCAGCTTTGAACAGTCATGTCTTTAGAGATAGACCGAGTGTATTTTGTCTTAGCAATGCCTTTCAAAGTGTCCACAATCAGATCTTCATGCTTGCAGTTATAAAGGATGTATAATACTTGGAAATAAACACAAGGCAATAAAATTGCTTATAGGCATCTTTAGTGACAACTTTTCTATATTCTTTTATATTTCTATATAGAAGATTTTATGACTATATTATCTGTCTGACTTCACGTGTCCTCCAGGGCTGGCTTCATTGCTTCATTTGAAGGTGATAATTTTTTTCTCTTCCCTCCTCTTCTCTCTTTTCCTTCCCATGCTATTTCAACTACAGACTACTGGATTTCAGCATCATCTCTCATCCTCTGAAACTGACTTCTCCATCTTTTTGGGTGTTTATTAATTATCACCTTCCAAAGCAAAGTAGTGCATCTAATCTCTGCTGGAATGAAAGCAGTGGAGACTGAAAACAATAGTTGTCTACATAGAGATAAGAGAATCACAAACTTTATAATATAGTGAGCATAAAGTTTCTGTATTTTGATCTGTAGATAATTGTATCTATCCTTAACAAAGGAAAGTTGCTAGAGAGTTCTAGGCTACAGAGGGATATGAGAACTGTTCTGTCTGAAAACATTAAACTGATTTAACATAAAGCTGTGTTAGAAGTGATCAGAAAAAAAAAAACCTCACATGAGGTTAATAGAAGTTTATTTAGCATATATAGAGAAGAAGACTTATGTGAATCCTGTTGCCATCTTTAGTGGGTTACTAGCCTCATATTTTTTTTTCAAAAGCAAAAAACAATACAGGGAAGAGAGATAAGAGAGCACTGGAGGTAAAAATTATTTATCTATAGAAAATGGGCTATTTGGTGACATAAGTCCAATACTGGTTGTCTGTTGCAACATCTGGTTGAGGATGTGCACAACAAAGGAAAGATTGCTCCATACTTGTCTTTCTTCTTTGACACTAATAAGAAATTGCTATACTCCACTTCCAGAGACAGGAGAGCTGTCTTGGGCTGTCCTAGTGTCTCTGTTCTTCAGGACAGTACGTCCTTAAGAAGGAAAGGGGGGATTGGAAGCAGTAGAGAGTGGAGCTGTGTCAGAATTAGCAAAGCAATGGGAGAAAATTTAGATCAACCAACTCTCTCTTTTATTATTCTAAAGATATGTTTCCACAGAAACAGTTTTGTTCTTGGTAAATAATGCTATGTTGTAAGGAGACTTTTGCCAATAGGGGTGCGAATTGTAAGATTTGGACTAAAGTCAGAACTTCTGCAGTGAATCTTATTTGCTGTGTGGAGGCTGTGTTGAATATTCAGGCTGAGAATGGGAAAATTGTCTAACTCTAATGTAAGAGGCAAGTGATGGTTAAAGACACTGAGCAGCACAGGGAGTGTGGTCAGAGAGATAAGAAAATGTCAGAGGTACAGTTTTCTCAGAGACTGTATGAATAAGTGATAAACACTAGAAGACACTACACACAGAGATCCTGAAAATATCTTTAAGAATCTGAGAATTAGTCCCCAAGATTATCCAGGCTTTTGATGCTAATAAGATGATTTATGAAGGTGTCAATAAGTACTGCTTACAGGGATGCTATTTGCGATGGTAGCATTCAAAGCCATGAGTTCAGAACGTGAGACATTCTAGAGTAATAATTTACAATTGTCTAATCTGGATGTGAAAATTCTGTGTGTATATGTTTGATGAAAACTTAAGTCCCACTGGAAGTCCCTGTGTTATTTCCCTACTGGTTACTCCATTTCTTTTTTTGGTCTGACAGATCCTCAAAAATTCTTGGCTTTAGAAATGACCTCTTGTAGTTACGCCTTCATTAAGAGGAAGTACTCCCTAGTGACCAGAAAAGAGATGCTGCTTTCAGCCATGGTGTCTCTTATTCTAATATCCCCTCTGACCTGTTCTCTTACTGCACCATTGTCATAATGCCACCTCTTATATGAACACAGGAAATTTAGATTATACTCATCTAGTGCTGCACCTAAGAGTAGGAAGCGGCACATGAAACAGAAAAGCGCAGGGCTTTAGCGAGCCCAGCAGAGGCATGTGAAGTGACTCTGCACCTCAGGCTTCCTGTCAGTTTATTTCTAACCATGCTGCCAGTATTAGATCTGAGCCCTTTGTATACCCAGTAAAGCCCTTTTCACCACTGCAATACTATTCCTTACCTCAGTACAACCCTAGATTTTTTTCTTTAAAGCCCTGTGACAGTGAGTAAAGATCTCCTTGTGCTAGAACCACATCTTTAGCCAGATAATGGAAACAAACAATCCTTAAATAGAAACTACCAAAACAAAAAGTATTTCCCACTTTTGTTTTAGTTTCAGTTAACTCCAGTCTCTATTACCTATGAATAAGATATTAGTTATGCTGACCAGAAACTCAGGTCATACTAAATATATTTCTATTACTTTTAGTTACACAGCAAGGTTGAGTGTAGTTACTGTATTAGATAATTATCATTATAGTAGGTGATATTTTATTCTTTGCAATGTCCATACAGACGTAGTTGAAGCCTGGAAAACATATTTAATCTGGCCTGGTGCATGCAAAACTAATCTGGTTCTATTATTCTTTTGATTCATCAAAAATCAGGAGTGAGGAGCTTCCCTTAGCTGTGTATCACAGGTTTGCAAGCTCATGCTTATAAAAGGTTGATCACCATTGCAGAAGGGATTTCCTTGTCCAAAGTAGAGGAGAGAAGTATTTCTGCATTTTTCAACTTTGTTTTGCTTCTTTCTGAAAAGGCATATTTAAATACTGATCTTTTCCTTTCCACAATGTCAAAAAGTTTCTGAACTAGAATGGAGAGTATAGTGCTTCTGTTGCTGAAGCAGAATATATTTGCTTGCTATGTGTCATGATCAAAGAAATACTACAGCCAGGTTAGGCAGAACATTTTGAAGCTCACAACTATTTAAAATCTCAGTGCAAGCCAATAAAAGGTTATAACACACGTAGAAAAACATGCCCATTTCATAACCTGTTGTCTACACATCTATCAAAATATTTTCTGTCATTTTTCTATTCCTTTCACTACTTTCCATTATCTTTGTTAGATACTTGTAGACGGGCTACTCATAGAAGAGCGTTTTCTTTCAGGAGCACAATCATTTCTTTAAATCTTAAGTCTTCTTAGCCTTCTACAATACATAAACACACTTAAATGCCATGACAAGAGAGTTTAATTTCTGCCTACAGCAAGGACCCAACCCACTACTTCCTCTCTTTCTACTACCTGTCCACCACTGGGTTCTGTGCTACCCTTCCACATGTCCTCATCTCATTTCACTCAAGTCCTTTCTCCTCTATTGCTAATGTGCCTGAAAAGAGATATTTCTGTCCTTTCTTATTAAAGCCAGGGCTAATCTGAACATATTTTTACTCTCCAATGTCATAATAGATCTCACTTTACTCACACTCGTAACTCCATTTCACTGCAATATAATCCTGTCAGCTAAAGTGGTGTTTTTATATTGGTGTCACCAAGGGTAGGGCAGTGATCAGAAATTTCTGTAAAACAAGTTCCCTTTAAGACTGCCATTTTGAGCATATCTTTGTGGAGATCCTCTGAATGTGAATAGTCAGTTTTCAAGCAAAATAAAAGAAAATCACAGTTGATTTCTTTGCTTAACAACAACAACGACTTTTATAAATTGCTTTTCAATGAGCTATGTTTCTGGGGAGAAAGCTCTCAAGCAGAGAGGTTTGAAGCACATGGGGAGTGGGAAAGAGAGTGGCAGTGCTCTTTCTCCCCCATGCCCTCGCAGAGCCTGCTGGCCAAGGAATCAGTGGGGGGAAACAAGCAGTGCCAAAAAGCTCTTTGCAGGGCTGTCTGACAAGGGAGCCCAGACAAAAGCTGTGCTTTTTCAGTAAAAGACTTAAGATAAAAAGAATACCATAATACACAGCAGTGATCTAATAATTGTAAAAGTTTTATTCACAAGTCTTCTTTTAGTGTCCAGTTAGGTAAAACTCCAGTTGATTTATCAGGCAGTCAATCAAGAAGCAAAATATTCTATGAAATGTTTAAAAACAAGTAGCCATCTGACTTCAACAGAGGAACTTTTACCCCATCCAGTTGTTGTTTTTATAGAGTTTTCTGTAGCCATTTATGGTGTTTCTTTTCTCTTCTGCTCCTATGCTTTGTTTCTCTTATGCAATGAATTCTGAGAGTAAGACAAACTAGGAAAGGCAATAAAGGCAGTGTGTGATTTTTCTTTATTTGTTCTGTAAAGCATGTAGCTCATTTTATACAATTGTATAAATGGCAGTAAAATAATTGGCTTCAGTGGGAGCTTTATTTGGGTAATTTCTACATGAAGATTGCAGTCTGAGGCTCCCATTGTTTTAAGCAGTTCCAAAATACTGAGATATCTTTTGTCACATCTGTACAATGTGTAATGTTTATTTCACATCTCAACAGAGCTGGGTTTTTGGGCAAAAAAAGAGAAGAAAAATTAAAACACCAAGTGAATGTGTTTTAGGAATGTGTAGTGTTGGATTGCTACTCCCTAAACAAAAATATCTTAGTGTGACCTTTCATTCTGAGAGATGATAGAAAATACTTAAAAAACCTTAACCTAGGTACAAAAAGCTATTCATATATAAAAATCTTTTCCCCATCTCGGAGGAGGGTGAAGTGAGAGGCGAGGTGATGCAACTTACAACAGCTCTGTGTTGCAATCGTACAAATCCTGGTATTTTGCAACAGATGCTCAGGCTGGTCATGTAGAAGCTTGTGCTCCATTGCTAGTGAGGAGAGTGACAAGCCACTTGGGTTTCCCCAGCACAAGACTCAGCCCTTGGCTGGGTGTAGAACTTCACCTTAATTTCTCTATGCTTTTTCAGAGTAACAAACAACATGGACAAGGATTTCACTGAAGACCCAAAATGTGACATGAAGTCTTTTTAACTGTCTGAGTCAGAGCAGCACAAAATCTAAGAGGCTACTGACTCTCCCAGCCTGAGTTGATTTTTTTCATAGAGCCTACTGCTTTATGTAAATAATAAGCTTTCCAAGAACACTGAATTCTTCCTTTAAATATTTAGACTCTGAAAGAGATTTGGCTTAATCACTAGAAGAAATATTGGACTGAGTATACATCAACCCCACACATTTTTCACCATAGTCCCCTATTGCCTCATCTAAACCAGTTACTTTTACCAAAATACGAATAATTATGTTGCTGTAAATTACTTGATTTTGCACAGTAAAGTAGAACTGAGGAAGTGGCTAAAGGAGCTAATAAAGAGCAATCAGGAGAAACAACAAAATATTTGGAGAGATGAAAACTATGAAATGGGGATGCCACGTGGCATTAATTTGAAATTATTTTAATTTGCTATTAAAATGGATGATCGTGTTTTAGATATTCTCCTTGTAGATATTTGGTGAGAGTGCATAAGAATTTACCTGCCTTGAAATTCAATATCTCCTTCATGCTACTGCTACTGCCTTTCTAACAAGTGTAGAGATTAAATGTGAAAGGAGTACAAAGCCAGAGGAAAAGAAGGTGTTAAAGACTAAGTAGTCCTGTAAAAAATTTGTGCTCTTCCTTCAACTCTCACATCAAAGGGCACTCAGGACCCAACTGCAGCAATTGTTATAAGTATCACTAAGAAAAGGTACTTGTTCTCTTCTGAAAAAAGTGATATTGAAATGCCATTATGGGGACCTAGCTTCTGCCTTAAGACCACACAACAGGATAAACTAATTCTCTTTCAACTGTTAAGTCAGCATGAAGGGCCTCCATCTTTCAACAAGGAAGACTTTGAAGCTTTGATAGTGGATATTTATATTCCTAAGGTACAAGTGTCTGAAGTATGAGTGCCTAAGCAATGAAGGTATAGCTTTTGTGGCAAAAAAATGGAAAGTATTGTAGGTGAGGAGAGGCTAAACAGTGGTGCAACCTATGGACTGGTGAAGACAAAGGAGAGAGCAACAGTTTTCTTGGATGTCCAGTAGAGCTGCCCCATTTTAAGCAATTAGAAGAGACACTATAATAAGTAGTATGCTGTTCAGAGGCTTGGAAATTGTATCCACCAAATTCCTCTAGCTAGCTCATAGCCTGGAATTAAACCCATGCCACTGAGTAGGCCAGCTAAGACATCTGGATATCTAGAACCTTCAGCATATTAGTGCAAGATGTATAAACACTAATATAGTCCTTTATGCTTTCTTAAAAGTAGACTACAATGTGCAAGGTAGACAACATACAGGATAGACATTCCAATATAATTTAGAGACTATAAACTACTGGAGTACTATAAAATAAAAATATGCAGGAAAATGGAAAAGAACAAGTTGTACTGCCAGCTCCAGCACAGATGATATGCACAACGCTGAGAAAATAAGCCTTCTTTCCCAGCCTCAGTGACAGTAAATAAAGAGCTATGGCTAACAAAAACAATGTGATAAAGCCTGGGTTGTGTGAGTTGCTCTTTTGCAGGAAGCCCATAGTACAGTTTATTCATTAGTCATACTATTGCTAACTCAGTTTTATGTATAGTTCACTGTCCACCCAACTGAGAGCACAGCATGTACTATATACTTCCTTTGATCCACTGGTAGTGGTCAAAACTAAACTGGCTCTAGTGTAAGTCAGAAAGGAAAATGAAAGCACCTCCTCTTAGAAGGGGAGGAAAAGGAAAGCAAAGGAACAGTAAGGACACAGTCATTTAAAGCAAAGGGTATGTACCACATCAAGGAAGAAGAAAATGTATGGGAATAAACATTTCACAATTACTACACAAATCTATAGTGATTGACAGTGTATTACATTCGCACATTGTGTTCCTTGGCTCAGCTGCTGCCAGTGGTGGTGTTTATTAGAATAATTCCTGTACCATAAAGGACTGAAAAGAGCTGCCAATCCACAGTTAGTGATGTGCTTTGCGTCACGAGTAAAGGTAGAACAACTGATATAGACAACAGACCAATGATTTTCTTATTGGAACAAAAGAGCTCTTGATGATTTTAGTCCAGAAGGAAGATGGCAGCTGGCTGATTGGGTCTGAATAACTGAAGAAGTCACTACTGAAAGTCTTTGAAGGGTGTGAGGCCATCCAGCTGCTGAGTTTGCTCATTAGCTCCGGCAAAAGGAGTCAGAAGACTCAATAATAAACATTTAGTAACAGTAAATCCTCCATCCCTTTAAGAAAGTCCTTAATTTCCCAACTTTCTCTTTCAGGTTTGAGAGCTGAAGAGGCACTGATGAGATAGAGTCAGATATTCAGGCAAGTGCTTTGAAGTAACAGGTTAACGTGCATCAAAGCCATGGAAAATGTTCTTGAGTGCTTTTAGCCAAAGGCATGTCAGATGAACTGAGACAATCTAGTCCATAGTGGGAGAGTTTTGAGGTAAGTGCATCTATGCTGCCATGAATGCTGCTTTAGAGCCAATGTTATCTCACTTGTCAGTACTGCTCCAACACCTGAATGTTGTTGCACACGGAAGCCGAAACATTTGCTATTCTGTCCTTGTACTTCTTGTCACCTACAGGATTGTGTTTGAAATGTATTTCCATGTAAAAAGAGATTGTCAAAGGAGCCTAAGGAGGTAAATATATCTGAAGTCCACTGAAATAAATGCAAATTGAATGTTTAACAGATTAAGACCTAATTAAACTATCAAGGACACAGAAAAGAATCATAATAATTTCTGGTGTAAATTCAAATAATTGAATTGTACCAAATCCCAGTTTAACCTCACTCATAATCTCATTTTATTCAGTATATCATATAGTTTACCTAGGATTTTAGAAGCAATTCACTTCTTATGGTAGATAAGACATTACAATATTTTCTTACAATTGCATTGTCATCAGTCATCAGGTCTGAGTTGACCCAAAGTCATTATATGAAACATTTCCCCTTAAAAAAAAAAAACCCTGTTAAATCCCTACCACAGTTGAGTTTTCTCTATGTACAGGAATAAAAATAAATAAAAAAAAAGCAACAGGGAGAAACCCAGCATTTGTACTGACTGCTACGAAGGGCTCAGTTTTATCCTAAATGAATACGACTTCTCAAAAAAGATGAATTCAAAGATTCAATTCATGGTCACTAGGTTTCTGAAGGAAGGCTCACTGGGAAGCCTTGTGATGGTCTACACTGTTTTTCTGCAAGCACAACCTTGCACCAAGGATTGGCATTGGAGTCATGCCGGATTATTAATTAAGCTCTTGGTGTTTCTGCAGCACTTAACAACTAAGAAATTGTTATGCAAAATATTAATATCCCTGAAGTTGTAGTTTGGCCTTACTGATTTGCCTGGTGACATGGCTCAATGCAGCATGTGAAGTTTTCTTGTTTTATTTGCTCTGGGGACAGGGAAGTCAGCCCTGAGACACAGAGCTTGATGGAGGCTTACACTATCCATCAGAGCTTTATTGGCCAAAGGAGTCAAGGATTAGAGTCTTAATCCTTGAAGCAAATTTTATTTCCTAGCTTTGATTTGGCCCACAAAACAATGTCCCCATAAACCCAGCTGTAGGATTTACTGGCTGCATTCTTGCAGCTTGAAAGCAAATCTTTAACGTTTTGTTCTGCATTTTATGAGACAATGTGAACTCTGATATCAAAGTCCTTCAGTACAGGGCTGAGATTTACCTTCCTCTGCATTTGAGCTGACTTGTTTGAAGAGTCCCACGAACACAGAGAGCACGTCAGGAACAGTGGGTTAGAGGGTGGCAAAGGAGGTGATTGCAAATATAATCAGATCAGAAATAGGAATATTTGGCTGCTTGCTATTATTTACAACCAAAATTTCCAAGTATTCTGGCTCAAACTACAGTGGAGAGGTGAAAAAATGGGGTTTTTTGGACTTCAACTGTTGCCAGAGGCCCTGCCTATTATGCTGTTTTGCAATATATACTTGGTATACTGAATAAAAATTACAAACTAGCAATTCTTTGTGGATAAGAGAAGAAGGCATTTCATCCTGCTTTTGAGGTAATTTGGAAGGACAGCCGGACAGCCTGAGCAATAAAAGATGCTAAGATAGTAAATGGCACATTGTTACTGCCAGGGCTGCCCAGCAAAGGGAACCATTTTGCTGGAAAAACAGTGCAGGAAAGCAGAGGTAATTGTAATTGAACCTGCTTTCTAAAGACCTGGGATTCATATGCTAGCAAAGCAGGAATTAAGTACTCAGATAACACAATGAATCTGAAGACATACAAATGCTCAAACACTCCAGCTTAAGTGGCCATCTTCTCTAGAACATGGGAATAGGTGTTGGTGTCAGGTAGAGCATGAAAGGCAGAGTCAGGAGAGACAGAGTTAAATAAGGCAAAAAAACCCCAAAACAAGTGTACTATACCAATATGGAAATTAACTATCTAAAGAGTAGGGCAAGGGCAATATAAAGCGCTTGGGTTAATTCACAGAGTGATGCATCATGATATTTGGAAGTGTTGCAATGGCCATTTCATTCTTTAGACAAGCAAAGAGGTATTGGTAGGCAAAAAAATAAGGGAAATCCCCATTCACAGGCTGAATCAAATTTAGTATCATTGGAGCTTTTACTCAATGTAACTACTAGTAACGGAAATGTTTCTGAAATGAAACATTTGATTGCAAAAAGATTCTTAAGAAAGTAGTGTAATCAAGACTTTAAGAAAAACTAAAGGAAAGGCAAAGAATTTAGATAGATGTAATCTAATATTTGCACTAGTTCCTATCAAATCTTCTAGAAAACAACTTTGAAGAAATAGAAAAAGAAATATTTTTGAATGGATATATGGAGTAAAGTCAATGAGAATAAAGGAGAAATCCTGTAGTTTGCAAGGAGACAATTCTTCCTGCTCTCCATGGCTACACACAGGAAATACAAATAGAGCAGGGAAGAAAGTGCTTTTGTAGTTACTAAGGTTTTCAATGTAGAACTGACTGCAAAGGCATGTCCTATACCAGTTAGCACACACTGTACTGTAAACTGGATATGACAGGAGTGCGCTTTCTCCCCATCTATAGCACATTATGGGAAGAGCAACAAAGCCCAGGGTTGCCTTGACCTAAATGAAAGGCAAATATTTTGGCAGAACTTACTGTAGGTTCTTCCAAATATGGAAGTTTCTTCTGATCTCTGGACATATTTCAGCACAACTATTTTTAAACATAATGTTCATACTTTTCAAGTACTTTTCTTTGACTGGGAAGCAGAAAATATGGAGGGAGTGGAGTAATTCACATTTTTTTGTTCCATTTCTTAAACAGTACTTTCCTACTGTCAGAAATATCAAATAACACTAGTGCGTGTATACAACTGAGAGATATAACAACTGTATTTGTTAGCTCACTACAGGTGCTGAAAAACAAAAAGTTAGGTTTCTCTATCTCCCCTCCTCCAACTCAATAATAGAAGCCTAGCAAAAGCAGCAGAAATTGCTCTCATTCCCTGTCCTTCAGCTCTTTGGGAACACCCACAAGTTTCTATAGCAAGATATTAATTCCAGCATCTGGAACCCCACAGTGGTATTAGAACAGGATTTTGTCATTTTTGTGTATTTACAACAATCTCAAGTGACACTGAAAATATGAATACATCTTCTGAGTGCTTCTGTGCAGTAGAAGTAACTATGATTATGAAAGATGCAACTGGACAATATTACCAACTATCACTGGTAAATTAGCACTGTGAGCACTGTTCCAGGGTTGCCAACAGTCTAGGGCCAATAATGAGTCCTGCCAAGTGTTTACTAGATAGGAGTAATAGATGGGTGTATAGTAGTAGATAAGTGTAAAAGTAGATAAATGTAAAAAAATAGCCAGTATTGGTAATGGAGAAAAGAGATCAGGCTTTTCTTAGTATTATGATCATTCTCAAAAGTTGGCATTGGGCCAGGTAACATTTGCAATGGTCATTCTGGATGTGACAGCTCTGGTTTCAGCAGGTGAAAGAATTCAGCTGTACGGATTAATTGGCTCCAGGACCGAAGAATATTGTCTGGTCACTTTCGTGGGCTAGAACAGATGCAGCTGTTGATGATGCACAGACATTATGGAAGATTTGATTCCAATTCTTTTGCCTGTGACACAGATTGATTCAAATGGATGAGGGCATTGAGGGTACCCTTAGCAAGTTTGCAGATGACACAAAGCTGTGTGGAAGTGTTGTTCTGCTGGAGGGTAAGGAGGCTCTGCAAAGGGATCTGAACAGGCTGGACCGCTGGGCAGAGTCCAATGGCATGAGGTTTAACATGGCCAAATGCCGGATCCTGCACTTGGGGCACAACAACCCTACGCAGAGCTATAGACTGGGAGAAGTCTGGCTGGAAAGCTGCCAGGAGGAAGGGACCTGGGGGTGTTGGCCGACAGCCGACTGAACATGAGCCAGTAGTGTGCCCAGGTGGCCAAGAAGGCCAATGGCATCCTAGCTTGTATCAGAAATGTTGTGACCAGCAAGTCCAGGGAGGTTCTTCTCCCTCTGTACTCAGCACTGCTGCCACTGCTCCTTGAATCCTGTGTTCAGTTCTGGACCCCTCAGCACAAGAAGGATGTTGAGGCTCTGGAGCAAGTCCAGAGAAGAGCAATGAGGCGAACAGGCCTTATGAGGAACGGCTGAGAGAGCTGGGGTTGTTTAGCCTGGACAAGAGGAGGCTGAGAGGAGACCTTATTACTCTCTACAACTACCTGAAGGGAGGTTGTAGAGAGGAGGGAGCTGGCATCTTCTCCCACGTGACAGGGGACAGGACAAGAGGGAATGGCCTCAGGCTCCGCCAGGGAAGAATTAGGCTGTAGAACAGGAGGAAGTTTTTCACAGAAAGGGTCATTGGGCATTGGAATAGGCTGCCCAGGGAGGTGGTTGATTCACCTTCCTTGAAGGTGTTTAAGGCACGGGTGGATGAGGTCCTGAGGGACATGGTTTAGTGTTTGATAGGAATGGTTGGACTTGATGATCTGATGGGTCTCTTCCAACCTGGTTGTTCTATGATTCTATGATTCTATGAAATTTGCTTCGTGTCCTTAACTTGCTTAATGAATGTAACATAAGAACATTAAAGGTCTTTTTCTGGGGGGTGGTGGTGTCATATTAAAGATTTATTTGTTCAAAATCATTCTCTGATAATGAGAAAAAGCCTACAGTTGAATTTAAGAACAAGACTAATGTAGCAGAACTTGCCAAAAATTCTATCTCCAGTTCTAGTGATTTTGAGTTCAGGGTCTGCCTGAGGCAGAAGCACTATTCCAGTACTCAGTGACTCCCTAATAGATGTCACTTCTGTCAGCCTGAAGCTAGGTAAATCTTTGGATCCCCCTGGTGTCTTGCCATGTTGAAGTCCAGGTCTTACCATCACTTTGGGTGAAAACCGAGTCCTTTTGTTTCCCTTCAGTCTGTCAGCTGCTAGCTCAATTTGATATCAATGTACTGCAACAGTGAACAGTAACTAATAATTGTCTATTTTCTCCATGTAACTCATGATATTATAGATCACTTCCCTTTGGGGTAACTTAGCAGATTTCTTTTCTAGGAGACACCATGTTTTTGGTAATTCTCCTTTCAGATGCCACTTCACAGTTCAGGCCATCTTTGCGCTCCAAATCTTTTCCAGTTCTTTTTAATTCCTATCTTTTTTTTTTCTCTTGTTCATACAGATAGAAAATATCTTTTAATCTACTAAGGAGAGAGATCTTTTACTGCATTTGTATGGTGCCTCAAACATGGGTGAGTAGATGCTTCCATAATACAATGTGAACGAAGAACTGTAGATCAAAGGCAAGATTTATGTAGCTATTTAGGTACCTTAGAAGGCAGTAGGTGACAAACAAGATTTACAGAAGCATCTCTGCAGATTAGATGCCTAACTTCCTTTGATAGTCTTACCAGCACAGCAGAACCCTTTTCATGTTGCTGATCCTTTGGATAACAGCCCATAGGTCAGTGATTAAAAGCAATCAGTGATAACATATGCACACAGAAAACAGCACTGTTACTTCCCAGGCCCAATCAGCACCCAGGCATGACAAATCTGTAGTTATCTGTCTGGCAGATATAAATAATGTGAATTTTGATGATTTCCAGGGTAAACCCATCCTGTGAATGTAAGAAAAGTAATTAAAAATCACAAGGAAAGGAGATTGAGAAACACTGGATTAATAAACTGTAAAAAATGAACTTGGGAAATTAATGAAATCCTAAGAATTCTTAGAGAGAAAGATGTATTGCTCTTCCTTGACATGTACTATATTTCATCCAAAGAGGTGTCTTTCTCTTTTTCACTTAATATTTTGATAAAAACTGAGCTCGATAATTAGTTTAAATTTTTTTTAATTGCCCCTAATTTCATTGCAGACACTTCAGTTGCAAGCTCAAACACTCAATTACTGAGAGTTTTTCTTGTGTCTTGGATCTTTGGACAACTAAGTTATTAGTATGATATAGAAACTACTTACAGCTGAGCCAGCAAACATATCTGCACATTTTTGCGAAAACAACTCATCTGACGCCACCAACTGTTAATTTTTATGCTTATGAGGCTGAGAAGGAAAAATGGGTGAAATGGATTCACAAGGCATGATCCTGTCCTTCTTTATGCCAGTCATATATATTTGTCTGCTGAAAGAGCTTGGGAGCGAGAGATGGCCAGCTGGGATTTTGGTACGAAACCCCTAATGTTTTAGGTTAGGTTTTCCCAGTGTATAACTGAGCCTTGGAAGAGATCTTCATCTTGAATTGATGTATTTATTTCTCATGAAAAGATTTTTTTAGTGTCATGCACTTTTCAGCAATTTATGTACAGACACAGGTAGACCAG
This sequence comes from Coccyzus lansbergi, assembly GCA_033558105.1. NCBI lineage: Eukaryota > Metazoa > Chordata > Aves > Cuculiformes > Coccyzidae > Coccyzus > Coccyzus lansbergi. The sequence goes on from JAUMJK010000663.1 coordinate 1,259,316, forward strand.
AGGAAGCTATTGTCTGCAAACAACTTATGCATCAAATATAGCTGCTTTATATTTTTTAAAAAATATTTCTATACAAACTTCACATTTTTATAATCTAGGACTACTCTAGAGTAAATTTATGCTTAGAGAAAATAGAGCTGACAAAACTAAGCATTAGTTGACTTATTTATAGAAACATACCTTACCCTGTGGATGTCTTGCAAGCTATTTTGCTTTCTTTAATTGTGTGTATTGTGTTTGTTATTGGGAATTTATTTTTATGCTGTTAAGTTGAACGAATTCACCTGGATCATGGCTTTCCACACTTCTCCTAAATGGGAAAGCTACACCTCTCCTTCACTGCTGCACTGTGTTTCAGTCTGTCTGAACTTGCAGCAAAGATGCACCTATGCTTTGCTTCCATCTCTCCCCATGAAAACGTTATCCTAAAAAGAATTTTATGGTCTGAAAGTTTAGATAAAGTATCAGCCACAGACTTTTCTGGGAAAAGTAAAAGGAAAAGGAGGGAGAAGAAGAGAAGTAAATTGGTAGTTGTCCTTCCATTGGTCCTGTAAGGTTCACGCATCTTGGGTCAGAGGTTGCAATGGAAACTCCTTGTCTGTGTTACAGCTGCATTTGGCCTTGACTGGACAAAAGGGTCCATTGGCTTCAGCACTAAGGTAACTGCATATGCTCTATAGTCTGTGTAACACAGAGTGTCAGGCTATATGATGAGAAAGTCATCACTGATCTTCAAATCAATGAATTTTGATGGGTGATTTTTTGAATAATAGCGAACTGAATGTTTATGACTAGTTTTCCTAGCTGTTGCTATAACATAATGCCTACGAACCACATGTTTTATTTCAGGCAGAGTTTATGTACCTCCAAGAAAGGATTATATAGTCCCTTTTGAGTTCAGACTGTCTGTGAAAGTGCAGATGAATGCAAAGTACGTACTAGAGAAAAACTGGAAAGCAATAAGGTTACTTGGTTTAGTGTCAGTGTTACTGTCTTTGGCTTATAATAAATGGGCGTTAGAAAGCATTTCACTCACAGCAAACAATTCTGATTGCATAATAGACAGAAAAAAATGATTTTTTCAGGCCCTTACTCATGTAAACTATAATAGTAACTGAATACAATGTCAGGCAAATGGCTTATGCATTATATGACTGCGTGAACCAAACACTTCTGTTGACATTGTATAGAAGTCATTACACTTTCAATTGACTTATTTTGTCATTGCAAACAGTGTTATCTTCTCAGTGGAAGACTATTTTCATCTATTTTTCAGGAGAAGATTTTATATTGTCTTAAGAAGTGTTGCTCTTAGTAATTTCTTTTTTTAATATAGTCACTTTGTTGATCCTTTTCAGTTAAAATCTGAACAATAATTGAAGGGCCACTTCCACTCTCTCAGCTGATATACATCTAGAAACACACCTGAAGATTTTTGTGTGATATAGCAGTTCTCTTTATGCATCACACAGTGCATGTGCTACACCTATTATAAGGACTACAAACCCAGAACCTTTCTTTTTTTTCCTTAACCTCCCATATTCTAACAACAAATTTCCGTATATTCAACATTGGACACATTTATCCGACTAGTTGGTTTGAAAAAAAATAGACCTTTAGTGTACACCAATGCTTGAATGAATAGAAAAATGCATACTCCTCAAACATATTTGACTGGATAAATGATGAATTTTAATTTTCCCTCATTTCATCTATCTAGAAGAACCAAATATCTGAACTGCCAAATATTTTGATTTTTTTTGACTTTGTTGATTTCCCTGATGTCAGTGTTACTATGACGAATTTTTGAAATTCTGTTACTCTACCATGATTCTCAGCCTGTAGTATGTATAATTTAGGAGTCATGTTTATACTTATTCTTTATTGTAGAAGCATGCTTAAATGCATTTCTGAATTGGGGTTCTTGGTAAGCAAAGCAAAGAATATACCAGGAAGTTGAATTTGCTACTATGTGGCTTTCTGCCCTGACAGATTTTTTTTTTTTTTTTTGTATGTGTGTGTGTTCAGACTCCCATTTGGCTCAAAGCTGGGAACATAGCTGTGACAGCTAATTAAGTAACCAGATGCCTGGACTTGACGACCTGATGGCCATAGCCCAGGCTGTCATATTGGTGTTCAGCAACTGGTGGAGCACAAGAACTGACTCCCTGGAATGTCTGCACAAACTAATATGAAACCTAGGGGATACAACACTATATAAAGGCTCTTTGGTCCAGCAAGACATTACAAACCTTCTTAAAATGCAAGTCATAAGCCAACTGCAGCCACCTGTTTAACAATGCATACTCCTGGACTTGTCTAGGCAATGACTGCAACACTGAGCATGTGATTTATTTACTTTCTTCCCTGGGGGGTGGATGTTAGACATAACATGAAAATGTTCTTTATTAGTTCCACCTGGTCAAGTCTAAGGATGGTCTAACTTGATAATCTCCAAAGTTTTGATGTTATAATTTCTTGGGTTTGAGAAAATAGCATTCTATAGGTCTAATACGGTTCAAAAAATTGCTCATATAATGATGTTTTTCATTTGGTACAGAGGCAGGAACAATAGTCTGTGTTCATTTCAGGAAATTTAAACTTCAGAGTTGTGTATAAAGCAAAAGATAATATTTCCAGGTTTGCAATTTGACAAGGAAAATGTCTTCTTGACCCTTTTATAGTTAAAAGGAGAGGACAATAAAGTAGTATTTGTAAATTTTGCATCTTCTCTGTTAAAATTTACTTTAGACTTTGATTCATAAACAAGCACAATAGGATCCTGGACCAGGATTGAAATGGAAGTTTTTTTTAAAAGATGGTAAAGAAAAGCACTTTTTCTTTTGTGTGCGTGTGTGTGTAAATGCCTTTAAAAAATGAATAGAGTCATTCATCTGAAGAAAATGTATTGACATTTTTATGGAGTTGGCTTTGGAAAGATCCAGCGTTTAATATTAAATTCAACATATGGTTGTGGTCAAATTGTGCTCCTACTGTGTAAAATGTATGAATAACAACTTACTGCATTCTCCTGGCCAATATAAGGAGAGAAGGTTGATTAATTTAACTGGTATCCCTTAATCTCCTGCCTTGGCTTCCATCCCATTCTGCAAGGGTTGATAAACCTTACATCCCCTGAGGAGTATTACAATTCCTAATAGTCTTATGCTATTAGGAAGAAGCAAGGCTCAACTGTACCAAAACATCCAGCACATGAAATTGTATAAATAATTTAGCTTTTCCAATTTAATTTTTTTTCAGCTTTTCTTTGCAGACCATGATAAGAGATGTTAGTTCAGTCAACTGTAAGTGAAAAAAAAAATAAAAAAAGGAAACTACTGTGCAGGGGAATTGTATGCAAAGCTAAAGCTGTTCTTGTCGCTGTTTGCAGCATTGTGTTAGGCTGTCAACCCAAAGTCACTCATGTATTAGACCATCTTTTTTGGAAAAATGTACTTTGCATGGCATCATTTTTCTCTTAGGACCACCAGCTACTTTCATCATGGTATTGCATGGTCCAGAAGAGGAAAGTTATCCACTGATTTCAGCATGAAGTAGGATTCCCTGACCTGCCACAGATTTTCTGTGCCACTGCAGGCAATTCACTCCATGCTCTCCAGTAGGCACAGTCAAGCTACTTAAGTTGTACAAGTTCCTCTGCATTATCTGAGCCATAACAGCTGCCTGTGCCCATACTTGTTGCCTGTAGTGAATTCAGCTTGACTGAGCTTACAGTGAAGGAAGTTTATGATAAACAGCATAGCCTTGCATCTGCTATAGACTGTGTTAGCACAAGGACAGTTGCCATGTCTCAGATGATGCATATTGGATTGTTCTGCTGCAATACCTTGGTCACGTGACTGAGATTTATACCTCATCAATAAACTGTCTTGAAAGAGCCCTGAAGGGATAAATACATGTAAAAAAAAAACAATGAAGAAGACTGTAAGTGTCAAAACCTGGGACTATATCAACTGGGTGACTATTCAAGAAGGACACTATTCTTCTACACAGGAAGAGATAATATTAGCAATTTCTGAATAAGGTTACTTTTTTTTTTTCAGAGTACAGCAAAACCTGCCAAATTAGCTGATTGTTTTCCTATTAACTAATAGGTTTTTTTTTTCTTCAGTAAATATAAACATATTTTGCATAAAACTGAATCACCTGCAACAGGCTAAACCCTATTGTCTTCATTCTAGCAAAACCTCTGTTGGAATTAGAATTTTGAAGGACTTGCAGCTTGCAGGACATTTTTCTACAAGATAATGCTCTGAATTCAGTGACAAGTTGAAATGACTAAGAATATGAAAACAAGGCTTGATTCATGACTTTTATTTATTAATAACAATGTTTTGAATTATTATCTATTATTCAGAAATCTTTCTTCATACATACTAAAACTAGTCCTCTTACAACTGAAGTAAGCAAATAGCATTATACCTGTGGGTAAAAAGTGGCTTAAATTCAGGATGAGCAATTGTCTGAATACATCTCCCAGTAAGTGACCATTTTGTGACATTTGGTGCAGAAGTAATCTTTCGAGGAGTGTTGGAGGATTTGAGATGCCTCTCTGAAATAAGATGTGGATACTGTGAGCCCACTGGCTGTTAAATTTTAGACATGTCTTAGGTGGTCCTGTCTTGCAACCCAAATCATCAATCAAGGAGTGGGAAAAGGGGAAGAAGGGCTGAGTCTCAGGCCACCAACAGTTGTGTCTTGTGAGGTCTTGCTGTGCAATGCAGTAGTAAGGTGTGAAGATGCCAGGCTGTGAGAACAAGAAGCTTCATGGTAAGGTTTGGTTTGGTTTTCCTGTGAGCGATGGCACTTTTCAATCACATGAAGATCAGCCAGTTGTCATGAACATCTTGTGAAAAACATGCTTTGAAAGCTCAGCTTCATTCAGTTTTATGGGTTATATGTGTAAAAAGACTTCTGTGGGAAGAGAGAAATGGATCAAACCCATTGGTGAATGTTTTTGAGGCTCTCTCAACCTCCAGGAATACATCGGGATATTACAGATTTATACACAATGAATACTGTAGAAAGACGAGTTCCGCAGTGCAAAATGGGAAACTTCATTCAATTCTGTCAATGCACGTTTGTTTTTGTATAGACTTAGAGCACAGCTCTAACATTTGTACAGCCTGAGGCTGTGGGACAACTTCTGGTCAGTAATGACACAATCCAGCTGGCCTGCCATTTGGATCTACCTTTTACAGCCATTCTGACCAGCTCCCCAAGCAATTTAAAATCCCTCTGGACACACCTCCATATGCATTTGTTTCTAACATAGTAGGCTTGGCCCAAACCCCTGTGATTTCCTAGGGCTGCATGACTGGATATACAGGGTCCACTGGGGGACCTGAAAATTAACTCTGTCCAAAAGCCTCAGAAAGCTTCTCTTAACCCCAGCTTCTCAAGGAAATTTTACTTCCATGTGGTGTTCAAGTTTATGCTTTCATGCCCAGACATCAGAACACTACATTTCCAATGTGAAGTCTGGGACAAAACCTGTATATCAGTCTCTGACTCCTTTAAAAAAATACAGACATATTTATTTCTCTATTCCTAATTTCATGTACATTGTATTTCATATGCTTGCTGTAATAACACCATGAAAGTCTTCATAAATGCACTAGTCAGTAGGGAATGCTATGCCTGCTTGTGATTTTACACATCTTTTCACTAAGCCAGGCAATCTAAATGTAAAATGTAGTATTCAGAGACACTGAGTGGGGTTTTGTGGTGCTCTCTGGAGGATGCTGGATTCATAAAACAATGAATGGATTATAGTCATTGACATAGTATGTTTTTCCATCTATGTTAGACACAGTATACTCTTGCTAATGTGCTTCATATTAATAAACCACCCAAGTATAATTCATTGCAGATTGCAGCTATAGATCAGAAATAGCTTTCATTTTGTCCAGCTGTCACAACTGAAAAAGCATCAGGGGGTGCGGGCTGTTTGTAAAGAGGTGAAAGGGGCTACAACACTTTGACCTCTCCCTGGAGTGCAAATCATGTCACACGGTGGCTGTCCACAGAGATGAGTCACATGACTCAGTGCCCTGTCACTAGCAAAAAGCCACGTTGTCACCTGCTGCCATTTTTTTGTCTTGCTGAGTTCTGCTGGGAAGGAGATGCAAAGAAATGCTGCAGAGACAGTGCAATTGAAATGCAAGCAGACTTGCCAGCAGCTGAATCCCACATGTGCCGATGCTGCACTTACATTGCTGGGAGCTCTGGGTCTGTGCGTCTCTGATCTGGGCGTAAACCCACACAAAACCACGCAGAGATGAGATAGAATAGAATAGAATAGAATAGAATAGAATAGAATAGAATATTGAAGGGACCTACCATGATCATTTAGTCCAACTACCTGACCAATTCAAGGCTGATGACAAGATCATAGTCAGTCCCCAAAATTCCTACCTATAGGTAACTTTGCTCTAATCTTGATATTTAGGTGACATGAGACAAATCACTTCAACCTGATTCAAGTCCCGTTAAAGCTGATAAAGATGCTTTTTTTGCCCCTAACTTCAGTGGAATCTCTCGCAGCTACTTAATCTCTCAGCTTCCCTGTCTCTGCCCAAGAAATTGGGATAAGCCTGCCTGACTCAAAGAGGTGTTCTGAGTATTAATTGGTTAACATTTGTAGGGTATTTTGAGGATTAGAAATGCTGAATGTCAGTATTATCACACCTGGCTCTGTGTTTGTCTCTGTATGTTTGTGTGCAAAATGAATACCATACTTCCATGAGTAAAACTTGCACATTAGATTTGTGTGCTTATGCAAATCAATACTCGGGCAAAAAAAAGTACTCAAATACTCCTCAGGCAATTTGCAAGAAAGCAGAGGTAAAGGTAGAGGGCAGTAGAAGCTGGGGGAGATGCAAAGAAGGAAGAGATATTCAGAAATGTGTGAGGGGGAAAATCTGGGAGGGGGGAAATATCTTTCTACAAATGTGTACGTATAAACTCCACTGAGTCACAGGCTGTGAACATGAAAATACAGTGTTTCAAAATCCTTTTTGCATTATGATTTAGTCATGCATTATGTTTTAGGGTAATATGACCTCATTGTTCAGAGATTTTTTTGGTGTACAGTTTAAAAGCCTTTGTATGCCAATAATTATAAATCATACATTAGTTTTTGGCATTGCTCATATATTCATTCAGTCACTGGAATGTGCATAGCTGAAAACTAGCACATTGTAACTGAACAAACAGTGGATTAAATGTGCCTGTTTTGTCTTCTTTACTAAGCTAGGTGGGATCAAAGCTATCTGCTTCTGTGCCATAGTTTAATTATATTTTTATTCTGAGTGCCAACATTTTACAAAATGAAATGAAGCAACGGCAGGAGAAAATACAGCGTCATTCAAATAGGTTTTAATCAGGTCTTGGAAGGATAACAGAAAGCAACTGAAGCAGGTTTGCTAATTCAGTTGGTTTCAGCCCATTGTAAACCCAATACACACAACTGTTATTTCGGAGACGATCAGCAATGGTCTGTCTGGGACTGAAAGCTGCAACTGCAGAGTGGATAGCAGGATAACAGCATGTTTAGATGCCCACACAGAGGTAGCTGCCACACTGCTGGTGACAGACAATTAACATATGTACAAATGAATCGTGCACAGGCATAGCAGTAAGTGATGGTCCCTATCTCTGTAATTAACTGTGAGCTACAAGCAGGCGGTGAACAATGGTGGTGCACATTACAGTTATCGCCTTTGTATTTTGTAATCTGAGTACAGACACATTTCTCAATATTTCCTAGTGACTCACATAATTCTAAATGTTTAGTAGGTGCAGACTGGATTTACTCGTGAGAGGATTTCCATTTCTGTAATGGGAAAGGTTAGCCCATGCCTCTTTTGAAATGACTTATAGGAATGTGCTCACTGTAATGATAGCCCTTAGCAACATGTTGAATCCTTAGGGTAAAAGCTCATTCACTAACTACAGGCAGAGGCAGTAAGAAAATTGGGAGGGGGTAGGGGGGAGGAAGCAAAAGCAAATGCAAAAAAAAAAAAAAAAAAGGGCGGAATCAGGTAGCTTCTGCTCTTTAAAATCTGAAGTGCTAGCAGGAAACGCTGTAATAATTGTTTCTTCTAACAGCTGGCACTTCAACCTTCCTTCGCACCAGGGGAAGTCAGTACACAAGAGCTGGAAAGTGAAGTGGAGTCTCAGGGGAGTTTTTGTCGCTGAGCATAGCACTTTCATGCCATGTTTGGGAAAGAAAAAAAGATTAAAATGCAAACTGCTTTCTGCATAAACCACCTGTCTTTCTTAGGGACTTTTTAAAAGATGGACAATGATCAGAGGGGCCATGTGGTTTGCAATGTTTTTACACAGACTGTTCTCTCCCTGCTGGCTTATGTGACTCCCCTTCTCCCTTGCCCTAGTATCCCTTCCCTTCTGGATCCTTCTTCTCACCCCTATGGATGGTCCTTCTCACCCCTATGGATGGTCCTTCTCACCTCACATCTCCCTGCAGTTCTGCCAGTTATGGAAGGAGTCCAGAGAAGAGCAACAAAGCTGGTGAAGGGGCTGGAGAACAGGCCTTATGAGGAAAGGTTGAGAGAGCTGGGGTTGTATAGCCTGGAGAACAGAAGGCTGAAGGGAGACCTCATTGCTCTCTATAACTACCTGAAAGGAGGTTGTGGAGAGGAGGGAGCTGGCCTCTTCTCCCAAGTGACAGGGGACAGGACAAGAGGGAATAGGCTCAAGCTCCACCAGGGGATATTTAGGCTGGACGTTAGGAAAAAATTTTTGACAGAAAGGGCCATTGGGCACTGGAAGAAGCTACTCAAGGAGGTGGTTGAGTCACCTTCCCTGGAGGTGTTTGAGGCACAGGTGGACGAGGTGCTAAGGGGCATGATTTAGTGTTTGATAGAAATGGTTGGACTTGATCTGGTGGGTCTCTTCCAACCTGATTATTCTATGATTCTGTGACTTGTGTTAAGGTAGACTAGATGCTAGCCTGAGAAAAAATATGCCTGAAAGCAATGCAGAAGGGAAAAGTGGAGACGAAAGGTGGTTTCTAATGTGAAACTGGATCCTAGAGAGGACCTGCTAGTTCCTGAAATAATTCCATGGCACAGTCTTTTTGGCAGCAAGAGGTTTCCAGCAGCCAAAGGTGGAATGATTGCTGAAGAAAATATCTGTATAACCACAGTCTAAAAATAAAAGGAGGAGGGAATGAACCAAACAAAGGAAAGAATTAGGATCACCACAGACAAATGATTATGGTGACTGAGTACAGATACAGAGGTCATGAAGAAGAGTATTAAGCACCTTTATGTCTCTTTAGTGAGTTCACACAAGTCTAGTGATTTACCACCTCACTTCTTTCCTTTAACTGTACTTAGAGATTTTTCATGTTTTCATTGTCCTAGCTTTGCTCTGTAAATGCTAGGAACTTCATTTGCTGCCTTCATTTAGCCCCAGTGCATGTGTATTTGACTTTAATTACATGACCATCCATTATTTTTATTTCTCTGTATGGATAATTATTAAATAGTTCTTTTTATCTCTTTTGTTCAATGTATAACTCCAGGGCATATTAATCACAATGTAAAACCTCAGCTGAATATGATATTATTAGGTTCCTCATGTGTTTTTTATGGTGCTCTTTCTGTAATTTGTCAGTTCTTCACAAACATCATGAATTTGTATTCACAGCAGCCCTAGCAATTAGGTGTATTATTACTATGGTTTTACAGATGGAGAACTGAAGAAAAGATAAATTATACAGAAAACTGTCAAAAGCCTATGCTAATTTTTGATGACCAACTTTAGACACCTAGCCTGTAATTTCTTAGGGGTGATAGTATTAAACAGATAATCTACATTCCAGTCATCCATCCATGTGCTGTAGCCTTCTGAATTTCTGCCAATCACACCCAAAAAGCAGAGAATAAAAAAATATTAACATCTGAAAGCTAATAGTAGTTGCTGGCTCTAATCCAAAATGAACACTGTATCAGAGGTAGGGAGATGATATAATTGCCTTAGATGCCATTAAGGGTTAAGTTGACCTTTGTACTGAAACAACTAAAGGCAGAAGTTTATCCTATGAGTGTCTACAGCAGAGTTAGGCGTTTAAGTTCTTGCTGGTGTCAACAGAGCCTGGGAAGCTGCTCCTTCATCTTCCCAAGGAGACAACTGTGTCTGATCAGTGCAACACTCTGTTGTGCTCTACCAGAAGCATTGGTTAGGTCTCAATTGACTTCCCTGGGAATGTAGACACTCAGCTGATGTACAGTCACCTGCCTTGTAGACAACCAATGCAGTTGCATGCATCTGCAGCCAAACCTCTCCTCTGTTTATATAGTAACAAAAAACTGTCCTATATATCATATTCTTCCTCTGTCATTTCTTCTGTACTTTCCATGTTCTGCAGCAAATTGAAGCTAGGATACCACAAACACATTTTCATTCATCCTGTAGTCCTTACTCACATAGCACTGTCCATACTTGTTGAGTTTTTTAGTACTTATTCACATTTAGTGAAAATGGATCTCCTGCTGTACACAGAGGCATGTTTTTCTTTGCATTGTTCACGACTGTACTGTATTACATGATGCTGTATCTTCTTGCCCTGGTGTTCCTTTTGACAACTCTGCCCTGACACTATATCTGTATGACTGCATCTCTGTTTCTACAGCTGATTCAAAAAATTTTGAAGAGTTTTAATATATTGTGATGTTGACCAGTGAGTATGCAACTAAATGATCTCTAAATATCATACACCATAACTGCAAGTCTCTCTTTTACTAGGAGGGGCAATAAAGCAGTAGTATGATCTACAGAATAGTGTAAGCTCTGGGAATAAAGGAAACATATTATTCCCAGCTCGTCACTAACTTTGCGGATGGAATTCTATTGACTAAATGCAGATGTCTTCAGCAGACATCTGCATCTGGCTTCTGGCTCAGCTGATAATCAGTAAGAACTAGTCAATAGAATCCAGGGGGCAATTCATTGCTTCTTAAATTAGACATCTGAAATAGGGCAGATGATTGGCACCCTAAAAGGGCATATTTATCTCCAGTGACTATAAATGGAGCCCCAGGGACTAGCTTGATTTTAAATGTCTATATTGTTGATGTCTAAAGTCAGGTGAGATGAATCCCACCCCTTATACCCCCAGACCAGTTATTTCATCTCAGTTTGCCTTTTATTTGCCTCTATGAACGAGCTAGTGCAATACCAGAAGTGAAAGGGTAAAGCTCTGCCTTGACTTATTATTTTCTCAGTAAGGCTTTTTTATAGATCGCTGGGGTGTCTCTAGGTAGCATGATATTGTACAATTTAAAAATAAACTAAGTGCTGTTATAATATGTCACATGGAAAAGCTCGATAAATACCAACATCTTCTGTGTAACATTGGCATTTCTGCTGCTTTGCAGGTTCTTTCCCTATGCAAAAAATTATTTTAACTTATATGCATGCAATATCAATATTAGAACGTATGTGGTACCAACATAGGAATCATGGTGAATTTTGCTTAGCAGAAAGTGACTGTTTTTATCCTAACTTTCTTCTGTCCTCAATTTATCTCTTTGTCTGGAAGACACTGAAGCAGGAAGCTTCGGAAACAGAAGCCTTGTGGCAAACCAGAATGAATAATAAAGCTGGATTCTGGGGATATTGCCGAAGAATGTCATACAGGAGGCTCTGCAGCAACAGCTCAGGAACTACAGGTAGAATTACATGATTATATGTTGCCAGGCTCTAAGGCAATCTGGGGAAGCGAAATAGAGTCAGTGAGAAACAGAGGGAAGTTCCAGCTAGCTACAATTTACCCCAATCTGGAAACCTGGGAAGTCATAATGCATTTGCCATCAAGCAAAGCCATGTAGGAAGCTCTTACAATTGTAACTCCCTATGGAATTTCCTTTTTGAACTCAACTAAAGATCAGTGGTGCATATATTTTTAATCGCTAATGTTATTGTAACTGTAGAGATTTCAGTCTTTAATTCTCTTCTTATTTCTGGGTAAGACCTATTCAGTTGTCTCCAGCATTTCTGTCTAAGCTGTGCTGCATGTTTTATATTGTCAAGATCCAAAAAATTCAACTGCCATGAGCTCATCACCCTGTTTGGAAATTCAAGGTAGATATTTTCCTTATTCCTCTTAGAATATACTCGTATATTCAGAATTTAGGTTGCTCCTTTCTAGATATCACTTTTCTACAACTCTACTTATAGTTTTCAGCTTTTCTTAAATAGTGCTGTTGCAATCAGTGGGAATATCCTTGGGAGGCATGTCCAAATTTGGATGTGAGACAGATTGTTTTGGAAAGTTGGAAGCAAAATCCTCATCTTGACCTGAGAGTCAGTTCAGAGATAATAAAATGAAGACTTACTTTGCTTACTATAAAGTGTCAGGATTGTCTAGAGATAACTGTATTAGTGTATCTTCAGACAGAAACGTCTGTATATTAACAGCATAGATATCCATTAAGAGGTTTTTTTAAAGTCTACCTTCAGGAAATGTAAGCAGTCTAGCTTAAGACTTCTTTCAAATTAAAACATAAAACCTAAATAAGTGCACAGACCTAGACACAAAGGAATAAAAAAAAAAATCACTCAAAAGCAATAAAAGTTGACCGTACCCTTGTATGACCTTTTATAAGTTATTTTATCACCTTGCAGCAAAGATTTACCAGACATTCATGTGTGAACATTTATGGGATAAAGAAGACAGTCTTATGCTTTTTATTTATAAAGAAAATAATGAAACATTGCTTTTATATTTTCTTTTAGGGGAAATGGAAGATAAATTAATAGGCCTGCGTTCTCATGTTTTCAAACAAGGAACAGATTATGGGCCTGTTCATGGAGCAACTATCAGGTACTTCAGCAAAACAACTGTCCTTTGAGCTCTTCACTCAAACAATAGGATTGATATAATTTTTAATATACTATTTGAATTTTGGCATATTTTTCTTATGCTACCAACTGGCTCTGGTGTCCAGGCTTTGACAGAGACTTGGCATTTTCTTCCAATGGACAATTTGGTGACATTTCGTTTGTTAAAGGGAACATAAATGATTGACTTAAGCACTAAATTAGATTCTAATTTCTAGATGGCAAAATTTAGGTGAAGCACAGCCCATTCAGAGCAAAATGAGCTTGAATATAATCTTTAAATACTGCCACAGTGAGAGGTATATTACAACCTGGGCTGATAAAATGACCCACAGTTACATGAATCCAACTACACAATCACATTTCCTGGAAAAAAAATGTTGCCATGCTTGCACAAGTCTACTTTAAAAGAAAAAAAATTATGCTTGACTGATATCCACAGGAGACACCAGGTAAAAGTAAGTGTTTACTCTTAACTCTCTCCTGAGATGAACAAGACTGACAATATAAGGCACCAGAAAAATGTAACATGTCAGTGACCTCAAACTGAAATGATTTAATAGGCTTAGAAAGAGCTTGTTTTTGTCACAGAAAAGCCTGAAATGAAAGGTAGGCATTTCCAGAATGTCCTGTCAGAAAGCAAAAAGACTTTCCCTGTACATGAGCCAGGAGCTGGCCCACTCCAATGACCTCTTTCTTTCTGTTGAGTGCTGTTACATTCATGATGTTTGTATTGGAGAGGGAGAGATGCAGGAGGAGGGAGAAGAGAAAACCAGTATGTTCCTATGTAAACTCAGCCAGACAGCAGCACAATACAGGAACTAGCCAAAAATATCACTGAAGATTCCAGACTTATGTTCAAAGGATAATATGACATTTTTTAGAGTTGAAATTTGGACCTGATTGAAATAGACTTTTTCCCCCTTTAACTCCCAGATGTGCAAAGATATTTAACTTCTAAATTTATTTTTGTTACCTTACTTTACAGATTCTGGTGGGACTTAAGAACAGGAATATCCAGTATTAATACTTCTTACAGACTTTTCACCCCAAAGCAGTCCAAAAAAGAAATTACAACCATTATTCCTAGTTTTCAGCGCAATATAGATGCACATAGAATAGAGATGACAGAGAATTTTCTGTTTATAAAAAGCCTGTTCCATCAGTCTAGATTCCTTTAAATTATTTTTTCTATTAGTTCCATTCCAGAACAAGGCTTACCAAAGGATCAGAGCTTTTGTCAGAACAACTGATCTATGTTTTTTTGCTAAACTGACCAATTGAAATAAGAAGCTTTGACTTTATTCACTAATATCTCAGGGAATTCCAACTTGAGACATCTCTGATGTAAACAGGTAATTAAGAAAGCCATCCTCAAGTCTCCTTTGAGAACAATAGAGCAAAGTGGATATCTAGAGGGATTTTGTATTGTGATGAGTAAGGCTTAGACTTCACTGACTCAATCTCTGTTGGCTAAAAAAGGATCATAGAGTGAGCAGTTCACTTCATTAGATGTCTCAGTAGAGACATTTTCTTTTAGAAAAGATGAGTCCTAACCTAAGTTTTGAAAAAAATTCAGTTCATTTCCATTTCCTTTGCTGAAAGTTTGCTTAAGTGATTAAAATATGTCATAGAATCATAGAATAACCAGGTTGGAAGAGACCAAATGGATCATCGAGTCTAACCATTCCTACCAAAATGTCTTGAACTTTATTTGTCCTAAACCAATGTCCTTTGCGTCAGAGTATAGTGATCAATATATAAATATTTGGGTTTTGCAGCACAGCATAGCAAAACATTGATTTCACTACTTTGTGGGAAGGGCATGTTTTTCACATTGCACAGGATTCCATGGGATGGGAATATTTTCTCAAGCATCTCTGTTAGGAAGGTGAACTAACTTCTCCAAGACTGGCAGCAGAAAACCTGCAGAATTTGTATATCTTCAGATACTTAAGAGTATGTAGGAATATTCCAGGCCAATATCAAGAATATTTAGGGAACTTCATTGTAAGGTTATTGGAAGACCTGCAAAGTCAGAAGAAATATGACCACACTACTGAAATATTAATAGGCTAAGATTGTTCTATTTCTTTTCCTGTTTAAAGAAAAGGAAAGCATCCACCATTGACCACTTCTAAAGACTCAGCACCTGACTTGAGAAACAATTGACTTGACATCTCTTTGAAGTCAATGGCAAAGTCAATGATATTTCTATGACCAGGATTTCGACCAGGATTTCAACCAGTATCAAATCCTATATTCTCTCATACTAGTGGCTGCATTTTAATTTGCTGAGCCAATAATAGTAATCAATGAATATTGAACGAATGACAAACACATTTGAAATGCATATTACTAGGCATCGAGTAATTGCTATTTCTAGTCAAATACTGGCATTTGGGAATTTGCTGCTGACTGTTCATTTCCAATCAATGAAGATTAGCCATGAAGAGAAAGAGAACTTGCTTGCAATAGCTTCGATGAAATGGTAATGACTGAAAGTGTTTTGAAGTTCTGCAGCTGCTTTGCCATTTCAATTACATTTACATTAGAAATACTATTACTATATATAATAACGATAAGTTCACAATCATTAGAAAAGTCGAAACAAGTTGAAAAAGCTGAGTTTGGGATCAGAATTTCTTAAAAAATGGACACATTTGCAGTTATGTTGGTTTTAGGTGTGTTTATGAAGTTTTTGTCTTGAGACCAAAATTCTTTAGAAATCAAGATTGTTTCACTTTAAAAAAATCTGTTTATCAAATGTTCCTGAAACCATTAAACCACTCTATACGTACTATCTTAATCACTCAAGAGCCTTCAGGATCAGCTTCTGCCTCCATGGTCGACAAGTACATCAAAACCTACAAGGAAGATCTCTGCTTGTGCAGGCTGCCTTTCTATTACAATCAGAGTGAAACCAGCCCAGAACAATATATTGAGGCTCAGAGCACCATGGTCTTCTTCAAAGCAGGGATCAGCCCCATCAGCCTATAGCCAGAGACAGTGCTGAAATTAGACAGCATCATTACTGTGAGATTACTTATGCACATCTCTTGTATGTGGACCTTGAAAATCAACAACTGTTTGAGCAGCTGGTGTTGGTGACAGGGATTTACTTTACAAAACCACAGTCTTCTCTGAGGACTGAGAACTACTAGGAAAGGGTAGGTTCAACCTGACCAAGAGGGCAAAAATGTCATTGCCAACAGGCTGGTCAACCTGCTGAAATGAGCCTTAAACTAGAAATTATGGAGGAAGGTTGGCTGATGTGGAAGGAGGAACTATAAAATCAAAAGAATAGGACAAAGAGGAGGCTACTGTGACTGCAAACACAAAGAAGTGCTGGGAGAAGGGCACTGTGCGGGGAACAGTCATTGTTTTTGCAGGAAATCAGTGTGCAGCAAAGAACAAACTTCTTTCAGTGAGGGAATGAGAAGCCTGAATGCCTTTGAAGGCTACAAAACTTATTATGATTAAGAGGGATGGATAATGGAATGGAGAATACCTTCAGTAAAATTATCAAGTGATATCCAACTAGAAATGGTTAACATACTGCAGTTGTAGTGCCATTCAGGCAGACCTGGATAAGCAGGAGAAATGGAACACCAAGAACTTTATGAAGCTGAGAAAAGGGAAATGCTGAAGTCTTGACTTAGGACAGGAAAAAAAAAAAACCATGGATCTGGACAGACTGGGGCCCAACTGTCCAGAAAGCAACTTTGCAAGACCCTAAAGGCCCTGGTGGACACCAAACTGAAATGTGAGCCAGTGATATGCCCCTGAAGCAGAACAGGTCAACAGCCTCCTTGGCTGTATTAGGAAGAGCACTTAGAGCAGATAGTGGAAAGATGTCTTTTTCCTGTACTCAGCAGTGGTGGGATAAATCTGGAATGATTGATGCAGTGCTAGGTTACCGAGTGCAAGTTTGGACATAGTGGAGTGAGATCAGCACAAGGCCACAAAGATGTTTAAGGGGCTGTGAAGGAGAGGCTGAGAGATCTGGGGCTATTCAGCCTGGAGAAAACCTGGAAGAACAGTAGTCTCATGGGGGATCTTATCCATGTATAATAATACTTGGTGCGATGGTCTGAAGAAGATGGAGCCAGAATTTTCAAGGTGATACCCAGTGGCAATAGAAGAGGCAATGTTCAACCACTGAAATACAAGAAATTCCATGTAAACAAAAGAAGAAAATCTTACTGTAGAGCAGGGTCAGAAACTTCTACAGCAGGTTTCTCAGGAAGTCTGCGGCATCTCCATCATTGGAGATATTAAAAATCCAACTGTTCCTGAGCAATCTGCTGTAGATGATCCTACTTGGGGCAGGAATTTGGACTAGATAATCTTCAGGGGTCCCTACTGATCCCAACTATTAATTGTTTCTGTGGTTCTCTGTGTTAGTAAACTTGGTTAAAGAAACAAAAATGAATTGAAAATGCTTAAAAGAGTGGATTGAAGTTAGTCCTGTGCATTCATACTGGAATACTGTTGTGCATGTTTGTTTTCATGAGCATAAGTAGTGGATGTTTAGCAGTTTGGGAAAGTAATTAATTTTCTAGTGAAGTACCCATACTTCTGAACATTTAAAGTTGCTGAATTCTATTTATTTTAGGGAGATTAAGGTGCATAAATCCCTCTGAGAGGAAGATTCCCTGGTGCTTAAATTTGAATTTGACTTTTTCAATTCAGGCCTCCAAATCAGACTAAATTACCATGTCTTTTTGACTAACAGGAAAAAACAGAGCTGATACAGTGGCATGCAAATGAACCTGAAAGAATCATAAATAAGTTCTGTTATTTTAGGTGTATTCCCTCAATGGTGCTGCATTTATGGAAATGAAATTGCCATTGAAAGTCAAATTTATTCCTACATATTTTACCTTGAGTCTATTTTTAGTAATTGATGCATCTTCCTAGAACTCAGTCAACAGTTTTAAAAAAGAAACCTGCGTGTAAGTGTTTAAGAGTATATTCTGTCAGGATAATTTTCTCCTAGAGTAACTTTTTCTAAATATAGAAATTATGAACTTCTAAGAAAAATATTAAGATTGCTTTTTTTTTAAGATTTTTGAAATAATTCCAGTGTATTTCTTAGTTTAAGAACCAGGGAGGACCCATCACCTTCACTGGAATCACAGGCTTAAAATTATGGACACTAATAAAAATTATTGTGTTTGTTTTTCTCTGCTTAGCAGAAACAATATAAATACACCTGTACTTCTAGGTTACAAATAAGTACATTTCCTAAGCATGTACAAACATTGAGTCTTGGCTGCATGCAGTGAATTCTAAAGCAACAGACTGTGAATACCATTAGAGAGCTGATAAAACGTTTTAAAGAGTATCATTTTAGGTTTTTGTATCATAAACTTCTTCTTAGTTGTGTCTTGAGTGAAGGGGAAAGACAGGCAGAAATAGAATCCCCCACGATATTCCATGCATGGAAACTTCACTGACGAACTATATATTGAAATATCAAATCTGGCTAGTTGAAAAAAGATGTGTCATTCACATATATGATATTTTATAAATCAAGTCAACCACAGATTTAGAGAAGTAAAATATGCCTACTACACAACTGTCAAAATAGCAACCTCTAGTCAAAGCTAAAGATACAGTATTTGTGCATGGCAAAGCCAATGGATTTTAATGATATAGTAAAGGCAATCTTGTTTATCATTTAGACACTAGTTCTGTGTATATAGATAATCTGAAACTGAAACATGAAGTACCTTGCCTTGTTTGAAGTAGCATTTTGGTAGTAAGCAGTAATTAACTAATGCTAATTTGTTTGTAATAGGTTTGATGTATTTCAACTTTTATAATTTAATTAATGGAAATTATATCAATAATATTTTAATTTTTATTCTTAGCTCAAAGTAATATCTCGGTTTTCTTGATTTTGGCACCAGCTTAAACACCCTTGAAGAATCTGCATCCCACAACCTTCAGAATCTCCTTTCCTTGAGGAAATCCTCTTTCTGAAATTTCCTTTTCATTTCCTGTTTTCCTAATAAAACAAGACCAGACTGAGCATCCTGACTTCCAGAATGTAGCCTGACACAATGCCAAGGTTATTCAGTAGCTCATAACTTCACAATCACCAATTCTTCTACTAGAACTAATTCTACCAATTTAAGGGAATTTATCCAAATTTACACTAAAGTCAGGAACCCTAATCAGTTGCCTGGGGTTTATGGGCATTTGATATCCATTTTGTCTCCTTTTCAGCTTGTTTGATATAATGTCTGTGAAGAACTACAGAACCATCAAAATGAGAAGAAACTCCTCCAGCTGCCAAAACTTTCTGGTAAACTGTTCTGGTAAACCTGGGACTTGGGTGTCTCTTCATCCACAGCTTCTCCAGATCAGATGGGATGGGACATGACTGAAGAGACTATGAGAACTCTCACCTCCTTGTTTAGATTGCCTATGGCTGATCAGCCAGCATGGTAGGAGGCAGTAACTTACTGCCAGATAACACAAAGTCTGTTCACTAGAAGAAGAATCAAAAAAAAAAAAAAAAAAAAAAAAAAAAAAATCATTGTACCTTCTGTCTCTTGCTGTTCTGGTTCTTCGTCCTTTTCCCATTTACTTACCTGAATATGTCTACTTATTCTGTTCAAATTGAAAGGACCAAACTATTGAAATCAAAGCGGAGATGAAGTTACTGCTTATATGTGACTTACCGAGTACCTATTGAAGCTGTGAAGTAGACTTGGCCTATTTTTTTTTTATGGGAGCTGACAGAAATCTACAGTTTTGAAAAACATGATTGAGAAGCTATATTAGACTACCATTTTTGAAACCGTGCATGAGATTTTCATTCCAGCTGTGGCAAATTTCAAATTTACCCAGTCCTTTGATTAATTTTGGCTTATGGCAACCAATCACAGAGGGGAAAGCAGTTATTCATGCGGCAACAATAAGATGTCATATCTCTTGCATTGGGTCTAATTGACTCAAATTATCTCATGAAAGGATGAGGTTAGTCCAATAGAAAAAGCTTTAATTTACCTTTCAGAGAAGCTGGATTGTAGTTATGTTATCTTGTACATCTGGAAAGTCATGATCCTCTTCCCTTTCCCCTTTTTCTTCTAAGGCTAGCAGTATTTCTTCTTTGTTTATGTGATTCTTTGACTCTGGTGATGCTTCCCATATTTAATTTTCTCTGTCTGCTGGAAGAAGCCTTGTTTCATCCCATCAGCTGATGTTTGGGAGGAAGATGTTTGCCTAGTCTTAGACTGTTCTCACTGTACCAGAAGAAAATTCTGTCTTCTACTTCTGCATCCCTGGTAAAGAAATCAATTTCTCAGCTATTGGACAAATTCTTAGTATTTATTTTATTTATTTTTCAGCTCACAGTGGGCAGTATTGTGGCATGATACCATTGCTAGTGCTTGAGCATTTAAGAGTTGGAAAAAAGGATGGACTTTGAGTTTAGACATACTCCGTGATGCAGAGGATTGTGCAGCACTGGCAGCCTTGCTGCTGCCTATGCCACAGACCTGCCCCTTCCCCTGCAGCTCTTAAACTACTCACAGTAGAGGAGGAATGGAGAGTTTCCTTTTAAGACCCTCTCACCACCTCACTCTCCCATCATTTTGGATCCCCTCTTCCTGAAATGCTTTTTTTTTTGATGATACTTTAACCCATTTTCTTGCTATTGGCTATCTTTGTTGAATGCAGACTACCATGAACTAGGCAAAATGTCAGCAAGATCTAAATCCTGATTTCAAGGAAATGGCTTTGTGTGTGTGTTTTTCAACCTGTTAAAGACAGTTGATCCATTAGCCTCTGAAGCCTTTTGATAAACTGAAGCTACCTCCTTCGTCTTTGCTATGTGAACCTATTTTTTTGTAGTCTCCACAAAATGGAGACATTTAAGAAATAATTATGTTGGCTCATTACATTCTCAGCCTTTTATTTCTTAATTCTGGTGCTAATAAGCACCAAAATTTATATCCCTTCTGCCAAATACTACATGCCTTCAGGCGCCGATGTAGTTTATATGCACATCAACTCTAAATCATAGTAAGTAGATCACATATTGCCTGCTAGGTGAAGTTTAATGAACAGTGTTATTTTTAGAAGCAGAACTATATCCTTTGATTTCTATTGTATTTTTTTATTACTGGAATAATTTTTGTTTATCTTGTGCTTTGCAGCTGCATATCAAGCTGAATGCTTTGGGGATTTGTTATTCTCTGCAACAAAGTCTAATATTCCTTCCTGGTCAATATGTGACTGCACCTGGATCATCTACTGCATTTCTAATGTCTGTAACAGATATTTCCTGTTTGGGGATTCTTTCCATTGTTCTCTTCTTTGAACCTCCCTTGCCTTCGTTAGGCAAGATGTTTAAATTATTGAAGCCTTAGACACCCATTCCTGCACAGTGACCCATTACTTGCTTGTCTTTTACTATATGCAATGCACAGACAAGGAGATTTTCAATAGCCTTATCTTGTCATATGGTGATGCTCTTCTATTTTTAAACACAATCTGCATCAATGCCACCACATTAATTTATAAAAACATGAGGTTAAAATGATGCAAAGCCTTGGTGGATCCAGCTAAATTATTTTACAATGATTTCTTCTTGATTTGATTTAATTTAATTAATTAACTACACGTAAGTGTGATTACAAGTGCTTTGGAGTAATTGCTGTCTCTTCCTAAGTGCTTCTACAGAAGCAAAAACAATGAAGACAGTCCTATGAATAGTAATAAATTTAGGGAAGAAAGTTCAATTGTGTATTTTAGTGAAAATTGTATGATTTGTTGTTTATCTTCTCCCTTGACTATAAAGTGTGTAAATACTTCAATAAAGACAGAAAATATAGTGTTATATACAGCACAATTATTTAAAACCTAAAACTAAAAAACCATGAGTTTCTTTTTCACACAACAAACAAGTGAAAGAACTTAACATTCAAAACTGCTGCACGTTTTCTGTCTCACTTAATGTTAACTTCGTAAATAATAATACCTCTAATATTAGAGAAGAGTCTTGCATCAAAGTGTTGAAATTCTGTTCAAGCTAGCTCTTAGTTCTATTAAAAGAGAAGGAAAACGATAAAATGTGCTAGAATAGTTGTGAAGAGAGAAGGTGTTTAGCTGATGAAAAAGTCATAATTGAAAAGGAAGAATACAACTATATATAGATGTGATAAGTTGGAACGTCAAAAGGAGTTGAAGTTTCTCTAGGCATAATCACTCAAGCTGAATTCTGACAGAGGTATGGGAGATAATAAGAAGGTATAATGAATTCTGAGTGGTCAGGACTAAAATATTACAGTTCTCTGAAAACAAAATTCTCCCTAGAAGAGAGATATAATACTTTTAAGGGCCAGGATCTGAGTCATCCATTTTTTAACTTATTCTCCCTCCTTGTCCCTCTCCCCAGCTGTCAGGGACTTAAGTGGGATTTACTTGTGTGAGAAAAAAGTATCAAGTTCTAGTATTCTCAAAAATGCTCCAACCAGATGACTTTGCCACTATCTACTTAATTTATGTAACTTGATAGAATTGGGAAAAATGAAATGGTGGAATTGTGTTTGTTCAGGTTAAACATACTGAAAAAAATCATTGTGACTGGTAACTGCATGCTTTTGCATTAGCTGTATTAGTCCAATGTAGTGGAGTAAAGTGTACAGGTAGATGATTGCACCAAAGGTTTTAAAGACACTGTTGTAAACTTTTAACAGACAATCAAAAAAAAAAACAAACCATTTCCACACCAAACATCTGTATGCAGACAATTCCCTAAGATTTTTTTAATTTCCTTTGATATATACAGAAAGACAACCCTCAGAAGTGAGGGAAGGAAGCTATGAATGACATTTGTTACAACTCTAGACATATTGTTCAAAAGCTGAAAGGGACAAAAGAGTAGAGAATATTTTTCATATGGCCATTGGTGTATGTGCCCATTTATTACTAGAACTGACACTATAAACCTATTTCAAGTTTCAAATGTCGTTTCTCAGTAAAAGGCAAATTCCATTTGCTTCTAGGAAACAAATAATTGTAATCGAACTGGTATTGTTGGTAGTACAACACATCAGATGTATATCTGGTTATGTGTAAATGGTGGTTAATTGTTTCACTGTAGTCAATAAACTTCTCATGAGCTTTGTGCTAAGCAATTGTGCTCAGCAATGTGCTTAGCTTTGTCTTCCCTGGGGAGCAGATCACATGAGATAATCATATGGGTGTATTAGGTCATTTTAATCACATGTAAAGACTTTAAGTTTTCAAACATTTTCATGATGTCTCTTGGCACAACACCAGGAATACCCTCTTTCTGATTAAAGACTTAATGCCCCACATTTCAGATATTACTTGCAGCATCTCTTTAATACACATTAAAAAACAGCTCAGAGTACGCCATCCATATAGTTGTGTCCTAGAGTAATTTATCTTTAAAATGAAAAGAAAAATACAGGAGGCAAAGGTCGGTGAAATACCATTAGAATTACAGAACAGTTTTGCAGTTCAACCAAATGGTGATTTTCATCCTATGTATTTTTGTTCATGTCGATCCCTTATGCTCTGTAGGCCTGCTGTCTCAGAGAAGAGCTGTGGACAAAGAGCAGGAAAGATGGAGCATGGAAAACCCATATAGCAGTGAGAAACAGATTTGTATGCACACATTATGCCTTCTCACTCATTCACTTGGTTGCCTTAAGTACACATAAAAAGATTTCTTTTCTCTCCCAGCCTTCTGTCAGACTCTCACTTTCACTGTGACCCAGCTTCTAAGGTACTGCATATTTAGTCATGTATTAGAGAGAAGAAGCTCCTGCTTATCACATCACATGATGGATTTATGGCATAAAATAGCATCTGGCAAGGGTGTGCTCGCTAAATCAAGTGCTCATTGTGGGTAATGTTAACCCATGAACACAGGAAATGCATGCACGTTTCTGCAGAAGAGTGAGATGGGATGCAAAGTGCAACACTCAGACATTATATATGAAACTCGACATGTTGATATTCCCCTATGTGTTTACCTATTTCTTTAGGTTTAGTGTTATATTTGCATTTTGTTGCAAATGTGTATGCTTCAGATAAAAGGGAAGCAGGAAGCTATTGGCTTGCAGAGACTAATTGTACCCTGGTACATTGAGAGCAGTGGGAACATGAATCACTTAGTCATGAAACAGGGCAGGAATCAGATGCTCCAGCTTATTGCAGAGACAAATGCTTTTGACGACATTTAGCTGATGCAGACCATCAGTTTTCAAAGACCAGGATTTTCACAACACTGAACAAGCTGAACCATTGGCTAAGGAAATTTTTCCAAGTACACCTTCTATATACAGTCCCTGTGACATAACTACCAGCACCAATAGTGTTTACAGGCACTGCACTGTAAACAAGTTCCAACACTGTAAAGCGTGAAATGTATGTGTCAAGTTTATTATGCTTCCCTAGCCTCGAGCTGATTAGTGCAAATTAATATTTCACACTAATCAGCATGAGCAGTTAGCACACAATTTGGATTTACGGAATTCAACTGATTGCATTAAAAATGTATCTAGGCTATTTTTGCATAGTGCAAATAGAGCAAAAATATCTGAACTGCTCCCAGGAAGGGTTTTCTGTATTAGTTCTGTAGTATTAATGTCACCCTTAATATAAGAATATACTATTGAAGTAGTAGTGGCTTTAGTAGTAGTTGCATAGTAGTTGGATATCCAACACTTTAAAAATCTGTACTTCATATTGAATAAAAAATTGACTTCATAGTTAAGATTTTTATAGGCAATGACTACTCAAATTTTAAGTAATTGAAATGTATTTTAAGTATAATTTAAAAACGTGTAAACAAGTAATCAGGAGTCTGAAATATGGTCCTGAATCTACTTAAGAAACTGATTTCTCAGGTAAAATAGTAAGTCTGGATGTCATGAATATAAAACCATATTTTCATTTAGGTGGCTCAAACAAATCTTACTTCAGTTTCCTGTTGTGAAGAAGAAATGAGAATGACCACTTACAACCTTGAAGACAAAACACAGCCCCCATCTGTTTATTCAGGCTTTCCCAAAACAGCACACTTATTCTCACAGATCCTTTCAAAACCTAAACAAAGTCTTATACAGATGTCTCAATCAATTTTTGGAAGCATATAGCCCAATTTAATTCCTGGGAAAGTTACAAAGGAAGTTCTTCCTGATTTCTGTGGAAGCTGGCTCAGGTGCAGCATTTTCAGAACTTAATTTAGCTCATAGCTCTTGCAGTTGTCTGGAAAAATCATTGCAACATTGATTCCAAACACCAATTGGATCGCACAGGAGCTGTTAGATCATTTTTTTAGATACTGTATTGGATTTCAAACAAGAAGATACCTGAGTAGTTTGTCCTAATTAAAGACACACTTATGTACGTGCGTGCACACACACAAATATTATTAACTAATTATTAATTAACTAATGCAAATGAAACTCTACATTTATTTCAACTAGTCTCTCAGCATGACTACTGCAAATTATGTCTGCACAGGAAGAATATATATTCTATTCTGCAGGTCTGGACAGTAGTGACTCCATGTTTTACCTGCTTCTGGATCACAAAGCTATTTTCTTCCTTCACTGACATCTGTGTGAACTTTTTGAGACCATTGGAGTAGCTCGGGGTTCATAATGGCATAGTCAAGAACAAAACCTAAATGCTAGTTTATGTGATGACATACACTGATGCCCCAGTGTTTAGATTATAAATTCTGAGTCTCACGGTGTTTCTGAGATATTTTCAGGAAATAAAGACCTCTGAGGTATGTCTATGGGCAATCTCCACAGGCCATAAAAATGGACTATGTGGGGGTGTTTTTAAATCCAGGCATGTAAATTTTCTTCTTTAAGTTGACTTTGGTTATAAGAACCAATTCTTATTATCTTCTTGCTGAAGTGCAAAGATCACAGGGCAATACGCAGAGGATTATATAAAAAGTACTATTGTACCTTTCTTTCTTCAGACTAATAATAAATGACTTTATTGGGCTGGCTGGATGCCAAACCAGAATCTTGCAAGGTTCTTCCTCTAATGTGAGTAGCTATTGTATGTTGTGAAATGGCCCTAAGCCATCTCCATCTAATATGAGGTCTGCTTTGTACCACAAAAATCGAATAAATATATTTCATTACATAATATTTATCCATAATGCACTTTCTATTGTTATCATTTAAATGTGTCTTCGATTTTCTTACTTGCTGATTCAAACCCACCATTGCTCTTTTGTCCACTTTACTTAGTAATGCATATAGAAACTTATGTAATTAGCCTTGTCAGCACAAAGAACATGTAGTGTTTTTACACATACTATAATTGCAGCCCATTTGTCAACAAATGACAACTTTAATAAGAGAAGTGCTCACATCATATGAAATGCCCACACATTCCTTTAATAAATGGTGATTGAAAAATTTACTGCCACAGCAAGATGTTTTAGGACCTTAGCATGAGGAGGAGAAAAGTTCAACCATAACTGAAAACATATGACCAGAAGGAAGAACCCTTCTCTCTAGACTGTCGAGTCTTATTGCTGATTAAAATTTAAGCAATTATATATAGTGATGTATGCTAAACCTGGAAATTTGATCTCAGACATGACCCAACCCCCTCTATTAGAACAGCTTGAAACCATGATAAGATGCTCTGTCTCCTCTGGATCCAAGCCAAATTAATAGTATTTGTACTTATTTGAACTCCTGTCTTTTGTGCAGCTCTCATACTCCTATGCAACATACCTATGCTTAATGTGTATACCCCAGTTAAAAAGAGACAAAGTGCTTTCTTGTCATGAGTTCTTTTCCATGTTTGGCAAAATCAAGTATGGACTGTTGTGAAGACCTTTTGATTCACCTTCTGGATGAAGATGTGATTTCGTGTCTTGATATACTGATCCAGATAGTCACAAACTAAATTGTGGTTAAAATAGCTAGCTTGCAAGACATCATGTTGTGCAGTAAGGCTTCCTATTTAGAAATTCAGACTTCAAGCTTTCAGCAGAGACTGGGAGAGTTAGATAGCCAACTTGACTTGGCTTTGCTACTAATGCAACACCCACCTGTCTTAGATGCTTTGAAATTCCTGGCATAATTAATTCATTGCTAATTTATTTATTGAATTCTTTATTAGATTGCAAAAGAAGAATACAAACTATGAGTTTCATATATTTCCAAAGAGAAGGAAAAAGATTGCAGCAAACTAAATCTTTAACAAGAAGACAATGAATGATTAGTCTCCATTAAATAGAAGTACAGCTGATGACCAGTTAATGTGATAATAGAATAAAAAAGTATGGACAAAAAGAAATGTCCATCCTATTTAACCTTAGCATACTTAGGGTTAAAAAAAACCCCCTTAAATTGTATTGATTAATCAATTTTAGCTATTCTGTTTTACAAATAGGATAAAGGAATCTCAAATCTAGCATAATTCCTTATCTTCCCCTGGATTGTGTTGGTATCTCATCTCCAGTGTCAGAGTCCTTGGGATATCCTTGAGACAACTATATGAGACTTTAAACATATCATAACATGTCCTTTGGACATTGTGAAATCTGCACTGTGCAGTAAAACTCATGCTGTATTTATCCATCCCCATGTAATTGAATAAGTAAAAAGAAAATGTTGTGAAGCCCTCAGGGTCTCTTCACTACTGTGGATGCCGGCAGACCCAGCTGGTTACTGCAGAAAGGGGCACAGGAATCTGTAAATAAAGTCACTCTGATTGTGGTCGTGCCGTGGATGCTTATCAGGATGGTGGCCCAGAATTAATGTGATTACTCCCAGAGCTGAAAGTCTACTCTGCATCCTGTGTTCATCCATTTGAACAAGGTCCTGAAAGGTCAGGGTGACTAAGACATATATCACACATATGACAAACAGGGATATATGCAGTTCCCTTCCAAGTACATTTGCTGCAAGTACATAAGTAGTACTACTTTTCAAATGGAAACAAGGATGTCATGTTTTTGTTTAGCCCTCTGAGCATCATGCGAAATAATTTTAAACCAGATGCACATAATGAACAAGTATTTATTCCTTCATGGAAAATCTGAGTGGAAAAGTAGGTAAATATATGGCATCTCTAGATAGGTATCCTATTAATGTATATGAAAAACATGAATAAAATATATAAACCCCTAGTCTGAAGGTTTATGAGTGATGTATTCAAATCAAGCTTCAGAGTCTAGTGTCAGAAGGCTTACACTTTCATGGGTTTTAACAGTAAAAGAAACAGATCCCTGAAACCCACCTCGACCTAACCCAGCTATCAATTTCTTATAGCAAGCAAGTCACAAACAACATATAGAATGTACCCATGCATGATGAAATCTGTGACTTACTATTTATTCAGCATTTCCTGAAAATCAGAAGCCTCAGAGAAATGTCTAAATTAACTTGGGATGCTGGGACATCCAAAATCACTAAACATTAAGAAAATAATGGCTGAATTGAATCAGTTAAGAAACAACTAATACAGTTTAGAAAAAATCAATGACATCAAGAATATTTATTAAGGGAAAAAACGTCAAATTAATACTAAGTGGGCAGGTCATTTTCAGTCATTGAAATTACCTCTATCCAAAGAAAGTTAGACAAATGTGACTATAAATAAATTATAACGAACAACTGTATAGTATCTGAAGACTTTTCTTTAGTAAAGTATCATATTCTGAAAGAAAGTAATATAAGTTAATTTGTGCTTGGAAAGTGTGTTGTAGCTCTCCTATTTATAAAGAACACAAGGAAACTGAAAAAACCCTATCTTAACTATCCTCTAAAATGACAGAAATATTTGTAAACTACAACAGTGGAAAATTACCATCTTGACTTTTGAAATCCTGGTATAAATTTGCTAGTTAAGTACTATGGTGACAGTGCCCAAAGCATTGGCAGCTGCAACTTCAAAAAAACTGTGAAACACAGGGTTACCTAAAATATGGATACTCTTATATAAAGGATATATTTTTTTTTTTTGTATCTATCAATTGTATCACTGCTATAGTGTCACTGCTGTTAGTGCTAATTCTCTCAGCTAAATCCAGGTACCTACAAGTTAATCCACAGGAAGCAAAGTTACAGAGGGAAGCTATTCTCCCCATCTATTTTTCACGTGCCTCTTCAGGTGACAGAAATAATTTTCTGGAAACACCTCTCTCTCTCTCTCTCTCTAACTACAGTGTGAACTCATAGAACTGACTGAGCTAGTTGAAATAGGTAAAATGAATTGAATAGATAGGAATGGTTGGACTTGATGATCCGATGGGTCCCTTCCAACCTGGTTGTTCTGTGATTCTGTGGTTCTGTGAATATAGGTGAGCATTTACTTTGAGCATATAGATATTTTTTTACCAGAAGGCCTGCTGGAGTTAGCAGTTGTAGATTCTAAAAATTACTGTAAATATCATTATACTGTTACTGTTTGCACAAAATTATGGAGTAAGTGCATTTATCCACACACATACTCTTTCTCTGAAGAAATAGTGTAATATAAGTTTATGATCATGTGTGCGCAGTAGCTATAGTTTACTATCCATTACATTTTATTACTGCAAAATCAGTTCCAACAAGTAAGTTGAATTACTGCGTTTTTCTCCTCCTTTCTCTCATTTTCCTGCTCTTGTTTTACTTCCATAATGAGTCTGTCTTTCTGGATTTCAATAATATTGATTATGACTAAGGATACATGAAGGAAAAGCATGATCACCTCTCTGCTTATTAGTATTATACAATAGATCAATGTAAAAAAAGAAATCAAGCTGAGCAAAATATGTGTCTGTGTACAGAAAAGATTTGATTGTGATAAAACTGTGTTTTGAAGGCACTTTTTTTCCCCCTATTTTCTCTGTTTCTTATGTACAAAGCATTTGTAATTAAAAAAAAATATGAAAAAGTGTGAGGTGAGGATAAAATTGTACTTAAAATTAATTTACACATTGATAAGGTAGTTTTGTGGGGTGAGCAGAAAGCACAGCCTCATAGCAGTAGGAAATAACTAATATTTAGTATGTTTAAGGAAGTAAAAGTAAAGAGAAAAGATGTGAAGATACCTACTTTTTAAAAGTAGCTTTACAGTATTGTTATTAGGTATATAATGTTCTGGTTGCATTATTTGATATCCTCTTTTTAATCATTGCAGTGCTCAGCATCTCTGACACTCTGTTCATTGGAAGTTTAACTGCAAACCTTCTGAAATCAACCGAAGAGTAAAGGCAGAGACCTTGATTAGTGTGAAAGGTTTGGTACTTAATTCTGAAAGCACCACTGATATTTGGAAATTGTCAGAATAATACCTCCCTTGAAAAATTAAAGATCAAGTACACTGAAAATAATTGGTGTCTTCTGATTTTTCATGAGAATAACCTCAGTCTAAAGGATTTTTTGTGGAAATGTATTTTTTTCTTGCTTTTGCCAAATAAATGTGATTTTTCTTTTTTATTGTTGTTGTTTACTTATATAAAATTAAGCTGTTATAAGCACAATCAAGTCTATTCTACAATGTAAGTGTCCTTTACAACTTTCAGGTTCTGATTCTATGAGGCACAGATATTTCTCATACTGTGGAGGAAATGTAAATTTCCACAGTGGAAACATCCATGTCTGAGCTAGTCACATTAGCTTCCTTCTTTGTGACTGAGAAAAAACAGGTAGATTTATGGCATGATAAAAGTTATTTAGGTGTCTGTATTAAGTCATCTGACTCATGCCCTAAAACACTTTTTGGTCACCAACTATATTAAGAGTTTCACCAATAAGACTGGTGAAATATTGATGCCTAAGGTTAGCTTAAATGAATAACGTCCTGAGTGAAGAATCTTGATTTTGTGATGTCAAGCACTTCATGCCTTTAAACTCTATTTTGTAGCCTTTTACTTTCCCTAAAGTGCTTGTTTGTCTTTTGAACAAATTCTGATGAAGATAGAAGATGCAATGATTTCATCCACAATCATCCTGTATCTAAACCTTATTCCATTAGGAAATAAAGTGGTACAAGACAATAGAGGTGACTGAAATAATGAGCTACTTGTGTTAGACAGCTGTCAATGAACATGACACATTCTGGCACAATGAATACTATGATAAACCTGAATAAATCCTATCAGAATTTCAGCTCTTTCATTCTACTTTAGCAATTCTTCCCACCCTGAGGCAGGAGTTGCCCTGTAGAGGTGTTTGTGTCTCTTTCTAAAGGATGCAGATAGAGTCAAGACTCTGGATCACACCAGCTAATGACTGATGAAGTCAGACTTCTGGCCAGTTACCATAGGCCATAGAGGTGGAGGTACCATCCTAAATGCTAGAGAAGATTCACTAGGATAAGAATTACTAAGGTTGCTTAGCAAATACCATTCAGTCTTTGAAAAAGTCATGAAAGCTGCCATAGCAAATCAACGTTTTTTAAAGAAAAATAGACTCTGTTCACACAATGATGTTTTTCTTCCTCTAGCATTTTTTTGGTGTGGAAATGGGCCAGTGCCACTGCCTAAAGAAGTTATTGAGAAATTTTCCAGGGAAGTGGGATTTGCAGGGACATGGTATCTAACTCGTACAATGTTCATTTTTATGCACTCAATTACCATTTACAACCTGGTCCTAATCTCATCAGACGAAACTTCTGTGAAAAGTCACACTTATTTTCAGTGGGTGCAGGACATGATCCAGATGGGTCATAAACTTGTGATTTACAGGCATGAGCTGTAGTGGTCTACAGAAATATGCATAAAGAAAAACCATTATAGGTGAGGATATTCCTTTTATTTCAGCCTGTCTAAAGGAACACATATGCTGCCTTATTCATTCTTAGCTGCAAGGTCATTTCCCAAAGGACATGGAACAAAAAAAATTGATCTGCAAACGGCTCTTATAGCAGTTACTAAACATCTAGCCTTGAAAATCACTTCTAAATGCAGAGGATGCATTGTGTTACTGTATATTGTATTTTCATCTTTCACTCCCAGAGTCAATATTTCCACTACCATCAGTCAAAGGATTGCACTGAATCCAGCTGTCTACATTCAACTGCATAAAAGATATTCAGGTGTTACTAGGAGATCTATTATCTGTGTTAGAGCCTTTGTCTAGGAGAAAAATAGGGGGGGAAAGCCTTCTCAGTTAATTAGGAAATTTGATACCAGAGGGTTTAGCAATTTAAATATGTTTCAAATGTATTTTAGGACAGCTTCTGCCACCCACCAAGAAGGTGCAAAGCTAGGCTGAAAGTCCAGTAACTGTAACCACAATGGGATGAAGATTTTCTTGGCTGTTGAACTAAATAGGATAGGCAGGAATGAAACTGTGGTGGGTATTGGTAGGGTGAAGAGCTTGAATATGATACAGAAAGCAAGTAGAATTGAGTGTAAAGGAGAACATAGAAAAAGATTTATGTTACAATATGGGGATAGAAGCAGAATGGAAGCAGACTGTCAGAAGAACAAGTATATAGACTGAAGTAGAATTAGCCACTCTGTGCGGTGTGTGTGTATGTCTTCTAGACAAATAGAAACATATGAAATTTCATGGGAAATGAAATGGGAACTGCAAATGCTTTCACTTTCTCTACTAGTGCAGTAAGAATCCAAGATATAGAGAGGGAAAAATTGTCTTAGTAGGTTTCAGTTTGTGTTTTGTGCTTTATCTGAACCATATGTTTCCTTTGTTGGTCCTTTTTCCTCAAAATGTAGTAAAATGCTGCAGTGTTTTGCAGTCGGAATTATTACAGATAACAAAGTGAGGTGGTGGAACAAAATGGGTTGTTATGTATCAGAACTTTATGTTCCACAAACAACCATAGCTCTCTTTAAAGGAGAGAAGATTGTTTTCTGACAATTCTGACAACTAAATATTTGAGGTGTTATCTAAAAACTGTTAGGTTGGGACATTTTATAAACAAAAAGGCAAATAATTTTCTGTGAAGGGGAAAAAAAATGAAACAAAACATTCTTCTTTTTTCAATATTTCTAACAACAGGCACACCAACAAGACAAAGAAGCCTTCATAGGCAAACTGACTAGGTTTGTGAGTTCTGGTCCTGACCCTAGTTATATAAACTGGTGTAGCCACATAGAGAATTTTTCCATTTCTGAAGGAACTATGGATGACACTCCTGCTATCCCTTCTGACTTTACCACAAACCTCCTGGTATTTAAGCTTTTTGCTTATTGACCTAGCAACTGCAATGAAGTAGACATATCTCTTTTAATTTTATGCCTTAATGGCACTTGAAAAGAATCTGGAAGTAGTGAAGTGGCAAGGAAGATTCAGAATACAGACTTACTGTGTATAAATGTTTTAAATGTTGCACCAATCTTCTAATACTAGAATCCTCATAATTTAATGCTTTGGATTAACAAGGAGGATTATTCCTCTCTGCTTAACTTTTAAAACTGGAGAAAATTATTATTAAAACGTTATTACAACTCAGTTTCCAACAGTATATTTCCAACCCGGGCTTGTGTGAAGTATTTGACACTATCCCATATGACAACCTTGTCTCTAAATTAGAAAAATATGGATCTCACAGACAGTGAGTAAGGAATTGGCTGGATGGTCACACTCAAGCAGCTGCAGTCAATGGTTCAGTGTCCAAGCAGAGACTGGTGATGAGTGACATTTCTCAAAGATCAGTGTTGGGTCTGGTGCTGTTTAATGTCTTTGTTGGCAATATGGACACCTTCAGAATGTTTACTGATGACACCAAACTAAGTGATGTGGTAGATACTCTAGAGGAGTACCATCCAGATGGCCTTTGATAGGGTTAGGGTAAGAGTGCATAAAGACATAGGTAAACACTTACTTTAGATCCAAAATTAATCCCATATCTAAAACCCCTGGAAATCAAAGTAAACTAGATAGTCAGGCATTTCTGAAATATTCAACTGCTTCCTCAGGACTCTCATTGCTGTTGTTTTCTGTGACACCTTTGAGGCATAAGTAACTGCTTGTGTATCAGTCCTACCTCTTCCAGATTTTTCCAAAGAATAATTACTTAATTCTAGGTTATTATTTGTGTTGCACTGTTGACTAGAGGCCAATGACATTGTACAAATTACAATAGATGATCTCCATCCATAGATTCTAAATGAAAGGATTTTTATTTTTTTTAATATTAAATGAAGAGACCGGTCCCGAGTCAGATAGAGACCAGAAGAATATTTTACTCTCTAACTATGAAGACAGTGATTTCCTGAATGGTGGTTTGAGTGACTGGAACACACATCACTGTGTGGATGAGCATATTTCTGGTTCACAGCAGATGGCAGAAGATAAAATGTAAATACATTTAAATCACTAGGAGTTTTCCCCTCTCCAATCATTATGCTATTACACTTTCAGTCTTTCAAAAACAGTTTAACTTTTATCAGCTCCTGTTAACTAAAAACCTACATCACATCATCATGCAAATGTGAGAAGACACATGATAAGTCGCAAAAGATAAATATCTCCTGAAACAGCTATTGTTTTGAGTTCCTGAGTCTACTAAATAGATATTTTTAATGCAAATAAATGATGCAACACAAAGTGAATCCAACAATGCACTGACAAAGTGACTTATATGGTTTTCACAGGAGAATATTCAATCTGTGCAAACAAACTACCATCTGCAAACAGTAACATAAATGGGAAGTGTACATCTGATATGTGTGCTCTTTAAATTTGATCCTTCAGGGTTCTCTGTACATTTACCTTCTTTTGATAGCCTTAATACGAGGACAATTTTAAAGCATCCAAATGAGATATATGAGCCTAGGATTATTTCCAAAGGTAACAAGTTTTTGATATCACCTGGGTATTTTAGTGGATTAAGGCCTCTTGACTCCCTCTTAAAAGGAAACATCATAATTGTTCACTGCCAAATTCAGAGTGCTAGTCAAAAGCAAATGAATCCACTTTTTGAGATAAAAATAACACTGTTCATTCATAGAATCATAGAATAATCAGGTTGGAAGAGACCCACCAGATCATTGAGTCCAACCATTCCTATCAAACACTAAACCATGTCCCTCAGCACCTTGTCCATCCGTGCCTTAAACACCTCCAGGGAAGGTGAATCAACCACCTCCCTGGGTAGCCTGTTCCAGAGCCCAATGACCCTTTCTGTGAAAATTTTTTTTCTAATGTCTAACCTAAATCTCCCCTTGGCAGAGCTGGAGGCCATTCCCTCTTGTCCTATCCCCTGTCACTTGCGAGAAGAGGCCAGTTCCCTCCTCTCCACAGCCTCCCCTCAGGTAGTTATAGAGAGCAATGAGGTCTCCCCTCAGCCTCCTCTTCTCCAGGCTAAACAACCCCAGCTCTCTCAGCCTTTCCTCATAAGGCATGTTCTCCAGCCTCTTCACCAGCTTTGTTGCTCTTCTCTGGACTTGCTCCAGAGCCTCAACATCCTGCTTGTGGTGAGGGGCCCAGAACTGAATACAGAATTCAAGGAGTGGTCTCACCAGTGCTGAGTACAGAGGGAGAACAGGAGTACATTAGGCAGGACTTTTTAAAAAGAAAAAATCTTAAACAACTACTATCACTTTAAACTTCCAAGACATAAAAAAGACTTGTAAAAATTCTTTTGGTTTACAAGGAGCTTGCATTACACAAAACTGATAAAAAACGGATTAAAATTTAAACATTTATGACCCAAGGAACTGCTGAGCAGACTTAGCTCAGAATAACATCTGTAACAACAAAACCCAGACTTCTGAAATTTGAATTTGCCTGTTGTGCTTGCTTAATTACTCTACATGTTAACTTTTTAATCTCTGATACGGTAATGGTGTAGTTGCAGAAAATATTATCCCCTTAGGGCTTTCATATATAATTTCTAGAGGGCAACATTCCTCTCTTGACATGCACACATGACTTCCACTACCATGAACAGAAGTTATATGCTTCATTCAAAGGAGAACAAAGGGAGAGTACATGCTTGAGTATGTAGCTAAATCAACAAAACCCCCTATATTACAATAGTGCTAGAGGTAGGACTTAATCTACCAGAGCAAAATATTCAGAGTGAGGGCAATTTCAGCCTTGCAGTATACATTAATGATGGTATTATCTTCTGTCAAGGGACTCACACTACTCTTTATACATCTAAGTTGTAGAACTAAGGCTCAATGGAATGAAATGGTGGTGATACCGAGTCTGTTAAGGCTGTTTCAATTTTACCTCTGTCTTTACTTACTGTTGTGGAGTGTATCAGAATTTCAGCACAATAACATTACTGAAACTTTCATCCTGTTTCTAATTTGCATTTTGCTCTGGCAAATTGATTTTACACCCACAATCAGGCTATTTTTATAATGCTGGAGTAACAAAGTGAAAATGAGAATTAGGCTCCCTTAGTGACAAGTTTTGCTTTCAGATACATTAAATCTGTGTAGTAGAAGCTTAACTGGAAACATTTTGTCTTTCTTGGATATGTTTTTAAGAAGAATTACAAGTTTAAATTAGATTTGGCCCCTTTCACGATATTAATTTCAGGTATTATTTTTCAATACTATTATTATTTTACTCTGTGACATAAATCCTGATTTAATGAATTACTCCTAAGTTGGTTTTTTGTCCCCGTACTTTATTTAAAGCTCCCGCTAAGTCATTACCTGCTTGCCTCTGAGTTATATACAGTTTAGTGTATACAGATGAAAAACATACAGAGATCATATTTCTGTGTATAAAGTTATCCAAAGCAAACCAGACTTTTAGGAAAGGTACAACAGGTAGAGAATAAACATTTTTTCTGGTTCAGTGTCTTCAGTTTTACCCATCAGACTTCAATAACAGAGGTGCATCTTCACGTGTTCCAGATCAACAATAACACTGGCTTTACTGAGTTTCAGAAGGTGACAGATATATAAAAATGTATATATGTATACAAGACAGATTTTTTTCTTTTAAAGTGTCTGTCACATGTGAAAACAAACATTCTATATCTTTATGTGTGAACAATGAATTTGAGTTTAGGACAATTAGACACTGGTTCTAGTAGTTGCTTTTTAAAGCAATGCTTCTAGCAGTAGGCAACTGAAGGAAAACATGCAACTAGAAATACGATTTTAAAAACTCCTGAGATAACAAACACACTGCTGGGTATATACTTTCTAAGTAATGTGGTAGAGTAATATATCCCACTAAAGAATTGATTGAGGCACAAACAAAAAGCCATAAAGTGCATCTGTGTGAACAACACCTCTGAATTAAGCCATGGTTAATAAAATCACAAAGATAACAGTCCTTTTGCTATTTAATATGGATTTCCTAATTGCAAAACATCTTATGATTTATTATAAAGGCTGTGATTAGATTAGACTGAACAAATCAATATGGCTTTAATTAGTGGTACAGCTGCTCTTCCACTATGCTTTTTGCTAACACCGTAGCTCGATAAGTTTAAGATCCCAGGGTCCTGTAACAATGTTCCCCAACACTGACAATTAAGCCTTATTACATATACAGAAGAAATCACTATTCCAGAAAGAAAAAATGAGAACAGTTCCTACAGAAAAATGTGAGCGGTTCTGTATGTTAAAAATTAAAATAATCATCTTTTATGTCCCATCCAATAGCTGTGGACATGCAATTATATTTCAATGAAGTACTAGTAGTAATGCACATTGCATAATATTTCATAAGAATTAGTATTGCAGCCTTCCAGTCTTTTTCTAAAGACATCATTATATGATTGGATACCACTGAGTCACTTAATCAATGAAACAAAAATTACTGGCATAGAACAATTAATGGTGACTAATCAGTCATGTTAAATTAAGAAAATACAAATGGTCTCAGTTAACTCAGTATGTCCAGAGAGTGGCTGAACTCAAACAACTATAATAAGAAAACAAGAGAAAGATTATGAACTTTTCTAAATGAATATAATTAACGTCCACCTTTTCCTAATTTCAGGATATTTTTCCTTAGCTAGTTAATATTATTGTGATATTAAGACGTTTCAGGAGGATGGAAATCTGTGACACCAAGAAAACAGGAGAATGCTTGTTTTTAATAGCAAACAGCATGCATGTGTATATTTCTATAGAAAATACTCTTTTTCAATACATAAAACTGAACCTAGTAAGAAGAAGGTCACACATAGTTCTGGGATTACTTCAGTGCAGAGGTCTCAGGAAAGTGGGGACTCAGTCATTTTGTGATAAAGCTCTTTTCTTTAGACTTGTAGAACATGTTTAGTTTACTTATTAACAGATAAGAGTTAATCTCTGCCAGAGAGATGTGTACTATTCAGTCAAATAACTACAAATGTGTGTGTTTTGGTTTTGCCTCTCTGTGATCTGTGACAAACCGATGATTCTTCTATGAAAAAAACCCAAGCATGAGATTAAACCTGTGCCCAAACCACAGCCATAAAAAACATTGCCAACGTTTGTAGAGAGATGTTTTTAAGAGACAAGCAAAGTAAGAGAATGTATTCAGAGGATAACTAGGGTCTCAGAAGTTTCTCTCCTGCCCTTTCTCTCCATAACTGAGTGTCTTTTGTCCCTGATTCATATAAATTAGGAGATCATAGCACCCAATAACAATGTTAAAAAATTTGCCGTGTGTGGCAGAAATCCATTCCCACAGCTTGTGTGACTGGATGGATTATAGGAGTTTAGAAAAGGCCACGAAAAATAACTATGAAAAATATTTTTGAGGCATTTAAAGTCTTGCTTAGTTGGGAATGATTTGCTGTTTTCTTGCTTCTTGGTTAATGTACAGTTCCTCCCCTGAGGGTATGAGGACCACAGAATGCAAAATTATGCACCCCCTCCTCCCTACCTCTGGGTTTGCTTCTCTCTACTGCTTCTTTTCAATTCCTTCACATGAGGTTTTCTCAATCTCCTGTGTGTCTTTAAGCTTTTCTCTTTAGCTTCGGGAAATTAATTATTGAAAATCCCTTTTAAAATCTCAATTATTTCTAAACCATTGCTGCTCAGATGTTTTAGATGAAATAATATATGTATGGGTTTTTACAAAATAATCACAGTCATTTTGATCAACCCTAACCTCTTTCAGCTTTACCTAAACAATATAATACACAAAGTCTTCAAAATCAGACTTGGAACAAAACGCAAAATTCTTCCCAAGGTCATCCAAAGACATCCAAAGAAATTTCTTTACCAAATGAATTGTCAAACATTGAAACATATTGCCCAGGGAAGTGGTGAAGTGTACATCCCTGGAGGTGTTCAAAAGTTGTATAGACATTGCACTTTGGGATATAGT
The DNA here is from genome assembly GCA_033558105.1 of Coccyzus lansbergi. Taxonomy (NCBI): domain Eukaryota; kingdom Metazoa; phylum Chordata; class Aves; order Cuculiformes; family Coccyzidae; genus Coccyzus; species Coccyzus lansbergi. Next base: position 1,298,441 of record JAUMJK010000663.1, read on the forward strand.
TTAGTAGTCGTAGTGATGTTGGACTGATGGTTGGACCTTATTGTCTTAGACGTCTTTTCCAACCTTAATGATTCTGTCTTCTGGGCTTGAAGTACAGGGAGTGGAAAATACCTGGTCAGCCTCTCTTCAGCAAACACTACATGTGCTCCCCTCTTCCTTCCAGAGTACAGGTGACTTTTTTGTCTTTGGTATTAGCACAGTTGTTTGACTTATGTGATATATCATCCTCACTGAAGGACAGTAATTGGTGTATTACTGCATCCTTTCTTCAGCTTAATGCTTAAATTAAAATACCATATATACATGTACGCATGAGTGTGTATATATATATATGTGTGTGTGTGTGTGTGTGTGTATATATGTGTGTGTATATATATATGTGTGTATATATATATATATGAGAAAAAGAACTAGAAAATCATGATGCCATTTCTCATTCAGCTTCAGCACCAGCTTATGTCCTCTGTTACTGGACCCATTCCAATTCAGGAGGACTCCAAGCTTTTTATCTTCATTTCCAGACAACAGCATGTTGTGCTAATAATGGAAATTAGCAATGGACATGGCGTTTATTCAGTCAACCTATGCATACAACTGGTTATCATCTCTGAAAACAAGTGGGTTTTTTTTCCTAGGTGCGTGGTCCTGCAAGGAATGTTTTCTTTCAGTATCATACAGGCTGCTCCAAATTTCAGATATTTGGGAAACAGGGAGAGATACTGTGTAACCAGGCAAGATCCCAGGGTCACCTAAAGCCCTATCCTGATGCAGATTGATATGATAGGTGGCTCAAAGGACAGCCCGATATTATTTTCCATATAATCATAAAGTTCAGTAACATTTAAAATGTTACAGCTAGCGGTAACCTCCCTAGAACAGTCTGATGTAGAGCTGTTATATCCTTAAATTTATCAGTAGGGAAAGAGGGAACTTTACATGCAAATGAGTCAGAAATTGGAGTGGGAAAGAGAGGTGTGCATCTTCTTCACTTACATATTAACCTTACAAATTACAATTTAACTTATATGTTAACTTATTATTATATAAAGACTCATAAGTTCCAGTTCAGGGAAATTCTCCAGCCGTGAATACTAAAATTGCTTTTAAATAGCCTAACCATAATTACTAGAAATGAAAGCTACCTGGTCTTACAGAGTATCAGGTGAATATGAATAGTCTTTATGAAGTTTTAAAGGCAGCACAGACGCATGAATTTTTCTTCATCATATTAGTGCTTATTTTTGGATCAGGACAGATATTTTGAAGTAAGCCTTCCTGTTATTCCCACTTAGTATGCTTTGGTTCTCACTGCTGAGCTGGCAGAGCTCACAAAATGGGTGTTCAAATGAAACTAAAACTAGTCTGTATTAGCAAAGAGTGTGGTCAAATAGGAAATGATCCACAAACCCACCAGCTGTTGCTGATGTTTAGTATTTAATACATGTTAGGAGTTTTATTGTGCAATGTTTCTAGTCCATAGACTTAGTAGGTCAGATGTTATCAAATATAATTTACAAAAAGTTGCTTAAAGTGTTTTATCCTATTTTTTTCAGGTATGTTTTCCTGAAGGAATTCCAGTAAGGATTTCCTGAAAAGTTTTTATTTGATCATGGATTTAATACTTTGCCTAATATTTTCCCCTCATAAAATCATGCAACTTATTTGTCAGGGAGGTAGCACTACTACCTGCAAATCAGATGATCTCCCTGGGACAATGTTTAACTAAAATATACTTTGTGCTATGGGAAATTATAAGACTCCATCTCCCCAGAAAAACTGATTTCCAGTTATGCCTTTGTTCAAGAAAAAGGTAATTTTAAATTTAATTATTAAATGATGTTTTCCCAAATATGTTAAACACTGCTGCTTTCCAGTTTGCCAGTGAATTCTCATAGCTCAGTGTAGAGACAGGAATAGACTCAGATAAATGTGATTACATTCACAGTGAATATGTAAAAATCCTAAACACCAAACCCACAAGTATTCTGTTTTGGCATTGCTTTATTTAACCCCAAGTGTTTGCTGCTTGTGGATGCCTGAGGCCAACACCTTTACTAACTGCAGAAAATTAGTGGTTCAAACTGTGTTTAGTGAGCCAACACTAGCTAGGCAATATCAAAATGGCTCAAGCACTACAAAAAAAAAAGAGCTTTAGCATGATTTTAAACTGGATCCTCTGGGAATATATAGCTGGCAGTCAAGACTAGAGCCCTGATACTTTGTGTCTGCTAGAAGGAGTCCGACATTAAGTCTAAGTGTGTGTCTCTGTCATTCTGAATTTAGTAGTGCAAGACAGACTAGAAAAAGCCATGGCTGCTACTTTTTTCACAGGTAGACCACCAGTCCTTGCAAATAGCATTGTGCACCACCTCCATCCTCTCTGCATGCAAGAGCAACAAGGGCAGTAAGTCAACAGTCTTAAAAGTATTTACATACATTTGATAGTTCTAACTAGGAAATGCATCAAAGATTTATCAGCGTTTTAGTGGAGAGGATGGAGATGGTTCAAATGACTTGTCATCACTTGAGCTTTTACCCACAGTCTAGACAGAATAGACGCATGTCAGGTTTGAAAACACTGTTCTTACATCCAGATAGTGTTTGTGTTCTTCTGCTCTAAAATATAAGGTTGAAAGACATGACAACCCCCCAAACCCACTATTCCTGCCACCCCTAATCTGGTGTCAGTTGCAATAACACATTGCACCTGTGTGCAACACCCTGTCTGTCCCTTGAATCATGCTCTCTGCTTTCCGTATTTACATTGGTAGAAAAATACCATTAATAATTTGATCACATTTTTTCATCCATGAGGTGATAAAATTCAGGTTTGCATGAACGGGTACAGTTCCACAAGAATTATGGATCATGCCTTAGTTTCTGGTGCCACTCCCAGTCTTCATTCAGCACTGTCATTGTATATATCTCATCCTTGCTTTCCCAACAACCACTGTTCATATTACAAAAGACCACTAATTGGTCTCTTGAAGTCTTGAATAAACAGTTGTTCTTAGTTTGAAGTTGCATTGTCATTATATGATTTTTGATCATGGTTTATAGACATACTTCTGGCAGAATTTGGACTCTCTTCTTCCATGAAACTACCACCAATTGACTCTAAAATCTTGCTGTTACTTCAATTCTATTAGTAGAAATATGCCATTTCTGTGAGGTCCTGCCAATCTTCACACACAAGTAGATGTATGGGATTCTGAGTTGCTTGTAAAAGCTGCATTGTTCATGCACAGACTGATGAAATTTCACATAGTAGTTCTATTGAATACATTTAGATTATTCCATAAATTCATAAAGCATATTAGCAAATTCAGTTTCAACTAAAAGGTGAAACACACTTATGGAACATTGACAGTGACATTCCACCACAGATATAAAATTAATATGGGGTTTGGAATGAGTTAAAAAATTTGCCAGGGCAACACATTCAAATACACTTCATTACATCAACAGAGAAACATTTTGCCTTGCAAGCAGAACAGGAGAAACGTGAGATATTATGTTTCCTAAAACAAATCTATTTCCCATTACCATTATTCACAACTGTCCATGAGACACATGGCTCTACAGGACACACGGCACCTGGTGATTCCCTACAGGGCATGAGACATCTGCAGAACTGGTGGTTGCTTGCTTGCAGTGTAGGTCTGGCTGGGGCACCACAGCAGAGCTCCCAGACCACTTACACGTGTCACATTTGTAACTCTGGTGGAACTAAATCCCACTGAGTCGTAAATATTGACTCAGCAGTGTGGCTGATGCTTTAATTTTTTTCAGTGAACAATGCCATGGGAGATTATTAGGATTAGCAGCTGATTTTGGCTTGTAGGATGGATCAATGATCATTGATAACAGAGTTACTTTTTCATACGCTTATTTTAGTCAACAAACTGTTGTAGCATGGCAACCATGATTATTCAGCTGTGCTGTAAATAGACTTTCCTTCCTCATACAAATACAAGGGCATTTTCCTTCCTTTTTCAGTCTCTGTGTTACAATTATTAACCCCATAAGTTAATTCACATATTTGTCAACACTGGGAAATGACAGGGAAAAAAGGGATATTTCCATTACAAAAGTTCCTCTCTTTGTGTTATTCTTAGCATTTATGTGATGTGCAGTTTTACTTAGATGTCCCAGCTAAGACAGGAGATAAATTATGATGCTTCTAGTTACACAGGATTCATAAAAGAAAGTGGTCTTCTCTCTGCCCTGCTGAAGTTTCCTCCCCAATGCTAGACAAATATTTTTTAACAATATTGTCTTTCTTGTAAACATGTTATGGTGGTTTTAGTTTGTTGGTTGGAGCATCTTGAAACAGTAACACATAAGATTGATAATAAAAAAGTCTACCTAACAAGACAATGGGAAATGAATAAATGTAAGCTGTCATTTGGAAAGTAATTTTTCCTTGGAGAGGTAGAGGATGTTTACATTTGGCCAGTCAAATGTACATAAGCAACACCTGAACAATTAATATTTACTACAATGTTCATAACTAGTCCGGATTTAATTTTCTGCAGAAAGATTACACAAAAGCAAAAATATTGTTATTGAAAAGTGAAAAAGAAATCTTTTAGTTGCATGACAAAAACTAGTCTTTGCATGAATTATTTGGCCTTTGCATTTTGAAGTGGAATATTTTCCTTAATTACAATAGACATTTCTAAACACTGTTTAGCAGAAAACAAAAATAAGAAAAAATATCACTGGAAGTGGCAAAGGATACTTCAACCTTATTCCTCAAATTATAGATCAAGAAATTATTGCACCATTTCTTTAATGACTAATTTCCAATAGGTTAATATGTCCATAAAAATGTCATTGAAAATTCAGAAATACTGCAAGAGGAAAAATGCATTGTGTAAACGGTTGTCTATTTATGACTTATTTTCTCAGCCCTAGTTGTTATGTTTAAATCATGTAACCATTAGATACAATAACTATTCAGGCATGAAAAGAGTTTATTTATTACAACTCTGTTTAGAAAAATTAAAGGATGTAGACACTGATGGGAAGAGATTTTTTTCAAGTGTATTCAGTACAATGAAAACCACAGTCCCTACCTAAAGAGCTTCTGGTTTATAACAATAAAACCCCCAAACACTAGAAGGTAAAGAACAATATAAGTAAATTGATCAAATGATATCCAGAAGCAGGTTGTCTATATACAGTTATAAACAGATTTCTAGTTGTTTGTAGTATGTCAGTTAAGCTATTAACCCACTGTGGTTTACAGATATCTGTCTCAGTCTCCACATTTCTCATAAAAATTACTTAATGTCTTGTTTGATAAAGCCAAAAGAGACAGCTCAAGCACTCTGTGCAGCTTTCATCCACTTAAATCCTTTTGAGTTGTATGTATAAATTGAGCTGCATGAAGACTTTTAATATCAGAAGAGGATATTTTCTTCTTACAGTTGCTGCTTTTCTGGGTCCTGTATTTTTATATGCAGTTTTGCTTCTGAACAGCTATGTTGGATTTGCTCTGGTGGCTGAACAGTGTGGTCTAGCCTGCTGTGTGCTGCATGTAAATAGCTGCTAGAGGTCTAAAGTATGGCAGGATAATGCCCTGGACAACAGCTGGCAGGAGGCTTCCCTGTGGTTTACCTGGTAATGACATTGCCCACCAATCAGAGAGAGTTGAGGAGTCTTGCTGCCTAGGATTTCACCATCACAGTTTGTATTTCCAACCATAGGTCAAAAGGAAAATATTTCATATAGTGGAAAACAATAAACAATTATATTTTCATGTTTGTAAATATAAATAGAATACGGAAAATCTGTGGGGAATCTGACTGAATTTGAAAGTGGGCAGTAGTTCCCCTGTTGCAACGCCACTCTGCAATGCTTTCACTCTCATAGTCAAATTCTGTCTTCAATTATTACTGGCTTGATCCCATGGACTAGTAAGGTAGGAACATGTGTTTCTGGAAGCTGGATCTTTCTCATATGTTCTAGGCATGGGAGAAAGGATTCATTTTGTGGCTAGAGTTTTTTGAAAAGAGTCTACCTTTGACACCTCAAGTCCATGCCAAAATGCAATATTGTCTCCTGACCCCTTGTCTTTCAGAGGAAATGTTGGAGGACTGTGTTGGCAACAGGTTACTAATGTACTTCTGTGGCCTGTTAGCCCCTCTGTTCCTTTATTTTCCATATTAATTTTGTGCAATATTTGTGTTTAGTTGTGTACAGACTCCTTTGGCATTGCCCTAGCTGGTGTCCCTCATCCTTCTACTGTGCCTTATTCTTCACAGGATTCTGCAAAAGGAAAGTAAAGTAGAGTAGAGTAGAGTAGAGTAGAGTAGAGTAGAGTACGGCAGAATACAGAGTAAAAGTATAATGAACACCTCTAACCAGTGGCTTCTGGGAATGCACCTGAGATGAGTGAATAACCCAGGCACAGAGGGACCTCAGGTGATGTCTGTTCCAAATCACTGCTCAAAGTAGGGTCTGCCATGAAACCAGACCAGATTACCCAGGGCCTTGAAAACACTCATCCTTCTGGGCAACCTTCTTCCTTTGCTTGACTACTTGTCCTGTTTTTAACAGGACTTCTTACCAGATAGGTGATATCCAAATGCTTCCTTGTGAGCACCTGTCTCTTGCAGGCTCAGATGTCAACCAAACTGAAACATACCTATTTTTATAAAACTTCAGGCAATGTCTTTATTTTAATCTTGCAATAAGAGGCCAATTGTTCTTTCTTTGATGCTGTGAGCAAGTAATCCAGCAGATACCAGACAACTTTCTCCACAGATGTTTGCAAAAATAAAAGAAACGACCAGCTTCAGCAGCAAGAGGCAAATCAAAGCACTGTGTAGAGGAGTGCAGTAGTTTGCAAAGAACGAACAAGGTGCATTGTAATACAAAAAATTGATAAGTAGCATTGAAACTGTGCTTTGTTCAGGTTCTTTGTTTTGCCAGTATAGCAAGAACAACAAGAGTTTTGTAGCTGAGTTATTCACATGTCCTAGGATTAGCCAAGATAGTGCCATCTTGCTGTCTTAAGCTTATCCACCAGACTTTATCTTACTCCTTTGTCTTTTTCCCACCTCCAACTCCCTCTTCTCTCTTCTGTCTCTAGCTTATTGGTCATGGGACTTAGGAAAGAGAAAAGAAAGAGATGAAAACATATTTGAGCTGAGTAAAGATAATTCCTGGAACATAGAAAAATCTCAGAAATTTTTTTTTCTCCCAGAAATGGGAGTAAGTGGTAAGTCTCAGCAATAGTAAGTCTTAATAACCCTTTTTAGTTTTGATAAATCCAATGTAATTCTTCCATATTTATTTGTATTTTGCACTGAAATCACGACACTCTAACTAAGGCCGGAGGAAGTCCTCTGTATATTTCTGGCCAACTATCTCTAATATCAACTGTACAGGAAGGATGATTTGAAGGTTACTTTTTAGTGGTTACAATTATTTTTGAGATTCTTGAATGACAGATGTTAAAAAATTTAATGCATTAGTGTTAATAACATAAACAGTAGAGGTGTGATGCTATCAGGTGGAACCAAGGGAAACGCCTGCCTTGGAAAAGTACCAAGCCCTATACTGTGGATGCAGAGCCATCCTATTTCTTTTCATCTCTTACATATAAAGATCATCTTATCTCTAGTTATTTCTCTTGAGAAGTACAGTCTTATTTCAGCACTATATGCCTAAACAAGGTGTGAAAATTGTTGATGGAAATCCCAAAGAACAGCAATGCATATTCATCAGAGTAATTAAGTATTTTATGATTTTTTTTTCATATGAAATGGTTAGTTGATTTTTAACTGAAGTTCAAAAGACAGCCCAGAATTTGTGCCAAAGAAATCTGAGGGGCACTCTGTTGAAATAAAATAAGAATCATGTTTAGGCATGTTTAAACTGGAACAAAGTAAATGCATCAGACTACCCTATGGCAGCATGTTTCTACCCGTGAAGGCACAACTACCCACACCCCTGCACAAAGTTAGGAAGTAAGAGCCAAAAACCAGCATCCTGTTTCCTATAAACAAAGGGGTTTAAGGAGAAACAAGTACCCATGCACACATGTCTCTGATGTATCTAATTATTTTTCATTTTATAGTCTTTGAATGTCATCACTTGCAATTTACACTGTTGAACTATTTCCTTAATATTGGTGTTACCTGCTGAGTGTTGCTGTCATTTATGTTCTGTCAGATTTTCACTGATAAAAAACCCCACCTTGAGAGATTTGTAAGATGTCCTAATATTCACCCTGTGTACAAATTCTGTGAATAAGAACTTAGTGAAAGAGTGGTAGGGAATAAAAGTGGCAGGGACAAAAAATATGGGAGAAGATTAGGAGCAGGATGTGAGCAAATAAAAGTGAAATGGAGCAGGAATGAGAAAAATGAAACCAAAAAAATCAGAATTATATGAATTTTTTTTTCACTTTTTTTCTTTTGTTACTGAAAGACAGTCTATTTTTCTCAATCACATTTCTGTGCATTTTTATAGAATAGAATCATAGAATCATACATTGGTTGGGGTTGGAAGGGACCTTAAAGATCATCCAGTTGCAACCCCCCTGCCATTGTCAGGGACACCTCTCACTAGATAAGGCTGCCCAAGGCCCCATCCAACCTTGCCTTGAACACTTCCAGGGATAAGGCATCCAGAGCTTCACTGGGAAACCCATTCTGGTGCCTCACCAACCTCACCATTAAGATTTTCTTTCTAACGTCTAACCCAAATCTTCCCTCTTCCAATTTATAAGCCATTTCCCCTTATCCTCTCACTCCATACCCTTGCAAAAAGTACCTCTCCAGTTTTCTTGTAGGCCCCCTTCAGGTACTGGAAGGTCTCCCCAGAGCCTTCTCTTCTTTTTGTGTTTGAAGATTACATATTAGAAATATCTTTGAATATATTGAAGTTTAGGAGGGTATTCAGAAGAGGCATACGAAACTTACAAGAGATTAGTAGTATGATGTTTATGATTTCTTCATAACCATATCTGTGCCATTCTTTTCATTTATATTGCATCAATATACTTAATAAAGAAAACTAACAGTATACGTTACTAACCAAACCATCCAGTAGCTATTCTCAGATAAACTATACTATGCTGCAATAAGGCTGATTAATATAAAAAAAGAAATCTTAACAGATCAGCCTACTGTCCTCCAATAAAGAACTGAGGAAAAAAAATCCTTCTTGACAAACCTATTTTTCACGTTGTTGACAAACCGATATTCCACATTGTTGACAAACCTTGGTTCATCCATTTCTTCTGAGCCTTTCTTCTTTCCCTTTTCTGATGCTCCCCATGTATAGACCATGGTTCTCACTCTGATCAGGTGAACCATTATCCTCTGTTCATTTCAATTTCTTGGAAGAACTTCCTCTACAATTCAAAATTTAACAGCTATTCAATAAAGAAACTGAAAGGAACTTGTCTCTGAAAAATATTAAGATAAAGATCTGTTGAAAAAGATGTCTAGAGATGAGTATCAGAGTAGATGAAATGGAGAATTAAGTTTTTATGTAAAAGAACTGATGTGGGAATTATAGTAGGCAAACAATCTTGACTGTGTTTTGTAATCATGTCAGCCAATAGCTATGTGATTATGGTGTTTTAGTCTTTGTGGAAACACATTTTACAGGTTTTTTAAAACATCTTAACGTGGTTTTCTTCATTTTTTTCCCCTTATAGAATCAAAAAATCAGCTTATTCCGTGGTCACTCAGATTATTTTTAAATTTTGATTCTTGTACAGCACATATTTTCCCTTCAAGGTCAAGAGCACCTGAAATTCACTGGCCTTGAATCTTGATTGGCTTTATCATATCATTCAATTGCTTGAATTCATCAAATCTACAATCAGGAACATTCAGTTCATCATACCTGTAAAATACACCAATAATCAGACCTGACCTAAAGTAAGGTCAAGCATGAATTGCTACACAGCGTGTCTGAGGGATGGTCATTGTAAAAAGAATTATTTTTATTCTCTGGAAGCCAGACAGATAGCAGTTTTGTGGCAAAGAGTAAGAGCTCCCTGGCAGGTAGGTGAATATTTATGTTGACTACTTTTTTAACCACAAGAAAAGAATACAGACTGTTAAGTTAATTTATACAGAAAATGTTGACTGGCTTTTATCTCATCTGCCTTTCAACACCCTCAATGCAGATGTTAACATCACAGCCAGTGACCCAAATCTCTCTTAAGAGTCAAAGGAGAGAAATGGATGCCTTAGGGATGTGATTCATATGACCTATTTCAGACAGATATTTACCTAGGAGATGAACTGCACCCTGGACTGTACTGAGTAGATTGACTAGACCTTCACCCACTACAGAGATCACGGACTGATCAGTTCAGAACAGTAAATTTCATCAAATGAATCCTATCTTGCATGAAAGTGCTAAAGGCTTGTATAGGGTCAGCAATCCAGGTTCTATGAGTACAGTTTAGATACTTTCCACTGGAATGTGGAATTCCTTTATAGACACATTATAAGGTGACTCATGACTTTTATGGTGCACATTTCTTACAAAACTAAATTAACCCCTCCTGATACCTCCTATCCTCCAGGTTGAGGACTGGTTTTCAAACAGGCCAGTCTTTTAAAATATCTGACACATCTACATTTAATTTTCAGTTTTAAAGAGTGATAAATTAGGATAATTTGCATGCAGTAATATTTCTGCAGTTTTCAACAGTTACGATAACATTTCTACAATCTCCAAGTAATTTCAGAAAACTTCTACTTATCTACCTGTGAAAAGTCATGCATTATTCTCAGAAACTGTGTTAAACTTTGTTAGTTTGTTACACCTGACCAAATTATTTTTTTAAATCAGAAAAACTACCCATGATGAAAATGAAGTTTCTTCAGATGTGAAATAAAGGTAGGCAATGGAACACTTCAGCTTTTGTTTTGTTTTGTCTTGTTATAAAATCACTCTTAAAATATTGAGAGGAATAAGATATGCTGGTTTTCTCTTTCTCTACGCATTATTACAAAATACAGAGTTTTCTAGCAGCCTCTAAAATAATAATAAAAAACCCCATTCAGCTGTAGTGACCATGATTCGCACATCCCTATTAAAAGCACTTTTATTATTTTTCTTGTCTGAGGTGAAAACCAGAGGATTAGAACTCAACGTGCACTTCAGTTTTCTAATGCAGCACAGCAGGAGAGAGATACTGAGAGAAGGCAAGCAGAAATGATCACCAGAAGCTATAGGAATAATGTGATCATGTACTATTTGCTGGCAAGGAGATGAGAATATGAGTATCCACTCTCTTGTCCTTACTGCATTGCACTGCAAGGTACCCAGTCAGTTTTACTATCTCAGCCTTTTCCTTCAGTTGACCGAGACTTTTGGAATTCCAGTGATATTGAATGAGGAGCTCAGTAGCTAGTTTAGCTTCCAGCTCTTTGAACAAATTTGTCTTTCATTATCTGTCCTCTTTTTTCCTTCTGTATAAAGTAAAATGATAAGATTGAAATAAAATTGAAAGACCTTCCTTTGAACAAGAAAACTGAATTTGAAGATTCACTTTTTCACATAAAAAAATCCCAACTATAGTGGTCAAATGTCTGTACTTGCATGCACACAATGACAACTGGAATTGTTTCCTTGGAGGTGAAGATTTGTTTGCTGTGGTTATGGTGGTAACATCTTCTGAGCCAAGATTCCTGCTTGCAGCAGAGGAGCTTCTGGTTAAGTTTCAGCCTTACACACTATATTTCTTTAGATTAACACAGAGGCTAAGGTAAGGTTATATATGTACATGAGTATATTTGAATATTCAGGTTTTCTTCATATTGTCAGAACACATACAAACAGTGTGTTTTCAGCAGATACTGATATATGAATGATAATACAACATATCAGGAAGGAAAATCTATTTCACTAAAATATGATGAGCTTGGATTAACAGTTTACTTTCAGGTTGAGGGTTTATGCATTTTCCAAACTATTTTAAATTGAATTGCTGGCAAATTTTGAGTGGATGAGATTCTATGCATTGAGTGGCAGTTAATTACATCAATATCCAACTGATTTTAATTGGGATATCTAAATGAGTTTTGCATGCTCATTCTAAGAATCAGTTATTCAGTTCTGTAGCTTTTAAATCCTTATGAATCCTATAAATATACTCATAAACAATAACTTTGAGTCCAAAGCCATGCAAAATAAAAGAGAATGATAATTTATTGTGTAACTATTGCATAAACAGATTTTCTAAATGGATTCCTTTAGTAAATAAGTAACATAAATTCTTCATTCTTCATAAAGTCTTTAGGACTCACAAGCCCAGATACAACCCACAGGATTCAATTCTGCTTGATCATAATAATACTATGCATCCCATTAACTATTAATAAATTGATCTGCAGCTACTGTTGGCAGCAGTCTGAGTCCACACATTCAATGTGGAACTACTTGATTCTGCATTTGTCATCAGAATTCTTGGTGATTTTCTTTTACTTTACATAAATCAGGAGTTTGATAAAGCAGTGTATGATGTAGTTTATTATTTTCTAGCATTCTTATAAAAACCGAAAGAGCATCATCTAGAAATAGATCATTTTTTAATGGAAAGGAGACAAAGATTTTCATTCACTGAAGAAGCAAACTTCTAGAACAGCCTCACAATAGACCTAAGAAGAGGAAAAAATACGTAGTTCTAAAACACTTCAATCAATTCATAAAGGTGTTAGTTACACCTAGGCTAGAGAGTGACACAATACCAAGAAACCCTCTCAAGAATGGAAACTCAGATGTCTATGTTGTAAAATTGTTCCCTTGTACAGTTCTAGTCCAGAACTTCTAATACTCTCCCAAATAATACCCAGGATGGTTGGAGAGTTTGTATCAGCTGAGGACTACTCCTAACACACAGTCTATTTTGGAGAACAAGAAAAAACAAGAAATAAAGGATGCAACAGACAACAGTTATGGGCATATTTTGTTTACCATTGTGAATACAATTGTATAACTATGAACTGGGCTTGACAATGCAGAAGGTCCCCTTCATTCTTACATCCACAGTGAATTATCTTCATTTAATTAGTTTTCTCTCTCTTCTTTTTATCAAACACAAAGAAACAAACCCCGTATTATTTAAAATACGGAGTAAAAAGAGAGGGGAGGCAGAGGATGCTGTAACATAAATATCCCCACAGAGACTATTTTCCCGCATTGATAATTTAAAGTAGCTCAGGAAAACTCAAGAGTTTCTTAAAATGGATACATCTTTCAACTTGAGTTTCCACAAATATATAATGGATAATTCCCGTATGTACAAAGTATTGTATTCTGTAATACATATCTATAACTGCAGCACACACTCCCATCTAGGTGTTATTTGATGCCTTCTCATGACAAATTATAGACATTTGGTTCTCTTTTGTCCTTAAAATCACAACAAATAAGCAGTGTGTAATTTACACCTTTCAGCATTTTCTACACATAACTCATGAAGAAACCTAGAGGGGGAATAAAATGTCCCTACTGGGGACTAGTGGCTTTTGGTGCTGTTTCAGCTCAGGGTGGCATTATTCCTCACTCCAATGCCAAAATTGCTTGAGTAGAATTTTTTCTAGAATTTTATTTTCAGTTCATATAAAACACATTTAAAAAATATTTAATTATGTTATTATGCTTGAAAATATTTTTCATTTGTAAATGATCTAAATTATTATAATATCATAAAAAATTTGTCAGTAAAAGGAGTCAGGAGTAAAAAAAATCAGAATGAACATGAAAACTGCCTTTTGAAAATGTAGATTCACTTATTTCAGTGAAAAAGTGCATTTCTGCTGAACATTACAGTCAGTATATTTCAGAATAACATTGGTCATAATAAAATAGTCCTACTAGAGTTTCCCTAGTTGTATTTAATTAAAAATAGTGCCACTTGATTTAATAAAACATAGGGTTGATGTAAGTAACGCTTCAAAACACTAACAATTCGATTTGTATAAGAAAACTTTTAGAAACATAAGCACATCCAAAGTATAAAATGAGTAATTCTTACATGTTATTATGTTCCTTACATGGAGGAATAACAGAAAAAAAAGTAATGTAAGTTATAAATAAAAGTGAGATGATTGTCCTATTACTTGGTTTTTAAAACTGATGTATCTTGACAGTACCTGCTGCCCTAATCTATTGATATTCTATTTTTTAATTCAAGTATGACATAGGTAATCAGGTTGTCTCTTGAAACAAGTTTGCTACCTAGAACTATTTTTTTGTATAAGCATGTCCCAGACAAATAAAACTGAGGTGTATGGTATCATCACAGCAAATGGCATACTAATAAAAGATTGATAGAAGAGTGATACTTTTATCCTTTATTTCATTGTAAAATAACTGTGAGAGAAGTATAATTTACATGTGAATAAGCACTGGCACAAGCACTCAAACACCTGAAGCCCAGGCAGCTAACAAACCACAAAAAAGTACATTTTATTCCACAGCTATTTCTTAATATTAATGATATTGCACATAAGAGTCACAAACACCATGGTGACTAGGAACAATACAAATCCATAAGCAAGTGCCTACATTTTTCTCAGTATCATTTCTGATATATATCAACTTTTTACTTCCTTTTTTTTAGTAACTACAGCACATTGGCCAGAAATTTTAATTGTGATCCTACCTTTTTCTCCCTGAGTAATTGCTTAGAGTTAATTTACAACCTAGTAATGTGTGTAAGCAGTTCAAATTATTCCTTCCTGTGTTCATTACCTTGTATTTGTCATCAGAGAATTCCATCTGCTGTTGCAGTGCCCATTCATCTAAGCAGCACTAATAGCAGCAGAGAGCCAGCTACTTTTGAAGCAGCATAAAATAAACTGTGAAGTAGATGTCAAAAGCTATTTCACCTGTTTTACATTCAAATCCTTGCTTTGCTTCACTTACTTTGCTACTGAGCAGAATCAATAACAACATTCATGATGGGATACAGACAGTCAGCTCATAAGCTTTCAAGGTATTAGCTTTTTTTCAGTTATGAAGAGTGTATGGGGAGAAAATCAAATGGTTGGCAAAGGCACTTTTCCTCCTTCTCCAACGACATCTCTCTTGTTTTTATTGCAGTTTCTGCAGGTATTAAAGACATTTACTTTCAGGTAAATTTTCCAGATTTGACGGTTTAGGAAAAAATAAAGGACAGCTTTTATAACTTTTATAAGAAAACTACTTTCCCTACGTCTTTTATTTCCTTCATTACTATTTTGTAGGCATCAAAAATTTTTCATTACTATTTTGTAGGCATCAAAAATTTGTCTACGATATATGTTACGTTGTGGTAACAATGCAATAAACTTCCTTATACCGAACAGTGGTATTCAGACTAGCCAAGATTTTGCTGGGTTACATAATTACAGTGATGTCCCTGCCTCATTATTGAAAGGCTAGTTTGCTGTAGGAGTCTGCTTCTATAACACTTGTATCTTGTGTTTCTTGAATCACGTCCCCCCAACTCAAAGTGTAACCACTAGGAAGCAGGAGGGACTCAACGTCTGGCTTAGTTGCTAATTCTGCCTGGCCCTCACCACCTTCCTTCAGAATGTGATTGATATGGTCCTGCAATAAATGAAAATGCATAAAAAGTTATCATAGACTACATTCAGCGGTCTACAGGCTAGTGAGGTCAGGAGCATATAGGCCTCTTTTTAATGTCAGGTAGAGTAGCTCAAACCATAATACATTACAATGATGGATTTGTGTTTGTTTTATATGGCTTTTTACTATTTCCTTAGGTTTGGGGTTGCTTATTAAGTAAAAGTAAGCATAGTTGCTAGCAGATTTTCCTTGCTATACTCTTTCTCTTCTAAAGTTCAGAGGATAACAATACAACACACTGTTCCATTGCATTCAGGAAAAAAAAAATGATTGAAACGGGAAAAATGCTGGAAAAATTAAACGTGAAAATAAATATTGTTACAAAAAGCTAGCACATTGGATTAAACAGTATTTCTTTCCATCTCTTTTTCTCCTTCATTGCATTCTTTGTTATTTCCAGAATGCAAATATCCCTGCAACCAATCAGGATCAGAGTTATATTTAACAGTTAGGTGTCCAACCTTCTGCAGCAGGTCCCTTCTATGAACAAGGTCTTTGAATTAGCAGCTTTCAACAACAGATTGGGTTGTACACCAGTGTTGTCATTTAGCTTAGTTATTAATAGAATAAGGAAAATAAAGCAACAAAGCACAGACAAGACTTATATAAAGCAGGCAATATGAAGAAGGTTCAAGTCATTCAGTAGTCCAAATAAGGAAAATGCAAAGCGGTCTTCACATATTGTTATCAATTCCTTATGAAATGGTTTATTACTTTGTTGAAATACTGAAAACTGGTTAAATATTCCAGCTCTCATTCACAACAGTATGATTTCTTTTAGGCATTACTCCATTTAATGTCAAGTAGCAGATTTGGAATTTCCCTGTCTGCATGTGCATCATTGTTATCCTTTCTAGGACTGATACTAGCCAGACCCTCACGTACTTTTTCCTGTTTGTTTTGGTTTGGTTTTAATTAACCTGTTTCAGTCACAATTGGCAGTCAGTTACACCACTGCTCAGAAACAGCAAATCACATATACAACTTAGCTCAGTAGCAGGTAGCATTTACATATTTCAGTTCACTACATTGGACCCCAAAGGAAATAAGACTTACTGCTTTTAAGATTGTATAACTTTATCACAGCACTCCTGCTACACGCACCTCAGAAATCTTTGGGGTGAAGATATCCAAAGCCTGTTTACAGTCCAGAGAAAAGCAGCCCTGATTAGTGAGCTGGAGCTTGGCTGGGAACACTGTAAGATCCTTGCCATGTTGGATCCATTGTTTCCTGCTGTCTTACTGGAATGGGCAATTAGAGGTTTGGAGTGTTTAACAGCTATTACACCAGAACAGCCTTATTGTAGGTCATATATTATAGTTCGAGCAGAAATCTGTGCTTGATCTGCTTATAACTTGCATGCAGCTTGAGACACACATTGGTCAATATCTGTGATGGATATGAATCTCCTTTTACTTTCTACCTTACAACGTATCAATACTTGTTTCCACTTACTGTCGCACTAGCAGCTTGGATTCTTCTTTTATTTGCACAGCATCTTCTGTAAATAATAGCAAGAGGGAACACTTTATTTTTTTTTGTTTGTTTTCTTTAGATAATCAAATAGATTAGGCTTTATTTGTTTGTTTTTCATCTCTGATAAACATTACACCATAAGTAGATCATAAGTATATGTTTCATATGGAGTTCTTAAGTATGCATAACCAGAGCAGAAAACCACTTATTCAGGCAAAGTCTCACATAGTCCTTTAAAATTAACACTTTTCTATCTGTAATCATAAAAGGGAACATTTCTCCCACCCTAAAGATGCCTTAAAAGCTTTCTGACATCATCCTAGAGATTATTCTGCAATTGCTCTTTCATAGCTACATCATATTTCATAGCTATGTCTTGTTATTAATCCATCCTCCTCTTTCTCATTTATATTCAGCATACAGGAGATAACATAAAATCCTGCCAAGTGCATGACCTAGCATTTTGCATGAGTCTTCAAGGTTTTCTGGAGTGTTCTACACATGTAGCCTAAATTCTCTCTAATACTGACACTGTTCCCTGCTTACGACACCATTGACTTTCCTTGGAATGTTTTAAATAGCTATGTGAAATAGCTAATGAAAGTAGAACGTGTTCCTTAAGGAACTCAGCTAGCATCTACTCTCCAGCCTCATCCTTCTCTTTTTACTTAGCTCCCCATCTTTCTTACAATTCTTTCTTAAGTCATATATCCTTTAGATAAGGTAATAGTTTCCTATGTGGCACCTCTGAATCACTTACAATAGTTTAGGTAGAAAATAACTGCCCCATTCCATGCAGTAGGCTGGGCTGGGTTTTTTGTTTGTTTGTGGTTTGAAGTTTTGGGGTTTTTTTATGTGTTTGTTTGGTTTGTTTTTTTGGATTTTTTTGGGTTTTTTTTGGTTGGTTTGCATTTTTGGGGTTTTGTTTGTTTAGGTTTTCAGAAAAGGTTAGCCATGACCTACTGTTGTTAAGCTCTTTTTGGATGACTTTTTTTTTTCTTTTGATATTATGCGAAATTACTTGTATCTTTAGGGTATGATAAAAAGGCAAATATATTTAAAGCATCAGAGTTCTAATATGATTTTTTTTTGTGGATGAATTGCTGAGTTCAACATAACAAGAGCAGTACAATGAACTTGATCTTCACTTACCCTGTAGTGAAGATCCTTCACTTTCCCTATGAAGAGAAGGGAACTTCCCTCTTGACAAACATAAGGGGAAAATCCTTCTTGATATACAGAAGAGGTAGATAAATTATAGCTATTTCTTACTCATTCTTTAAAACATGGTCTTTTGTATTACTGTCTTCCCTTTGTGGTCTCAGTGAAATCAATAGCATGCATTATATACCCAAAGGTCTGCCAAGATAGCTTAAGATATATTAGAGACTACGTTGCATCTATACTTTTAAGAACAAATCTTTAATGAGGCATTTTATCCTCAGCACTGAATGTCTGTTTGCTGAGAATCAGTTTACCCCCTGGCTTTAGAGTGCAGTCCAGTGCTGAAAGGGAAAGTGACTAAATGTTTTCCAATTTTGTAATGCAATTATTCTCAGATAAAGTATCAGCATATCAGCTACACCATTGCTAGAATTAGACATGAGGCTTTATTTAACAGAAAAAGAAAGCAGCATGACCTTTATTGATACAAAGATTTCCCATTATTGAGGTATAATATATTGTTATCTGTCACTAGTTTATCTGAGATTCTACAATACTTTAGAAAAAAATGACCAATATTAAAGTTCCCAAAGAAAGACCAAACCCTCTATAGATTACTACTCTTCAAATTTAACATAAAGCTCAAGGATAAAAGGCCGAGATATGCTACTGGAAACAATAGTGACAGTGCTGAAGAGGGATTGATGAAACTTGGGAAACGCTTATTTTGATGCGGCCACTTCTCTGCTAAGCTTCTTTAGGGGAATGATTTCAACTCAATTTTTCTGGTTAAGCTCACTCTGTCACTCCATGCTTGTGCTATCAGTCATGGTTTCTCTTAAAAAAACCAACTAAATAACAAAATGTAAAAATCATGTGAAGAAAAGAATCTAATCAGTTACAAATATTGCAATGATTTTTCAGAATTACTCATCTAAAACCACTCAATACAGCAGTAATAAAATGTCTTTTCAAAATGCAATCTGTTAAAGCAGTAGTGGGTGCTTTCATGATTTGGACGAAGTCACCTGTTGAACTAAAGAAAATTTTTCAGAGACTTATTACTAGCTCCAACAAGACCATAAAGTTTAGGAACACAGTACTGAAATTAAATCAGCTGTACAGTAATAAATCATACATAATACCACAATAAAAGTATCAAAGAGAGAAGCATTTCGTTAATGGAGGAGACATAGTTCATGTTATTACACTACTTAATGTTAATATGCTTTAATAGCTCTAATGACTCAGCATAAACCACACACTGTGTTAGAAATACATATATAGAATGGTGCCATTTGTGCTAACCTCAAATTTATATTGAATTAAACAGGTATGTAAAGATAAAAGTATAAGCTAAACTTGTTCATGCTGTGAGTTTTTTTGGTTTAGATCTGTTCTGTGACAGGAAAGTTTTTGACTGGCATATTTGGTATGATTAGAAGAAATAAAGAAAAGCAATTTACAGAAAAGTGAATCTGTAATTAATTTGTTTTCTTCTATGCCACCCTTTTTTAGTAATAAGAGATGGGCTACGCTATTTATTATAGTATATATTTAAAAGTTGCTAAAAATTCATCAGCTCTAAGAGCTCTACATTCTATGAATAGAGAACACTACAGAATTGCACCCACCTTGTGTACAGATGCAAAGCAACTGATCAGCTCAATGAGTAATATGGAACAAAGGATTGTACTTAAGAATAGTATAGAAAAAATCTGGACTTGAAACAGTTACATATACACAAAAGATGAGATTGTCCTCTCAGGATTCTTTGGTGATGTTGTTTCTAATTTATACCAGAAGGGGAGATTCAAAGAATTACAGGGAGAATCAGATTTCAATCTTTTCTGACACTTACAGCCATTGGGACAGTATTTAATTGCCTGAAGAGAAGAAAGGACTCTGCCAACCCAAGTGAGACAGGAAATGAGGATTTCAATCAATATCTTTTACTTTTCTTTCACAAATGCTGGATGTGTCAACAGGGATTGAAGTTAAGAAAAGTGAAAAATAAAGATAGTGATTTTCCGTGTGTCTCTAATCAGTAACCAGGTCATCACTGACTCAAAAATTATTCTAATTCTACAATATCATAGCAAAAATGTATCTTTAGTTCTTCCTCATCAACGAACTGAGAGCCTATATCACATTGTCAAAGGTAATGTATTGTCATGTATTTTTCTCATATGAGCTGATTTACTGTATGTAATTCACTACAAAATGCATAAATTCTGATTTAAAATCATTTGTTAGGAGAAAAAAAAATTATTTTGAGCACATATACCTCTGGTATAGTTTATCTTTTTCTGATTTTACCTGACAGTTTTGAACTTTCAACCAAAGTTCTTTATTCATGACTGAAACTATAGCAAGGAAATATCAGTATTTTCATGTTCTTTTCTATACTTTGCTTCAAATCTTGTAAAAAGAACAAAGATTATGGCATAATGTTAAGGTACAGAGGTACAATGATAGTACCTTACCACGAGAGTACAGATGTTTTTTTAGCCCTGATTTGGGTTTTGAAGCTAAACACAAAACAAAAGAAAGGAATACTTTTCCACTCTACATTGCAGTGCAACAGAGATTGTTGCTGCAGATTGTTATGGAGAAGAGAGTGGTGAATATGGCCATTAGTGTATATTAATATAAAAAGAGAAAATGTAGCACAGTGTTTAGCTGAGGATTCCTGGGAACAATGAGTACCACAAAAAGAGCATTACCCACCTTCTTATTAAATCCTTTCTTAAGTCTCTGCGGACTATTTAGTCCAGAAAAAAAATTCTCATGATGCGTTTCTGATAATTCCATTGCAAATACATCTTATGCTTGGTCTTCCTTGTTTACTTCCCTCTTTCCCACATATTTAATGTTCTAGGAATCTTGAAGACAAACACTGCACTTTTTAACATCAAAGAATATATCGACACGGGCTTTGATGAGAACAGTACTGGAAAAATGTAAATATAGAAAAAGGATGTATTACTTGGAGACTCCTGAAGACTCAGCATTATTTTAATTAAAAAAATGTACACCTTCAGTGACATTACTACTCAATTTATTATTCCCTTTCCAGTATTTTTAACTATGTTAACTTCAAAACAGGCAAGGCAAGAGAAAGGGTAAACTGTTGCTAAATGTCCAGATGAAGATAAAAATATCACTGCTTTATTGTAGCAGTTAGTCAATGCAACTGTTTTTTAACAAGACTGGAGAACACATACCATGTAAGTTACAATACATTTAGCACTTATGGGTAATAAGATTGATGTATAAACCATTTCTTGCACCACACAAGAAACACACAATGCCTAATAAATGAAAATACATACTGGTTCATGCCCTATAGCAACAACATTAGTAACATCTTGAGTCTGAGACTTGAAATGACACCTTCCAATACCAGGAGAAAATACTTCTGTAAGTTTCTATCCATTTTATAGAAGTAAGAAAATTGTCTAATTAATATCTAAATATTTCAATATCGTGTGTCAATTGACCAGATAAATTATTTATTGAATCACAAATTAAAACAGAAGAAAATATATTGGGATAGACTTGCTCATTACTTCATGTTCATCCTTCAGAGGACACAATATGCGAAATACAGGACTTCTATTTTTCATTAGTAAGTAATCCAAAAGGTAAAAGTAAAGACATAAAACATATTTTAAAACTTGGCGTTAGTTTTGCTCTGGATGTATAAAGTCCTCTGTCACTGGAATTTCTGTTTATTTTCGAAACAGGTTGTCTGGATGTAATTAAAAGCAGAATGCAAGTAGATCACACACTTATTGAGTCACATAGTGGTCATACGCAAATCTCCCACTGACTACAGCAGGAATTTCCTATGCAGTCTCTAGCTGAAAGTTCTTGTGTTTAACACTTTAGAATAGTGCACAAAGTCCAATGAAAAATATTCCTATTTCCTTTCTATGAGACATTCAAAAGTTTATTTAATGAAAATAAACCCAAACCGTACCTGGGTTCCTGCAGTTGTGCTTTTTTGGCTCTAGATTATGCAATTACCTGTATAATCCGCCTCCAAACCAAAACGTTAAAATCTAAGGCAGGAAATGAATAATGAGCAATAAGGTAACAGAAGGTAAGATTACTCGAAGAGTAGATTACAGGCTGGATCAGCAATCAAAGTGAGAAGCTGCAGTCATGCAACATCTTCCAGATTCCTACAGGAAAACTCTAACTGCCCCAACACACAGAGAGACTTTCCTTATAGTTCTGGAGGCAGCTGCAGCCGTCTATTACAGTTCCAAGCCATGAAGGACTTTGATATGCCTGATTGACCTAATAGAATTGGAGCAAAATATTATTTCAGTAGACTGGATTTTGATAGAAAGTGTGTAGGTATCAATGAAATTTCCCAAGTTAGCCGTTCTTGCCTAGAGGCCCTACAGCTGATGACATGATGCTTGACTTCCCTTCACAGCTTTGTCACTGACCTGTTCTGTGACCCTCTCTAGTGCCTCCTTTCTTTTTCTCCTACCCAGATGTCTGCTGAAATTGTAGATGTCTCGAAGGAGATATTGTCCTTTCCATGCATTTTAACCAAGTAAAGATTGGTTTAAGCTGCAGGATTTTGTATGCTTCTAGGAAAAAGCTCCCTTACACCAAAAATCTTACCACCACCAAATGACCAAAAGCCAGTAGAGAAAGGTAGGTTATTATGGAACAGCTATGTAAATATTTTAATAGAGATTTTATTTGCAATCTGCATTTAGCAGATATTGGGATGGGAAAGGAAATAAATGTTTTTCTTGGCTCTAATATAGCTTAGCACATTTTCTGTTCTTTAATAAGTCATTTAAAAGCATTAATATAATCATGTTGAAAATGTCTTCATTAGTATCTCCTTTATGTCTTCATCTCATCAGGGTCCTTGTCATTGAGAAGCCCTGACAAGACTTGTCATCTTTTTTTTTTCATTTCTTTCTTTTCAGTGTCACTGTGTTCTGTTGCAGATACTCATAATTTAATAACATATTTTTCATATTGGGATGTGTCAGATATTGTCTAGCACTTCTGTTCTTAGACCAAAAGAAATCCCCTAAGTATAACATATATTATTATGATCCTATATTTAATATAAGTCCAGGATCATATTAAAGAGGTCCAGGGATTTTTTTTCTATTTTTTTCTTTTTTTTCCCTCTTTCTTTTTAACTTGATCCAAAAAAAGAAATGATCCAAAGCGAAACTGGAAAGCAGAAAGAAACTTAGAATTTCAAAGTCTTTATGATATACCCTAAGTCACTAAGGGGATAAACAATTTTCCATTCACTTGGATCACTCTCTGTGAATATACATGGATACAGACAGGCACACATCATAACTGAGTGCACTCAGTTCACTGTGACAAATTTAAAATGTAATTTAAAAACCAGGAGAATTATTATCTGAGATATGCCCTGAAAACATAAGGTAGATGGGCTTTTAATCCAATCTTACGTTCTCTATAATTCTTCCTGTTCTCTGTGTTAATAACTAATTGCTTTGAGGTTCCATAAAATGAAGCCTGACAAAGGGTTACAACGCTTCCTACTGAGGAATACAGTAGCAATCTCTGACTATTCTTTATATACCTTTGTCTTCTTTTCCTTTTCTTGATTTATTTTTTAAACTAATCAATCCTTCCTTTCTTTCTTCCTTGTGTTTCTAAAAATGTCACTTCTTTCTGAACTTCTAAGACAGACTGCCAATAAACCGAATGCAATATTTCAGAGGTGAATGTCCTATTGATTTAACCTAGCATTAAAAGTATTCACCTCTTTCCCATCCTTTAATCAACCACTGAATTTCTTTTTGAAGCAAAATTCTTGTTGCACAAATATTTTTATTAAACTCCCTACAATGCAATTATGCCTTTTTCTTGAGTAGTTGTAGAGCAAGCACTGTGCCCATCTATCTGACTGTTTTAAGCATTTATAAAGACCTTAATAATATTCCTCAGTACTGAGCGGTTTAAATTTTCTTTTGTTTGCATCTAAGATGCTACTACTCTTGTAAGTTATGACATTGAGAAAAAATGGGACAATAGCTCTTCATAAGGATAAGGCGCTATTGTTAGAGCATGGCTTTGGGTACTTAGAGCTTTACTATACTTCAAACATGTGGCTTAGCATGAGATGTACATGGAAGTATCTTTCTATTGCACTCTTTCAGAAGTAAGTGATAAAAAAAATATACCGTGATCTTTTCCTTGAGGAGTTCTGATTCTCTCGACATCCTGTAAAGTCTCTAATTTTGGCAAGAGAGCTGTGTGTATGAATCTGACCATGGCCATCAAGGAAAAAGTATGGCAGATCTGGACAAGCTGAAAGAATCTGAAAAACAGGAGGTTGCAGATGGCTCTTGTGTGTTGTACTAGAGCATTTCTGATGGCCACCAGGGCTGAGGATATCAATGGGTTTCCTTGTCCCTACCCAGTTCCCCAGGACCTCCACCCTCAAGGCTCAGGACCCATTCCAGGGCAATGCTCTGTCTGCTCATGGGCCTGGCTGAGCCAAGCCCATCTGCGGAGTCAGTGTCCAGTACAATCTCAACCCGTTCATAACCTGATGCCCTGGGTGGGACTGACCTTCATGCCCCCCAGCAATGACCATAGCCCCCAACTTCCTAGCTCTCAGCTGGCAACATGCCAGCACTGGTAACTGAGGCCAAAGTGGAAATTAACCAATAACTGCTACTGATGGACACCGGATTATGATGAGGAATGCTAGAAGAGACAATGCATGTAGGTAAATAAAACAAGAATATCTAAAATCAGAATTGTGATGGAGCCAGCAGCGAGGAGAAATAGCTGTGTCTGAGTCCCTACAGCATCTGTTGCTTTATGCACATCTAATCTTCACGTCTCAGAAACATTTGTTTCTAAAAATGGCACGGGAAGGGGACATTTAATTAAGATAAACCTTTCTAGATCGTAATCTGAGAGCATTGCCAGATGAACTTTACTTTGGTAAAAGAGATCAGGAGTTCTTAATTGTTTGCCCAGAAGACAATTAGTAAATATTTACAACTTAAAGTCTAATTAAAATAGAAGCAGGAGTACAGTAGAGTTAAGCAGCCTGTCTTGGTGGTCATTCCAGTACTTTTTGGCAAAACAACATTTATGGGAATGCCTTGCAGAAAAAGAGATCTGAACATTAACTGCAGCAGACTTCTTTTCTTGCAGCATGTAAACCATTTAACTCTAATCTCATTAATTGGCTTTGGTCAGACTTATGTTTTTGTCCAGGGAAAAATAGTGTGTTACAATACCTCAGGACAATTTAGCAATTTTTGTTTAGTTGTAGAAAGCAATGCTGGCACACTGATTTAATGTAAATTGCAGTAAGCATAATGGTCATAAGCACTACAGGCTGTGCCTCAGAATACAGGTAAAATGTTGAGAAGTGTCTTCAGAAATAAGAATTAGATAGAGGTGGGCTTGATCCAAAGCCTTATCCTGAAGCCATTTAAAACACACATGGAAATCAAATCAGAACCTGAGCTTACAGTACAAGGACATTAGTAGCATAAACACTGTACATATACATACATACGAAAAAGATCTGAATCTCAAATCCTCTGTACATTAGAGAAGTAATCAGCATGACTTTTTTTATCAGACTTTGCAGCGTCTTGAACAGCATTGGTTCTACAACTGACTAGGAGTATTTCTGGACAGATATATATCTGAAGAAATTTATGCAAAATAATTGTTTTGGTTGTGATATTCATATAGCTATTGGAAGTTAGAGGAGAATGCATAAATCTGGACGAGGCAATGTGAAAGTGGAGTAACTTCTTGTTCTCCTCCCCAGGACAAACTCAGAAACAGAAATTTTGAAATTTTGCTTCAGTGAGAACTAAAGGAAAAAATCCCTTGTGCATCTGAATAAATATCTTTAAAGTTCTGCTGTGTTTTTCAACAAGATATAGGAGTTTACTTTGATTACAGGGGCACATCACTTTCTTAGCAACAAGACATATACGACAGAAGTAAAACTTCAGTTTACTGTAACTAGATTTTTACTAAATATAGAACTGACTTTCATGAATTGCACTGGGACGGAAGAGGTTTAAACAGGAAACTATTTGCCATGTATCCTGTTTGCCAGTTCATGATCTGTAAAAGAAAATGTCATGTATTGTCACAATTATTGAAATACAGTATAGAAGCAACTGAAAAAAAGCTAGTGATTTAATGGAAGAAGCTGAGTGAACAGGAATGTGAGGTATGCTTAAACTGTTAGCACAGAAGTTGCTGAGCACTTAAGGCATGTTCTTGGATTAAAGTATATGTAAATCTGAATTAATGGTTGAAAAAAATTAACAATCTCTTGATCCCCTTCACAGTTTTCACAATCATGCTCAGCCTTTCAGTGCTATGGGCAAAGTAAGGGACAGGTAAATGTGGTCCAAATGAGATCAATGAAGATAGCCGTCTTGTCATTTTTTTTTTTTTTTTCTTTCTTTTGTCTCTAATAGATTCAAAGATTCTGCAAAGAATAGTTCAGGACACAGAGCTCCAACTAGATTTGTGTCTTGCTTGGAATGCAATGTTTCACATTACAGAAAACACAGGTGCCATTTCAGTACAGCAGCACTTAAAATAACAATAGCCCATTTCCATATATTTCAAAGGGAGGAGAAACTATTGTTTATTCGAAGAATTCTAAGTAATTGGCAGCTGTCATCAATTCTCCAGCTGTCTAAGTGCTAATGTATTATTAGCTGAATCTCTGAACATTTCATGAGCATTATAAATAGGCATGGAACAAATTGTTGTTGTTTATAATGGAAATATTAATACTAACATACATATATAACTGTATAAACACACACACGTGTACACTGCAGTAAACATTCTCTGCATTTGATTACAGAGTTTATTTTCTTGGATTGTGCTCTGAGCTACGCAATTGGGGTTTTCAGATGAGAATTGATGTGAGACTGACAATGGAGTTGTCATGCCGTGACACTGACTTTAATATGTGAACCAAGCT
Source organism: Coccyzus lansbergi (assembly GCA_033558105.1). Classification (NCBI taxonomy): domain Eukaryota; kingdom Metazoa; phylum Chordata; class Aves; order Cuculiformes; family Coccyzidae; genus Coccyzus; species Coccyzus lansbergi. The sequence continues at coordinate 1,325,713 of JAUMJK010000663.1, forward strand.
ATCAATGGGTTTTCCTATGTAAAAAGGGGAACTCTCAATATTACATTGTGCTTTCTTTCTAGAAGCTTGAAAAAGTCGGGTTGTCGTCAGCTAACAACAGTCTTTTCATAAAAACCATCAGAAGAACAGAGTTTTATCTCCAATGGAGGTGTCAGACTACAAGTGGCACAGATTAAGTTAGGTTTTCAATTCAGAACAGGTATTTTTAAGGCTGATTTTCCTTGAAATTATGTTTTAAGAGAAGGTTAAACTAATTATACTATGATATAACTTGTTTGACCTGGAAAGTGTCAGTCTACTTATCTAAGGTGAACAGCAATAGTATTATTTGAGTTTAACAAATGCAACACCAAGAACTCACTTCTAACTTAACAAAAGGGAGGCAAGAAATTTCTCTATAAAGTCAATTTACTGTCTGCTATATCAGGGCATTAAAAATTAGTTTCACAACACCAATATGTTTCTTCCAATGAATTTTTAGTGAATTAAATTATGGAATTCAATATTGTGGTTCAGTTCTTCCTCTTGGGATAATGCTGGAAATCTCACTCAGATGAGGAGAGAATTTAAGATATTTTCACTTCCTACATTTCTTCTGCAACTGAACTGTAAATATTAAATCACTTATCTTGATTTAATCAAGCTTGCAGCTACAAAGAGACACCTACACACACGCAGTTTTAGTCATCAAAACTGTTTTCCTCAAGCCTGTGACTGTGGTAGGAATAGTCAATTTTGCTTGTGTCTTTTCAAACCTTTCTATCGCCTTTGATATTTTCAAGATCTAGTAACTCCTGTCAGTAGGATGGTAAGCTCTATCACTTCAGGTTGGCCTCTATGAATTCACTTGTAGAATATAAATTGCTCCCATTCCCAAAGGTAAATAGTGGAGCTGTGACCTCAAGACTGTAATATATATTTGTAAGATGTATCTTTCCTAACCTCAGTCTATATTAGATATCTAAATTTTACTTCATTAATAGTCTGAACTCTCTCAGGGGTCAATGAACTGAAATTTACAGTGTAATCTATTCTACTTGGTTTAGGCACCCATCCTAAGGTAGGAGCCAAAATCACTGGGTCTTTATACAACTTCTAAAGAGAAAAATTCTCTCATGATACACATCCTTAAAGATATTTGTGCTAGGATATATATACCTAAAGATATGTACCCTAAGATATGTATACCCTAAGATACATAGAGACAGTTGAAAATAGTGAGACTGCCTCTCTGTACTATGTGCATCGTGTATTTTAATTTGTGATACACACAGTACAAACCCTGCAAAGAATCTAAAACATGTAGATTAATCTCCATGAAGATATCTTGCTTCACATAAGTCTTAATCATGGTAATTTTAGCTATATGAAGAGTTTCTTGGAGAAAAATCCTTATGTGAATAGCCTAGATGTCATGCAAGTCCTTAAACCCAACTTTGTGACATCCACTTCTGGACGTTTAGACAACAGCTGAAATTTACAACCCTCAGTAACACACACCATCTATATCAGGTGACTAATTCAGGAAGAATTATGAAGACAAACGTAAGGGATTGAACTCCCTGCGTAGTCTCTGGGAAGAGAGCAAAGCCTCTTTTGTCAAAAATCGGCTTCCTTTTCTACGGAACAATGTAATATTTAGTGGACCAAGGGAGAACCTTAATAGCCTAGGAACTAGAGAGAGACTTTACTTGTAGGTGAAGTGTTACATTTCATATAAAATGGAGCACTTTTAATAACAGAGACAATGCTAACCTGAAAACACTTCACTTTGGCATTACAAAGCAATATGACATTTATATACAATTCTCCAAATCAAAGAACAAAGTGGAGATCCATCATTATCGGACTAGCCATAGATTTCCTGTGTTTTCATCTCTGGGGCTCTAGAAAAATTCTCTAACAATTAAATGCTTGAGCAGAATGAGAGGTATCTCCCTTAAACACGAGGAAAGAGGAAGAATGTTCAGAATTTTCTTATCAGAGCAGAACTGTAAATTTTACTCTGACTTGGGCTATGTGTCAATACTCACAGAGCCTTCAAAAACAAGGAGACAGCAAAAGAACTGTGGGTCATTGCTTAAACTGACAGGTGTAGAATATCAAGCAATTTTGTGAATTTTTAATTTCATGTATGTATAGGGAAAGCTTTCTATTTAAAATGTATGTACCTTATTTCAGTAGTTCCACAGTAAACAAAGCCTGTATTCTTACAGAATCAACATGAGGGATGAGTCACAGCTTTCAGGGAACACTCCTCTCATAGCTTTCCCACATTATTAAACATACAAAGAAACTCCCCTCTAAAGTATTTCCCACCACCTGGGAGGGTTAAAACATCCTGGTAGTAATGGGAGGAGAAAAGTTGCAGGAGATATTTCAACACAATTCAGAAACACACACTATCTTTTCCTCCTGACCTCTTAAAGATTTTCTACATTTTCTAAGAAACACTCCCTTTTTTCAGTATTACCCAACTTGTGATCATTACTTTTTTCTTCAACATATGATCTGAGAATCTCAAAGAAGTAATGCTGATAAGGATAAGATCAAAGCCTCAACAAACGCTGTTCTCCTCTCCTTATATGACATTAAAACAAATCCTAAAATATTTTGCTTAATGCATTAGGAAAACATTTATAATATTGATACCAATAACACACTGTCAGAGTTTTATATTAAATACTGACTCATGACTTGCCAAAATGAACATATACAGAAAGAAAAAAAAGGTCAGATATGGAACTGAAACAAATGATTCATAATAAAACTTTAATTTCCAGATTGTTTGTGTACAAGATAAAATATGTTCAACTTTCTGCAAGTGATTGTTGCTTTTTCCCCAATTTTATAAGAGAGTGGATTTTCTTCAGTTTAGTGTTCTTAGCTGAGGTCCTAAGCTCATAGTAGAAAAAGAAGTGAGTTCCCCAGATTTGTTACAAACATCTTAGTCTGAGATAAGCCTCCGGATATCGTTACGTAATTATCATTTAGGTTGTATTTTACAAAAAAAAAAGGCAGATGATTGCAAGGTTTGCTCATTGTTTTAACCCAGAAAATTGAACTAACCCAGCAGGATTCAGTTGAGCTCCATAAAATGTTATAACACTGGTAACAGAGTTAGTTTTGCTAAGTTTAATAATCAAATGTCCCTTGAGATATTCTGAAAGATGATACTTCAAGAGGAAAGGGAGTTATATCAGACTAGATCATGGGTCAAAAGGGAAGCACTGAGGAGAAGGTAGACCCCGATAGATTTCAGTGAGACGTTTAGAAAAATGGAGTACCATAAATATAATTTCTTTGAGTATAGTAATTCTTGGATTTTGAAAACAAAAAAAATCCAGGCCATTTGCATCCATATTTTGAAAAAAAAAAAAAATCTAAGAGCATTTTAAGGGCAAAAAACATAGTTCAGCCTGATCCCACGTGTCTAAGCAAAAAAGAACAACTCTGCAATGCAGGACTTAAGGTAACTCAGCACTAATGGGAATTTAAAATCAGACATGTTCTATTGAGAATCTTATCTCCCATAGCAGGGAGCATTTGAATTTATAAGAATAGAGAGTAAAGTATAGTGTTCTTTCATGTTCGTGGTCCTCAGATATTTCAGGCTTACACAAGAAAATATAGTTTATCCACCTGGAGAGTCAGGGATGGCTGAGTTGTGCGAGGCCTGGGTTTGTAAAAAAGGCAGAACAAACTAACTTTAATGAAGGAAAGGCTGCATGTGAATTCCAAAGGAATTAAAGAAATGCCTCAAGTACAAATATAGTTGCTCCTAAGCAAGATTATTTCTGTCAGGAGTTTTATTTCAAGGTAATCATCAATTTCTCAAAGAGTTAACAAAAACCAATGTGATCTCAAGGCTTGTCAATAGTATGGGCCAGATGGAACATTTACCTTTCTCGACAGCTCATACTTTCTTAGAAGAAAATAGTAAGTCCTTGTGTAGATCCAAGATAGGGCTAATCTATTGCTTAGATGAGTCATCTTGTATATTTTGTTGAAATGACAAGAGTACACTCAGTGCAGTGTCAGGTTAGACATTAACCAGAAGTTAAATGCATAATTAATTTCTGTTTAGTTCTAAAGAGATCACATTCCGAGAAGTAGCTGTTAATCTTTTATTTTTTGCAGAGTAGACAGATCTGCTTCCTTTAAGTCCATTAGACACCCAAAGTAGGAAGGAGAACACAGGAACTGCCACATAGGTCAATCCAGCAGACTATTGGCTTGTTTAGATGGTAACTATCTCCAATTGCTTTATCAAAAAGTTAGTACAAAGAAAACTGCACCCAGAAAGTTGTCTATTACTATGGGGTTTTCATCTGTTTTCTTAAGAGGGAGAGAGTGGTGTAGCCAGAAAACAAATCTCAAATCTTTCAAAATCTCTTTCAAAACAGAGAGATTACAATAGTAAAAATTATTACACATCTGAGTATTTTCAACCTCCACAACTATTATTTTGAAACCCAAGATTTTAGATCTAGATAATAAGGCATGCAATACAAAAAATATGGGTAGACCAGTTTTGAAGAGTCATCTACTTTTCTGGGGAATTCAGATGGAGATCAAAGTGGTTAATCCTCCAAAGCTACACTAGTTTCAGGTGAAAGACTTCTGAGTGTCCTGTTTCTAAGAGAAGATTACAACTGATTTATTTCCATGTTTTTCTCTATCTCCTTTTAGGATTTCCTCAGTTATTTGACCGATTATTCTCATCAGTGTTTTTCAGTGGTCAAAATCTTAAAGGAAATTTTCAGTCCTTGTACATTACGTTCACACAATTGACAGCTTCTGCAGTAGGACCCATTCGTCCCCTGTCTCTTGTGCTACTGTATAATACTACGTATCCTTTAGTCCACTGGTATGATCACACACCAAGAGCTGAAGTTAAGAAAGAGAGGAGAATCTACTGTTGTGGGTGCGGTCCTTAACAGAAGTTACACTAAAAGCTGGTGGTCTGTCTCCAGACAACATCTTAGTTTTGTGGGCCTTAAACTCCCATAAGGGAAATTCCTGCTCCAACAAGTGCCTTGATGTGGTCAATGTCCTTAGGATGTGAGGCAATGTCTTTAGGGTGTGAGGCAATACTTTATTCTCAGGTCATGAAAGGGGACAAAATTATCTTAGATAACTTCTTGAGGAATTTGATTTCAATCAAACCTGTGAAGAAAGCCACACAGCAACTAAGATTATCATTTGTTGTTGCTACCTTAAGTCATAATCTAGCTATGGTACTTAGCATGACAAAAATTTTCAAGTCCTTCAAATGCATTCAAGCTGATTAGCATTGCTGAGGTGTGTTTAACTGGAGGAAACTATATGTTGTGCTATTTACAGTTCTCCAGTGGTTATATCACTATTGTGATTTACTCTCAAAGCAAATTCTTGTTTTGACCAGTGGTCAACATTAGAAAGTTTGAAATATTTTTTTTCCTGGTAACCAGAAGTTAATTATACTATTTGAAAAATAGATGAAGTTTAGTCACTACAGTAAGGTCAAGTTTCCATATTTTAGTGAATACAACTACAGTAATTACTCTTAGTACAACTATGGTCAATTAGATAAGTTTCAGTTGCTACATAAATGTCAGAAACAAGAAATGCAGATGAAAACCCCAGATAAACCAGGAATGCAAGATAAGAAGGCACTTTTGCAATCTCTTGAGGTTCCAACATTTTACTTTTCCAGCCTAAACATCAAGTTACTAAAATTAAGGCGAAGTAAATAATGTTTACAAAACCAGAAGATGGCAATTCTTCTGTGATGATCATTTTGATTTAATTTCCATAAAAGATGGGAGGGAAGGGTTCTTCAGGAGCTGATCCAAAACCCTCAGTTTTGGAAAAAAATTGAAAGTTTTCATATAATTATTAAATTAAAATAACGAGGTTAATGTCATGGGACTTTCCAGTATTTTTTAAACACTTTTTCATCCTGTCTTAGGATGGATAGTTAAAATACCAAAAGATGTTAAATTTCAAATTGTCCCATGTGTGCTAGAAATTGAGAAATGCTGTTTTGAGAGAGACGGTACTTCCTCAGGCCATAGATCTTGATTTTATTGTCCTATGTTTTTATTAACTTAGGCACATGGTACCTTTCCATATAGTCTAATGTAAAAAGGAATTCTGCAATGTGAATTTTCCCAGTATTTGCAGAAAAGGCAGCTAAGATGTAATTATAGTGATGTACTTTCCCAACTAGTTCTAGAACTCTCTAAATGTAGTCACCTAAAAATTACATATCTATTCTGCTTTAGTTGTCTATACACCCTCTACAAACAAGGAATTATGTTCCCTTGAGAAAAATTCTCAAGACAAATGGGGAAGGAAGGTCGGCTGAATGTTTGTCTTTATCTTGATCCTCCTCTTTTAACTATACAGGAAGCCTAGAAATCTAGTTCAGATTAAATTCCTTGCTTTTAAATGTCTAGTAGAAAATAAATATACATCATCTGTTAGGACAATTGAAAGAATCATGACCTGGCAATAGTGTACATACTGAATTCATACTTTTTTTTGTAATGAAACTTCATAATTAAGTGAATGTGAAAGTAGTATTCCTTTTCTGTCATTTTCTGTCTCCTTTACTGCTCTCTTCATGTCCCCCCCTTTTTTTAAAGTGTTATGGTATTTTAGGTATTATGGTTGTAGAGAGGAGTGTGCTGGCCTCTTCTCCCAAGTGGCAGGGGATAGGACAAGAGGGAATGGCCTCAAGCTCCACCAGGGGAGATTTAGGCTGGACATTAGAAAAAAATTTTTCACAGAAAGGGTCATTGGGCACTGGAACAGGCTACCCAGGGAGGTGGTTGATTCACCATTCCCTGGAGGTGTTTAAGACACAGGTGGATGAGGTGCTAAGGGACATGATTAAGTGTTTGATAGGAATGGTTGGACTCCCGTGGGTCTCTTCCAACCTGGTGATTCTATGATTCTATGATTCTACAGTCTTTGGAAGGTCACAAGCACAATAGTAGTTTTATATAAACCAGTTTCTTTTATTCTTAAACATTTGGGATAAATACTATCCTAATAACTGTATTGTTTATCTTTGAAAATGGTATTAGGTTTAAATTTAAATATAATTTTTAAAATGGAGGACATTACCTGTTGTTTCTCTGGCAAGAAAGCAGTGAAAAATCTTTAAGAAAGGAACTGAAAAAAAAAAAAAAAAGTATAGTTCAGAAGTTTCCTGTATTCATATAAGCTTACAGTCATAGGCAGTTAAGTGTGTGATAGGTTGCAGGTGAAAACCTTTCACAGATTTTCCTTAGAGTTGCTCAACATTTTCTGTTGCCCTTGATCTTTCAGTGGAACTGCAAAAGCTTCGTGTCTTTTAAGACTGAGTTTGCAGAGAAGTCATCTTCCCGACACTGTACTGTGAAATGATGTTTGGGACATTAGCTGAAACTGTTTGAGACTACAGCTTTAGCTATCTATTCATCTTAAACTTTCAATACGCACAGTTTGCCCTTAGCTTCCAGTCACTCCTTCAAGTAACACAAACCACCTCACAGGTGATGTGCTGTGAATAGTTCACAGACACATGATGTTTATTCTGTACTGAATCATCAAGGGGAAAGATAATAAACTTCCTAAACAATATTTGTATAAACTCCATATGCCTTGTTGCCCCACTTCACAGTTTCTTCAGTATCTGGGGTGTAACTATGTCCAAATGGTTGAAACCATACATACGCGCAAGTGAATCATTGCTATGATGTATAAGAAGATATTTACCATAGTAGCAATAAGGTTAGGAAATACACATATTTTTGACTTTGCTGTGCAGTTCTCAGAGTGATTCATGAGATCCTATCTACAAGCCACCCTCCCCTTTACCTTCAAACAAAACAAAGGAGACAAAAAAGGGTGTGCTAGGAATTCCTCTTGCGTTAAATATTTCAGGAAATGACAGACAAATGCTCCCCTCTAGTGAAATGAGTACTAGACTAACTCTGTCAACTAAATGAGTAAAGTAAAGTAGTAAAGTGCATGCACATGTACATAAAAAACATAATTACACAGCTAAATCTAAACTGACACAAGCTCCGCTATAATATTTGTTTAACTTCTTTCTTAAATTTGATTTGTACTTCTGAGAAATACATTACTAAGAAGCAGTAGAGAATGACTGAGTACTAGTACAAAAAAAATTTTCTCATAATTTTTTGTCTTCTACTTTTGTTAATGCTATCTTTTTTTGTCTGTGACTACAAAAAAACCCAAAACAGAGCATCTTGAGAAAAGAACATCAACATTTATTGTTATCATAGTGATAAATCATTGTGAATAAGAGCTTATGTGATATTCTGTTAAACAAAAGATAGTCTTAAATGCTACAAGACTCTGCAAGCATTTTGGAACTACCACAAAAATTTAAAGAGGGAAAAACATACATAAAATCTCTGATTAGGCTAAAAACATTTGGCTTGTCCTTTATATGCTGCAATTTCCAAGTGCTGAGATTGATTATTTTAAAATTTTTATTAAAACAGAATAGAAAATAAATGATCTTGTGTTAAAGCATAGGAAAACAATTCTGTGATATGACACAAAAGTGGACAGGAATATTTTAAAGAATATTTAAAGCAAGATTTTTTGCGCTATTAATGTCAAATAAGACTTGACCAAATTCCTTTTTGTGTATAGAATATATGTAGCCAGCTTACAGGGTTCTTGAATTTTCTTTTTGTAATATTCAGTATGAATTTTTGTTCTGGATGTTATCCTCTTACTTCCTCGTAAATTTGTTACTGATGATTTAGCAGTGAACACTAGAATTGTGTTTTGGACTTATAACTGGTCACACAAATAGTATGATATAATTTCTATTTCCTGAATAAATACATTAAACTCTTAACAATATAATATATGGTTTAGAAAAACATTTAGGGACATGAAATGTCTCAGGGAGTAGAAGTAGCAGATAAAGGGGATTGAAAATTTTTGAAATATTTTAAATCTCTTTTCTTTCTAAGCAACATAATTCTTGCCATTGGGATATTTTGTAGAAAAATTAGACTACTGTATCATTGTGTGGCTGAGACCACACCAGTTAAAATTAATTTTTCATCGTTACATCCATGTAATATCATTATGTGTGTTTGTGTAGTCTCAGCTGAAGAAAATGCAGAAGAATTTAGCATTTTGCATAAAGTATTGAAAAGTGTTGACCTCTGCTTGACTGAGACATTTGCATCATTTCCTTTCCTTTGATTGTTGCCTGCACCATTTGAAGAAAGGGACCCAGGAACTGAAAGAGAAGCCAAAGAGAAAATTTGCAAAGACTTTTTCCATGGAACTTAGCATAAAAAAGGTAACTGCAAGTCATCAGGATATTTCAGACTAATGCCCTTACATATTTTACTGTGCTCACACTCCTAACTCATTGCATATTTTAGGTTAAGTGTGAAGGTGATTAAAACTAACACTTTAATGGAATGTAAGTGCAGACTTAGTAAATATAGCTTAATAAACCACAGTAAATATGGTTGTCATCTTGTACAGTTTGGTGATCGGGGTATAGATTTTTCAAAAGAACAAAAGATCATAAACTACCCTACTGCCAGAAAAAATTTTGGGGACAAATATATGGAAAAATAATTTTGCTTTCTTCAGCCTTCTTTGCTTTAAATTAAATTAAATATCAGTCCCAGAACAGGTCTGTCTTTGAGTTCATATTTTCACTTCTAGTCCATAACTACTAAGTGTGCCACTCATATGTAAGCTGGAAGTACATAGGAGTGACTCGGGAAGGTAACTACAAATTTAGTTTCCTAAATCCATAATGATAAAAGCTGAAGATTTTTTACAGTTTTTTACTGAAGTCTTCTTTGTATTTTGCTAATTTACTTCTAGTTAATTTGCTTTAAAGATCTTAGTCTGTATTCTGGGGAGTGAGTATGTACAAATTGCAGTTTTCTATTTGTTGTTCAAACCACAAGCCACAGTGGATTTGTGACCCTGTGTGTAGAACAAGGTCCTAACCATTTTTGGTAGCCCTTATTAGACTGTGTTCTGTTCACTTTACAAAATTGTTGCCTAATTAGCAATATTGCAAACTGACTCTGCAGTTTCAAAAATCAAAGTTGTTTTGACAAAGTGTTAGTGGTTGTGGGTTACTTGTTAATAAAGTTAAATTGAAGTATTTCCACTGGTGATAGAGAAGGAGAAATAACAATTTCACAGGAGAGAGACTTTGATGGATTCTGATTTTCCAAACAGATTTCAAAACTGTCTTTCCACAGGAGCATTTAAAAAATACATTTAGACTAGACCACATCAGAAAATGCTTCTACCTTTCTAAGATAGAGAAATTGCTTTTTGAGTGCAATTGCAATGAAACAAAATCAGTCCTCTTCAGTGTAACACAATTTAATTCAATGGTTTCTGAAATAATTTCACAGAAACAGCACCTGAACTGTGATTAAAATACAAGAATCAAGGAAACAACCTACCGTGGGCATCAAGTCTGATTCTCCTCTTGTGATGATGTAGCTTGGCGATTTGTACAAGGACTCTTCTTTAAAGAATATTATTTTTAGTTGTCTTTTCTGTCCACAATGAGATTACAGCCAGAGAAGACTTATCAACATATTCCATGACAGTAAATGGTGTAATTGTATTGAGGTTGGTCTTGGTATTTTTAATTTTTTTTAATTGCTATTAATTTTATTTTAATCTACTGAGATTCTCAAATAATGGTCATTTCTGCGGAAAAAAATGAAATATAACAGTTGAGCACTATATGTCTCACTAGTATAAAAAATTAAGCCAGTTTAATTTTAAAGCCACATACACTTAGAAACTGTTTATGCTAGTCCTGAAAAAAACCCAGAAACAATTCCTAAGCTATCTTAACAGTCACACATCATACTGACAAATAACATCAACACACTGCCACTGCAAGAAGTTCAGATATGTCAGAAGTTCAGATATATGTTCTGCAAGCATACTATATACACACCAGACTTCAGACCCAAGCAGGTGCAAGTCTCATGATTACTAAGCCACCAGCATTAACCTCAGGTAAGTCTATTACAGAGGGTTTCGTGTCTGGATGTAAGTTCCTGTGTTTTATGCATATATATCCTCAGTTATTGCAAACGTCATTTTGTTAACTTTAGCACCAGAACCCTTCATCTTGTGAGAATTTAAAAGATGGTTTTGAGAGCATCTGACCTTCAAGAAGTTAGCTACTCATAATAATATCAAGAGAGCCTTAACTGAATGCACTTTATTAATGTTTCCACACTCTCTTATACAAACATGGCAAATCAGATTCTGACATTCATTCACTATGTCAAGATTGGAACTAACATTCTCACCCAGCCTACACTTCTATTTTAAGAGACGCACTAAACTTACTTGAAATATATTTATTAGAAATTATGTCATGGGGGGTGAAAAAAAGCCCAGTGAGCGTTGCCAATAAATAGATTTGAAAGACACAGGAAAAATAACCATCAGATTGGAATAGTAATTTTGACAGTATTCAGAAATCTTTAGCTTCATATTGAATCACATCCTTTTACCACAAGCAAACAAACGAAAAGTTTTATTGAATTTGTTTACACACAAGGAGACACATTTCATTTTTTACTGTGAAGTATAGTAACATTTTTTGCATACAGTGCACAAGCTAAGCTTTCTTCCTCCTAACACCTTACCCACATCCCTCTGAACATATTAAGAAGGTTGCCCTGACTTAATCAGGGGCCAGTATCTCAGTCTTTCACTGTACTCAGCTGAGTTGATCACGGGATGAATCCTAAAAGTCATGCTGTGTTTCCAGGTACTTTAAAGTCATAAATCCGTATTTAATTAGAAGCACATGAAATGCTCCAGAAGATAAAATCTCTGTTTTAGAAACAAAATAAAAACCTGGGCCTTTGGCTTTGTTCTCTGACTCAGGGCCATAATTTAATTAAACTTGCATATCATATGCTAAAAATCTCATTGAGAAGTCTTAATTGAGGAATTCAGATTCCTTGCATTACCTCAATCTGTGCCTTCTATTTTACTGTTATATTGCTCCATATTCTTATGCTCTGCCTCATCCCCATGCATCGTGCACTAATTCCTCTTTTGTTTCTCATTAACAAAGTGAACTGCTTTGAGATCTGGTTTTGTAACATTGAAGTTTGAACACTGGCACTTTATTATCTTAATGGATATCTTACTTGACAGCTCTGTGAATTTTTGGTTTCTTCTTCAACAGTATATATTTATGGGAAAAAGCTGGCATTGAAGTCAAGTTCAGGGAACATAGATAAGCTGAAAATGGAAACCTAACTAAAATAACAGTGATTTCTTCCTGTTGCATTAGAAATTGAACTAAGTTTAGGCACTAAAAAGAAAGTGGAATATCAGCGATGCAATTGGAAAGATCATAACTTGTATCAAAACCAAGAGTATGACATCCATATTTTATATGAGTTTTTTATTTCCTTTTATAGCAGAGTTATGCAAAATGATGACACTGAGGTAGATCTTGCTTTTATCTCTGGGGACTTCTGTGTTCATGCAGGGAGAAATCTCTTCCTGAATACATGAAATAGCTTTCATAATTTGACAGAGAGAGTCTGTGAAGTGGAGACAAGCACAAAAATGGTGTTTAAGTATTGCCATTAAAAATCTTGCCATTTACAAAGAATTGTAAGATACAATAGCATTTCCTGTCCTTAGGATAGACAGTAATGGGAGCATTTCAGGCCTTTCTCATTTCAGATGGATCATCTGTAGAAAGTATGAAACAGTAGGTACATGAGACTGTAAGATATTTAAAGGAAGTACTGTGTGTTTTCAGTGAGTATATGCATTTATATGCCTGCCACTGAAGGCATATGACAGAATATGACAGAAGGCATGACATGAATATGACAGAAGATGGTTCATTGACAGAAGGCAAGAGGGAATCCTGTACAAATCTTCCTATACTATATAAGTTGATATTAATCTATTTGGAAGAGTAAAATGAAATACTTCTTTCCACCTTAAGGAAGACCACTCCTATATAAAGACGATGTTATCACATTCTTGATTTATTTGACATGTGCTGATCATTTGGTACTAATCTATAAGAAGTCAATTCACATGGATTTTCCACGTAATTAGATATATTGTGACTCTCAGACACTGGACCCGCATGTATCATTTGCATGAGATATTTTAATATAAGTGTTTCACTGCATATTTCCTTCTTGTGGCTGTACTTCTGAAGTAGTATCCACACCTTCTGTTCTCAAAAAGTTGCACTTTCTTTCCAACAGCTAAATTCTGCAAGTAAGAAGTCATCTCTGTCCACTCCCTCTCTCCCCCTCTGTTTTCAGGCAGAATCAAAAGTCCACTGACACGATTGAAAAACAATTCATTGACTCACAGGTCTTTATTTGTACAGCAACTTGTTCAATCCCTAGTCTGTATGCTGCTGTGCTCCTTGTATAGGAGACTGGCCAGGGTAGGAGTTGAGGATACACCGTCATGAAAAGCAACCTGACAGATAAATCAAGAGACAGATGATCCCAGGTTGCTTTTGATACATTTACCAAGTTACATACTCAGATCTTCACACAGAAATTATGTCGTAGTGAAATCTATGACAAGAATAAAAAAAAAAAAAAACAACCTCTTCTCTTTCTTACAGGAATTATCATAATAGGAGAGCTGATTTAAAGACTGGAGCAAGCAAGGGCAGAATCCCTCTCTGTTAACTAAAATCACGGCAGCATTTGAGCTAGAGAGAAAAGCAGGGAACTAAGGGTATTTTTATCAGAATGACCTCTGCAAATGCAGCAACAAATTTTGGATTTTTTAGGATTTTATGTGTTTAAAAGTGAAAATAATTATCAGTTATGATAGGTTTGTTTGTTTTGTTCGGTTTTGGGGTTTTTTTGTGAATGCTATTGTATTCAGGGACCAGAAAGAGGCAAGGGAGTATCAGACACATACAAGAAGCCTTGCATGCAGTTAAGCCAATTTACATTGTCATGGGGATAGGGTCTTGCTTCTATATGACAGTTTTCATCTGCTTAGCATTTCACTTGCTGCTGATAATTATAACATTATTTGGAAATCTAGAGCTTGGGGGGGTGGTCAGTAAAATCCATCATGTAGCAAATAAAAAGCATTTTTGTTTAGCACTAATTATAACACAAGAAGGCTCTCACCATGCTTCTGTTGCAGTGGTTTCAATAATTCTGTTTTCAAAACAAATAGAAAAAAATTCCCACCTTTTTATTTTTATGCAGTATGCGTTTCTCCTGGTTTTCCACTGCACTTCATATTGTTTCTGTGTTTTATTTTCAGTTTCATGGTATTTTCAATAAGTAACTAATCATGACTCTTTTTTTCTATGTTTTGGTCATGATGCTACTTTTTTGCTTGATATTCCCTCTCCACCTGTGCAAGAGGCATATTTGTCTACTCTGTAAGAGGGATTGAGATGGCTGGTATTGATCTGACATCTATTTCTTTCTGTGTGAGAAATCATCTCCTACTCTTAGATTTGATTAAAAATGGTTGCTAGGGTACATGCCACACCTAACAGACAGACCATGGGTTTCTAGTGGATATGAAATATGGGATACAATACTGTAAGAATGCTATTATGTTTTTGCACACTGTCACTGGAAATATCTAGCCTCTAGAATGGAGTTTAGCACATTGTAACTCTAAGGTTGTAGGTCTAGTGGAAAAACATTGCAGTGCACATACTGTGTTTCCAGTAAACGAGTTGTGAGGACAGAAGTTTGACCTGTTAAAAAACTAGGTTTCACTTCTCTGCTTAGCTTTTCCATGTCACCCTGGGACATGCGGCCTAGGCATTCCTAATGGTCAGCAGGAGCCTGTTTCCAACCAGGCATTAGCTTTGCTACATTGTAAAAGATGGTCTCCTTTTGCTGCAGGGTGTGAAGGTAAATACCTCTGAAATTCTGAGATACTGAGACAAAAACACCACTGAAAATGGAGAGAGGAAAAGGATGGGAAGAAAGGGAAGATGCAATACCTGGATTCCTTTCTATAGTAGTTATATTTGCCCTAACACTCTCTAAGTTTCCTGATTTTCTATTTTTTTCCCATCATCAGATGGATAAATACAATCTAAGCAAAATAAGTCAAGATTACTTTCCTTTTTTCTAAACGAAAAATATATTCTCAATTTGCACCTTGTGTTAGAAAAGTTTTTTCAGATGTTCCTATCTTGTTGCAATATAATCAAAGTGAAGGAATGAAAAGGGACCAAATCATGCCAATGTTGACAACTGCAAGATCTGACCTCCTACCTGCATTTTATAGAAAAAATGTTACTTCCCAATCCAACATAGCTTTTATAGAAGGAAAGAGAAAACTAGATTTCAATTCCTGTTCCTGTCTCAGGAGATGCCTTTACTGATAGCATCAGTGTTCTGCACTCACCATGAATGATGTGGCTTTATATTTTGTAGTGATTTTGTAACTTGCAATCCAGCATTCATCCAATTGGTATTTCTGTATCATCTGAAGCTGTGCTTAAGCTCCAGTGAACAGGTGGGAAGCAGAGCAGACACATAAATTCTCTGTAGAATTATTCATCATTAAAAATCTCCAAGTTTAAAGCAGACACTTGTGTTATTTATCATAGTAAATAAAGTAAGAAAGAATTAGTAAAAA
Organism: Coccyzus lansbergi; assembly: GCA_033558105.1. Classification (NCBI taxonomy): domain Eukaryota; kingdom Metazoa; phylum Chordata; class Aves; order Cuculiformes; family Coccyzidae; genus Coccyzus; species Coccyzus lansbergi. The sequence goes on from JAUMJK010000663.1 coordinate 1,341,376, forward strand.
TGGGGCAATGCCTCATATTTTCCTGCATATATCTATCTAAAATACTTCTTTGTGTGAATTCACTTTCACCACTTAATGTTTGTGTCTCTGTTATTTGTCCTTTCAGTGCCTGTTTCAGAATAAGAGCCTTGCTGTTGCCTTTACAGCTCATAACTTTTATTACCAGGATCAACCCTCTTTCCTCCTCACCACATTTTTAAGAAACTATATTTTTATGATGTGGTAAGTAGTACTGAGCAAGTATAAGTGAAGTCTTGCCAGAGATTTCATTACTGCTGCCTTATATTTACATCCTACATTTATAGCACTATGTTGACTTTTAAATACATTCTTAAAGTTGCCTAGACATTTATGGGCAGAAAATTACTATTACATCAAAATCCTTGAAAACATACTCTCCTCTGTTTTTTTTTTTTTTTGTACTTTCCTTCTTTGTATTTGTAAAATATGTGTACTTTAGATTTTCTATTTTGATTGAGAGAATGTTTTTCCTTTGTTTACTAATCTTTATGCAAGGAACTGAGCAAAGTCACAAGGTGTTTTTCTTTCTTTACTCTATTGTCTAGTGTTACATACAGAAACTGTGGTAAGGAACTACCATTTGATTTGATGCAAGTCATGTTCTACACTGAGCAGCTGATAAAATGAGCCAAGCGGGTCATCAGAAGATGGGTGGTTTTGTGGTTAAGACAGCAGACTGAAACTCACCCCCCTACATTCAAATTTATAGCTCTTTTGCAGGCCTCCTTGGTCTTGTCTATATTGCAGAAAATATTGCGTCATGAAGAAATCCTTGAGATAATGCCAAACCAAGGCTGAATGTCCGCAATGAATAGTGTAGTGCTGTATAGATATATTTGCTTGAGATTCCAAAGCAATGCAGTTATATTGGGCTGAAAATAATGAGCTACTCAGCAATGTGTATTAACTGTGATACAGCACTGATGGAAATATCAGCTCCTAGTTTTGAAGCTAACCTTGCTATGGGTCCACCCAGCTCTGGTAACTTTGAATATTCCTGGGTTTGGAAGACAGAAATGCTTTCAATGACTTTCAGGAACTGATTCATTCTCACTTTGCTTTTATTAAGCTTTCTATTATTCTTGTAAGATATTATTATTATTTTGGAAAAATTATGTAAATTTATTTCTCTTTGACTGTTGAAGTTGCAGTAGATCTACCTAGAAATCCCTCTTTTTTCATATATTAGAATAGGGCCTTATGTTATAGTACCTAAATGTCATTATGAGAGAAATAACAAACTATAATCAAAATGCTCAGAGGCTGTGGGTGAGTAAAGTCTTCATGACACTGTGAGACATTCTGTCAGTGTTTCTCAACCTGTGGTCCAAACAGCACTCGTAGTTGTAAAATGTTACAAAATAGACAATAAAAAAAGAAAATGTATGTATTTTTAAATAGATCCTTTCCCACTCAAGCCAGAAAAGAAAACAATATGGTGAAAAAATATAAATAATAAATTAACATAATATGACTCCTTTTTTTCTATTTGTTACTAGTAAATAGCCCTATGTTATGATAATAATGAAGTTAGTACATGGATTTTTAATTTTCTTTTTCAGAGATTAAATTATCCTTTAGTTATAACAGGCTGAGAAACACAGCTCAAGCTACGCTCTAGCTAAAAAAGGCACCACAGAATATCTTTCCAGGAAAAAATGAGCATAACCGAGGTATTTCCTTTGCAACCCATTTCACAATTGGTTTTTTGGCAAGTGAATTAGCATAGAAAAAAAAAAAAACCCATGAATCTATTCAGTCTTCTAGTCAGGTCTGAGATGCTTATGCAACATCTGCTCCTCTGGAGGTTCTTCTGAATCCTGACTGATTCAGAGCCCTGGATGAGTTTATTCTTTTGTAGTCTCTGGCAATATATGCAATCCAGCACCATTTCACTTCTATGGCAGTGTGACACAAAAGGTGGCTTGTCTGTCTAAACATAGCTTTGTGTTTAGCATTATTGGGACTATCTGAGTACTATGGATTGTGTGAAAGTGAAATATGAATGAACCTGGAAACAACGATTTTTGAATTAAGGAAAATGCTGCAAGGAACCATGTAAACAGGAGTGAGATAGAAACCAAAAGCAACTATGGTAAGATGATGGCTACACTAGGTCCTGATGAATTCCTTCTAAAATAAAAAAAGAATATCTCTCACTTGAAGAGGACTCTAAGGACTGAAGGGCAATGAAAGAAGAAGTGAATACAAAGAGTGGAGTTATGCTAATTCTTCATAAAGAATATGAAAATTGGTAAAGATGCAATGACATGGCAGAAGCGTTTGGACAGGAGAGTGACACCATCTGACTTTGCAAGAGAACTATGCTTAGAGAGAATCTCCATTTAATTCTTCACAATATTATGTGCCTGAAGTCACTTTGTCACCTAGGGAATTTGCAGTCAGTTAGTAAGTTATCACCATGTGACAAATGCAGAGAACAAATACCGGAAAAGGAAGAGAAATCTACAGACTGGTAAAATTTTGTTGTTGCATATTTCTATGCCATAGTTTGTTCTGCTTGGATTTCAGCAAATTTTTACCTGTTATAGAGTGGTTATTAATTATTTGCAGCTATTTAGCCAAGGGAGGAATAAACTGTGGAAACGTTTAGAATCCTTTTAGCAGTGAGTACTACAGTCTTCCTAAAGCCAGTTAAATGCACTAATAAACTTTGATTATCTGTTATACGGGACACTAGTTATGGATTGTGGGTGTGCTCAGCACTTTCCATTGAAACCACAAAACAAATAACCCAGTATGAGATGGTCAGAGATGAGTTGACATACACAGCTATATTAGCTCTGACTTTAGCAAGTTGACAGAAAGAAGCCTGTTTTTTACCAGGATTCCCCACCGGTTAACCACTTGATGTTTGAATGCTGATGTAGGAAACCATGGCAGAACTCGGAGACTTCCAGTACTCAATACCCTGAGAGATTTTACACTACCCCTGCTGAGGTCTGATGATGTGGCTACCAGATTTTCACCTGAAAAATTCACTTTCAACAAACATCAAATCTGTTGGTCTTTAATTTTCAAGTTGCAAGGTAAGTTGAACTTTACTGAAAGACTTAGACAATGCATTTTATAATTACCTCAGCTGTTCTTGTGCAAGTTGATACAAAAAGAAAAAACTTTTGTCCAAAGACCTCAAAATCTAATTATAGAAAGGTAATATCCAGGTTATTTAATTGATAAATTATTCAAATCTTTATTTATGATGGATTTAGGGAATTTTCCCAATTTACTGAAATCAAACAAAGATGGAGTATCTGTTTGCATCTTTGATAGTACTGCCAACATGTGAGTTTCTTAACTATAGCTGCCAGAAAAAAAAAAGCCACCATAGAAATGTGGATATTGAGTAAAGGAACTGAAAAAAAATTTCCATGACTTACTGCCTGCATTAGATTAACAGCTCACTATTTGAGGAGGAAAGGAAAAAGATGTTAAAAATGAATCATTGATATAACTTCTATAACAACAATGCATATACTTTTGTAACCCATAACTTATGGTGGTTCTACTTTGCTGCATTCCCACATCCTGTATATCTGTCATTATCTCCTTTACTGATCATATAATGAAATAAATTGTGTTACTGAAAATTTTCTCTATCTTTAATAGAAGCTTGAAATTAGAAACCCAATTTACAATAAGGTGCTTTAATTAATGTTTTAATAAAACTGATGATCATTTCACAGTGAAAATAATACATAAATTTATTATTTTCCTCAAATAAGAAATACCAAAAGTTCTGGATAGTTCAGCTTTGCAAAATATTTGAAAACAGAAGATAAGCACACTTTGTTGACTAAGAACTCATGGACCATTCCTAATGAAACAAAAATGTACTCTTAACACTGCCAAATCAGTTGGAGTCAATGAAGTTGACCTTAGATGAATTTGCTTGATCTGTGCTTTCCTTTACCTTTCATCGATTCAACCTGGACTGGTAGGAATTAGAATTCTTTCCAGCACTGCTGCGCAGGTTTTTCTAGGGTCTATACAGACTAACACATGCCTGTGTCACCATAGGTGTTACAAGACAGAGAAAAAAAGTATTTTCTCATTTCACAGACAGTAAACTAAGGAATAAAAGGCTTTTATTTCCTTTTAGCTTTTCTTTCTTTTTGTAGTTCTTATTCAGAACAATACATTAGAATGACTTTAATACTAAGTCAAATGTAAGGACTAAACAAACCCTGATCTCAACTCACCTAGGGATGTACTTCCAGAGATTTAATTACCTTAGCATTCCTTTTAACTTTTTAACTGACTGCTGGTGACAGCAGAGGAACTAAATTGGTAACAGAACTGGGCATTGAATCCAGTTTCCATCCATCATCCTAAAACCGAGATTATAAAAGTTTTGAGCGTATTTTAGTTTGTAGTCCACACCAAAGACACCATCAACACTGTGCCATGCAGAGCAGACTTTGCCTGGGTGTCTGCATGGTCCTTTTGAGCCTGTCTCCATTAACATATTCCAAGTTAGAAGGATACTTTCGAAGTAAATCTCTTTGATCACCTCTTCTTGACATGCTTTCATCTCCAATGAGTGCGTAAACAGGACTGCTTTCAGATAAGTACTCCAGAAGGCACCTATTGTACTGCAAACATAGCGGATGCTGAATTCAGAAGACTAGAACCCAGAGTAAAGTTCAGTAGCACACAGCATGGATATCTAGTTGTCAGGATCAGCTGCTCCAATTTGTAGACCCTCTCCTATTGCCCTGAACTAATTGCAGGTGAAGACTTAGGCTTTATATCTTTTTCCAAGTTTGTCCCTATGCACTAGTGGTTGATGTAAGAAGGATTGACCATGTGGGATAGGGCTTTAAGCAACCTGGTCTAGGGGCAAGTGTCTCTGCCCATGGCAGGAGGGTTGGAACTAGATGATCTTTAAGTTCCCTCCCAACCCAAACCATTTTACGATTCTATGATTCTATGATTCTATGACTCTTTACCTCGGGATTATGGCCAAAACCCTCTCATCTCGGCTATATAGCTGAGCTTTGGTAGTACTGAAAAAGAGATAACTAATGAGGTCAAGAGATTATTCTCATCCCTAGCACTTCTACAGAGCCTACAAGATCCTTCCCTACAGAAGAGAGAGATCATGAGGCTTGCTGTAAGGTGCCTGTAGACTTGATTTTACTTATGATCAGACTTTTTTCTGGACTGTCTTCATCTGAAAATTGTAGCAAACCAAGATAAATACAGTGTTAGAGGAATAGTGTCTGTAGCAGATACTAGAGAATGTACACAGTTTTCTGGATGATAAGGTACTAATTCTGTGTACCTTAACCAAGAGGCCAGTGCTATAACCATTGTCATTAAAACTGTATCAAAATCAAAGACAGAGCATATGATGTGTAACTAATTGCAGAAGAAGACCCCAACTCTTTTTCTTAATGTTCACTAAACAAGACTGTTATTGCTCTTTGTGCTTAAATTAAATGTTGAGCACTGTAAATTAATAATAACAATATTTATAATATTTAAATCTGTTATTTGACAGATAAATCTGTATTTCTTCTTTCTTTATTCCTATTTTTTTTCCGGGGCAGCTTGAGGGTTTGACATACTTACTGGGATTGGCTACATCATTCTTCCTTCAGAATTAAGACTAGAACATAATTAAAACTAAAGTTTTCTCAAAGTGAGACATATTACAAGTTCAGGTGGCAAAGCTATGACAAATTTAATGTTAAGTCCATTTATAATACCTGGGTTTGGTAAATTTGGTAATAAAAATTATATCAATTAATACAGGATAAAAGTATCTTTTGTAGAAACAGATCTCCTAGTTGAGAGAGGGCATTAACATTCTTCTCAAAATGGATTGCTGCAATGCACTTTGCTACACTATGTGGAAGGGAAGTGTTCCTCTGCTGGTATAACTTCCTTTTCAATTAGATGGTGATATGCAAATCTTTCAGGTTTAGTGGAAACACCTTCCTTTGGATTGTGTTTCTTCTGCACATGTGGAAGCAAGAAAGCCTGAGGTAGCAGTATTGGCTACGGATCCAGCAGGGTAGTCTTAGACCAGCAACTCAGAGCAAAACACTGACTGATTTGAACTTGTTACCATTAAAGCTTGCTGATTTAAGATGTTGCATAAACATTAGATTTCTTTTAAAGGACAGATTTGATCTATTTTTGCCCATAATTTGCTGAGTTCTGACATAATCTACTCTAAGTTTTCTCTTTTTGCAGAGAAAAGATGGCAATCACAAGGACTGTAAAGTATTATTCATTTTGAATCTTACACTCGGCCTCATTCGAATGCCACTGGAAGCAAAGGGAGGTTTTTCAGATGATTTCAGTAGACTAGACTGGGAGATGATGAGTGGCATTCATTGCCAGTGAAGTTAAAAGCACACCCAGATTTTCATAAGTTGCTAGACTGAACTGACTTAAAGTTTGAGTTGGAGATTTTGGTATTAATTTAAAATTGAATCTAACCTCTCAGGTCATTATTCTTCATATTTATGGAATTGATTTAGGATCTGTATTTAGAATCAAATAATTTCTTACTCTATGAAGTAGTCATTTTTACATGCTATAATAACATTCCCCCTGTCCCAGGAAACATTTGAACTAATGGCAATACATCTGTGAGAAAAGTAATAGAAAGGAAAAAATGGTAACTAAACAAAGTTTATTTTAGAACTTCTATTTAAAACTTATCACAAATTTTTTGGAGCTATGGATAGATACACACACACAAGTATATGTAAATGTGGACGTTTGGAGGCAATTTTTTTTAAATACAGGTAACTTTCTTTATTAGACATGCAGATACTTCTTCCTAGCATTGCCACATACCTGGAAGATTAATTAATTTTGTCTTATTATCCATATTTTCCAAGTGACAAATGTTTTGTGTTTTTTCATCAGAACCTCATTGAAGGTACTTGAGTTTAAGTGAATAAAAGGCATATAATATTTTAAAATAAAGTAGCATCCTAATCCTAATTCCACTTGCACTTCAGACATCAGCTGAGATTCCTCTTAATTCTTCTACAACTGAAGTAGTTGGTGGGATAGAAAAATTAATGAAACGAAGCATTTGCAGCAATATCATTATTTGTGTTTTCTTGTTATGTGAGTAAATCTGAGCCACCTGGAAAGAACTGTGAAGATAACAGTTATCAATAGCAAAGGTGAACTAAGAGAGATGACTGCAAAGACATCATTGTCTTCAAAGTGAGTAGGAATGAATTAGTAAACATACTTTTAAAGCAAAAGGACTATATTTCTCTTGCCTGTATTTAAAATTTGCACATTCAAACACTTACACTATATATATTGTAAGTGTTGCCACTCATAAAAAATGCTATGATTTGCATTTGCCATGCACTTCTTTGAAATGTCCATTCCTATGCCTACAGGTGTTTTGTGTTTTGATCTGATCCTGGTTGAGGGTTAAAAAAAAAAGAGTCACTTACCAGAGTCTGAGTCTGTATTCCCTAGGTCCATTGACCAGTATAAGGGTGTCTCCAAGCCATGGAACAGGATCCTGGCTTTCTCCAACCTCTGGGGATTATAATCATGATGTTTATAATCTCTTGATTTGGTGATAAATCTGCTCTCCATTACAGTCCAATCCAATTCAGTGAAATCCAATATAATGGATGTTCCTGGATCATGGAGTCATAGAATGATAGAATGGTTTCAGTTGGAAGGGACCTTAAAGATCATCTAGTTCCAACACCACCTCTTACAAGATCGGGCTTCCAAAGGCCCCATCCAACCTGGCCTTGAACACCTCCAGGGATGGAAAACCCACAACTTCCCCAGGCAGCATATTCCAGTGTCTCACCGCACTCATTGTGAAGAAACTCCTCCTTATGCTTAGTTTAAATCTGCCCCTTTCCAATTTATAGACGTCCCCCTAGTCCTATTACTACATGCCTTTATAAAATGTCCCTCCTCAGATCTTTTGTATGTCCCTTCACGTACTGGTCCCATGTGAACATTTAGGATAACCATCATGATAACTGATTCCAGGGTTTTGCATGCAAACATTTTCCAACAAATCAAATTAATATATTTTTATGTTCATGATTCCATTAATACTAACTCCCATAAGAAACTGAATAGCACACTGACTTCACAAAATAAAAATTTTCCATATGTTTACATGGAATCCTATGAAGATTTGAATTTTTTGCCTTTCTTGAGGGAATTTTAAAAAAACTAAATATTCAGATAATTCTTCACAAGCAATTGAGTTGCTAAGAGAAATGTTGACTTTCTAAAAGCTTTCAATTAGGTCTGCTTCTTGATCCATTTTAGCAGTTTTATTAAACTAATAGCCTTATTCTCCCTAGATTATGATTCTTATGGAGACTGTGATTCAAAGCATTTAGCAGAAGTTGAATGAAATCACTCACATGATCAAACTGTGTATGTTTTCTTGAGCCCCATCCTCAAAACCAGATGCTATTACTTTGCCAGTAATATATAATACCTAACTAGGTCCCAGCGCAACAGAAAACAATGCTATGAAAAAAATCTGTTAGCTTTTATACTAGTACACAGTAGCAAATCAATTTTTAAAAGATAAAATAAGGTAAAAACCAAAAATACATTGTCCTTTAAATATTCTGGTATATAAGAGGCTGCTTACTACAGCAAAGCCAATAAAATGAACCAGGTGGATTAACTCAGTTCATTGCTTTTAATTAAATGTATCCTGAGCTATGCTCTAAATGAATTAACAAGGAACATTTACTGCTTCACATTTACACCCTTGCTAAGTAGCAGTTGGAGCAACTCTAAATACTGAGAAAGAATAGTGTATAAGAAGCCAGGTGTGGGATTTGCAAACCCAAAGAATTAGTCCCAAGAGTGGAGACTATCCAGGTGAATTTTTAACTTAGAAGTACAATATTTCAAAAGCGTGTAATCCACAATGTAATCCAGAATCCTTCTTAAGAGCTGGCTTTCCTGCAGAAATATTATCCTGACCTTTCTCTAACTGTTGCTATGGAAGGAGATGCTTCCTGGTTTCTGGCAAAGGCCCAGTAATTGTATTTAAATGAGGTGGTGAACAACCATAACATGTGCAGTGTGCTATTATTTCTTTGTGGGAGGTTTATTACAGGCTTCTAGTATATCATCTGAATTAGATATCTGAGGAAAAATAATACTTTTAAATTTGGAAATTTTATTCTGTGTTTAAAATTCCCTGATTTTCCTGATAGTCTTTTGAAGTTCTTCTGAGGTTATAAATGTTATCTAAATTCCTTAATCAAACCATCCTTTCAACCAGCTGCAGCAGAATGTCTCTTTTTTATGTTTATGGGAACTCTGATGCAATTATTTTACAGAGATGAACTTGCTATAAACAACCCTATCACTTCTAGACTTTCAAATTTCATGGTCTTAAAGACAAATCAACATCGAAGCAGCTCTAGTCTGGCTCTGATATGCTGTTTAGGATTAACCTGTGTGGGTGATCTTCTATTACATTTTATGATATTAGTGAGTAAATTTAGCAAGTAAGTTAACACAGATTGGGAAAAAATATTTCAAGATACTTGTGGTACTTAAATCCTAACAGGCTGGTAGACACAGAAAAATGGATTCTATCATATGAACCTTGTCTGCAACAAGTTCTTGGAAATGCATAAATTTTAAACTAAGGTAGTAGTAACTGAGTGGTTATAAGTATTTGGGATTTTCTCTCTCCTGCATGGTTTATAAGAATAATAGTGATGTGAATTTGATTTACATTTAGGTTTTTTAATCAACTTTTAAAAAAAAAACAAACATAAACCCATGTTTTATATATATATATACACACAGATTGTTAAACAAGATGCACTTGTCTATTAATAAACTTAGAAACTGCAGTCAGTTACACAAACATTAATGGTTCTAGCATAGGCTTCCCATCCAAGTGAAATCAATTTATCTTGATTTTGTTTTCAATAGATGTTGGATAATTCCAGATAGTGTTTTCTCTAGCATCCTCTATTTGTTCTCAAAGATACACTCACATGTCCACAAAATGACATAGAAAAACAATTCAACTTCTCAAAAAGTTGCCTGATCCGAACTTGTTACGTCTTATTCCTCTCTCCCTGCCTTTTTGCTTGTAGTGACTTTTCAATAAAGGTTATCTATCTTGACTCTCACTTAAAAACCACTTTCCTGCTGTTTCTAGCTTCAGTGCCTCTGAAGGAGCCACTTGTCCTACAATCTGCTGTGAAGCAGCTGTGTAATTATGTTCAGTAAAAAGATAATATATACACCTGCTATTTTCCATTTTCCTTAAATGTGTTATATTTAGTGATGTTTAACCATCCTCCATGGCAAGTCTACTAAGAAGTGTATATATTTTGTATGTGTCAGGGCTGCTTAACACATATTTAAATTGAATGGGAACTTTACTAGTCTTCATAGTCAGGAAAAAATAATTTTGAAAATTCTGCTCAGCTTCTGAAAGAGGAAAGTTTGATCTGGTAGCTGCAGACAGGAGAAATACAGTGGGTCAATGTTCACAAAGTCTCTAACACATACCTAATCTAATGTCACTACAAAGTCTATCTTGTAATGGTTCATGATAAAAGGCTTAGTAATGCACTATGTATGCAAAAGAGCATAAGACTGGTTTGCTGAGTAAGGTCAAAGCCTCACCTAACTCAGGATTTGTCCTATGACAATTACCAATCATAGACAGAAGGTAGAAGAATCTGCAAACAAATTGTTACACACTTAACCAGAAGGCTGAATGCTTGCAGCTTCACATCTTCTTGGGCCAAAACTTCATCTTTGTATTTAACAGTGACTTGTTTACTCCCCCTGGTTCTTTGTGACTCTAATCTGTAAACTTCCCAGAAACACAGGCTTCTTCATCTCAACATCATGTGGTCTGGAAACTTGGCTTCTATTTTTATTTTGAAACTGTACACTACCTTCATTTAAAGCACTCTAATGCTTGTCTCGGATGAGAAATAAAAAATTAATTTCCTTTGTCGTACACTTTGTACCTTGTGATTCTAAAGATCTTCAGCAATTTATTCATCACCTATTTTCCATAATAAAATGTACTGCCCTACTGAACTGCTTGCCAAGTTCCATGCCTTTGATAATACTTGTCATTCTCCTACTACCACCTTCTAGTAGTCACAGTGAGCTGCCTGACTCATAATTATGAGTGTTAAGCAAATGATAAGAAATTAAAAAAAAATGTCAAGAAACTAAAAAGTATGAAAAATATGGGAAAATCACTCATCTTCTAAAACAAATTTCTGGCTATCGAATTTAAGTCAATTTTTATCTGCTTCATTACTACTGAATAAACTTTAACGATATTAATGACAAACAAGAATTGCTTCTTGGTGTATTTCTTCGGATCTGATGATCTTTACATTTTCTATGATCATTTGCATAACTGTAACGAGTATTATTTTGTAACTGATCTATACCAACACAGAGTATGGGGTCACCTTCTAAAGGTACCTGTATATCAACAATTTTATACTCTACAGTAACTTGATGACTCACGATTATCCAACATACACTGATTTGTCTTCAGACAAACACCAGTTTTGCTTCTAGCACTTCAAGATTCAAAGAGCGGCTAATACAACTGTTTTGTTTTTCACCATATAGGGTATGGAGAAAAACCTTAAGAATATTCTTAAGTTGTATTTCACTAACTGCTGCAAGGTTTCTATGCATGAAGCATGTCATTGACATCACTCACTCACAGTGTATGGTTTGAAGCAATCAGAATAAGAAAAAATGGAGATATAAGTAGGAAAGCAGCAAGGGAACTAGAGCAAGTGAAGCAAAACATATCAATCTGTGGAAGATGTCTGACTGCTTCCAATTGTACTGACATGATCTTCTGATTTATCCTCCAGAAAGGAAGAATTGCACTTACGCTGTACCAACATGTACGAAAATGGAAGGAAAAATACATCTTAAGCACAGTTAAAGATTTGTCACTTTTATACAAATTCTCCTTTGGGGCCATCCTAAACCTGTGTTAGAATGAAAATAAAATTAAACCAAGCTTGTTTTGTACGAGTCACAAGCATTAAAATGCATTGAGTTTGTGTAGACTTAAAAGCCCAGATGCATATGGATGAATATAGACTGCTTTAGGCTCAGATATTAGGAACACAAACACTAGCTGTAATTGGGAGGTTTGGGAGTGAATAAAATAAAAAGTGCTGTAGTGTTTACTATTGTAAAGGTCTGATTCTTGTCCATGTTAGTAAGGAGTGTATCGAGAAACAAATATAATTGCATAAATTTTATGCCAGTATTGGAGAAGTCATGCTCTCTGTGTTCTAAGTACCTAATAAATATTCCTCAGAAATCTTCTATGACCTAAGAAATTATTGTTATTTTACTAAGAAGATAATACAGTAGAAGCAAGCTAAGTGATTCACATAAGTAATAATAGCATGTCACTTTTGAGAGTTTGTAAAAATGCACAAGGAGTCCCAGTGCTATAAGTGGCAGTCAGAATCTGTTGCCAGCAAAGTAAAAATGTTCTGTTAAGACTGGCCTGTGATAATTTTTACAGAGAACTGTAATTCCTATCAGTTCCATCAATCTCTAGTCAAAATGTGAAAAAGAAATTTGAATGGGCTTTTAGAAGAAAAGAAAATTTCTATTTTATTTAATCTTAAAAAATTCATTCCAACTTTTCTAATCGAACCAGAAAACACAGAAAAAGCATCCAATTCAAACCTAGAGTGAAGGAAAACTCTTTGTTTGAAACATCTAGATGAAGGTAGCAAGTGCACCCTTGGCAAGTTTGCAGATGACACTAATCTGGGTGGAAGCGTGAATCTGCTGGAGGGTAGGGAGGCTCTGCAAAGGGATCTGAACAGGCTGGACTGCTGGGCAGAGTCCAATGGCATGAGGTGTAACATGGCCAAATGGCGGGTCCTGCACTTGGGGCACAACAACCCTATGCAGAGCTACAGACTAGGAGAAGTCTGTCTAGAAAGCTACCTGGAGGAGAAGGACCTGGGGGTGTTGGTTGACAGCTAACTGAACATGAGCCAGCAGTGTGCCCAGGTGGCCAAGAAGGCTAATGGTATCCTTGTGTGTATCAGAAATGGTGTGACCAGCAGGTCCAGAGAGGCGATTCTCCCTCTGTACTCTGCACTGGTGAGGCCGCTCCTTGAATCCTGTGTTCAGTTCTGGGCCCCTCACCACAAGGATGTTGAGGCTCTGGAGCGAGTCCAGAGAAGAGCAACAAAGCTGGTGAAGGGGCTGAAGAACAGGCCTTATGAGGAGCGGCTGAGAAAGCTGGGGTTGTTTAGGCCTGGAGAAGAGGAGGCTGAGAGGAGACCTCATTGCTCTCTACAACTACCTGAAAGGAGGTTGTGTAGAGGAGGGAGCTGGCCTCTTCTCCCAAGTGACAGGGGACAGGAAAAGTTCCTCAAGTTCCACCAGGGGAGGTTTAGGCTGGACATTAGGAAAAAAATTTTCACAGAAAAGGTCACTGGCCACTGGAAGAGGCTACCCAGGGAAGTGGTTGATTCACCTTCCCTGGAGGTGTTTAAGGCATGGGTGGACGAGGTGCTGAGGGACATGGTTTAGTGTTTGATAGGAATAGTTGGACTCGATGACCCGGTGGGTCTCTTCAACCTGATTGTTCTATGATTCTATGGTCTGCTGAAAACACCCTTAAAAATTTGAAATGGGCAAAGCTTCTAACTAAAAGAATAATTTGTTTTCCATCCAGAAGTTTTGAATATCTCTCTTTGTTAATAAAAAACCCAAACAAAACCAGAGGGGGGTTCCATGACAATTTTCCAACCATTTCTACCATTTTACAATTTGCTAATTCAATGCAATGCATTTCCTTTAAAGTTATCCAAATTATGTCTTTCTGCCTTCCAACAAGGATATTTGAAATACATCATTTTCAGCTCTTCTATGTGATATGCTTCTGTGCACATTTTGAGCCAGATCTCCACTAGCCCTTAGGTCATTTGTCTACTCTGAAACAAAGACAAAATGCAAGACTCCTTGCAAAATCTTACTGCATATCTTTTCCATTCATATGGTAAATCACGAGTTGCTGGTGGATACAACCTCAAGGAAACCCCATCTTGCCCAAGAAGGATGACAGTCATGATTTCTACTGCTCCTTTTGGCTGCACCATCCTTGTCACTGTCTGCAGCTTGATTTTCTGGACCACAACAACAAGGATATGACCCTACAGTTACTTCTTTACTATATGTGCATTCGTCTGCTCAGGGCTTCAGCTCTCAGGCTTGTAGATGTGGCTGCAGGTTTCCCAGTGACTGGTAAGTTAACATCGTTGTGGCAGTCAGTTTGAACCCACACTTAACAGAGTTATCTCTACTGTCATCCTATCAAAATGCCTCACAGAGCTGGACGTTTTGAGACTTCTAAAGACAAAACTACTTTGCCTTTTCTGTGGCATTTTGCTTATTTATATCTTGTGAATTGGAACTAGTATGAACCACAGATAAGTCTGAAGAGTTTAAAGGGGAAAGATGTGTCAGATCCTGATGCTTTCAAAAGAGTGTCACAGGGTCTAAAACTGCTTCATATGAAAAACAAAATAATGGATGCAGAAATGAGCTATTGTTCTTTTGAAAAAGAAGACTCATAAGTAACTGGGTGTAAAAAGGATGCACCTCAGAGGAAAACCTTACTGAAAATGGTTCTTGTTGCAGCTGTTAAGAATCTGTCATTATAATTACATTTTCTGTAGAATTTTGTGTTGCCGTTAATTGGACATACCGAGATTTTTCTCAGGATGAGTTGTTTAAAGCATATCTCCTATCTCTCAGTGTAGTGCAGTCAAAATAAAACCTTCCAAACAACCCTTTCAACTTTCACTGTCATCACTTGCCAATGTGGCTCTTTGAAAGAGTTTTTGTTTTAGTAGCTGCTTGAGATGAAAGAAACGTCCTCATATCCACAGATGAAACTCCTGTGATGAATTTCTGTTGCCATTTGGGCAAGAAGGAGTGCTTTTCTTCCCAAGATTTTATTGATTGTTTGTGAACTCATTGATGAAACAGGCTGTGTGCTTTGCTACAAGATGGTACCAGCTCTGCATGCTGTCTGGTTTAACAATGAATCCAATACTAGATGTCCTGTTTATGACAGGAGCCTTTTGATAAATCATGCTTTTAAAATAACAAATGGTACTTTCACATCATTTAACTGAGGAGACTTTACTCAAAGGAAACAAGAATTAGAGTTGTAATGCTATTTGTTTTTGAAATCAAGGAAACACATTTTGTAAGTTCATCACTGAGAAGTAAAAAAAAAAAATGTGATCCAGGTTATGCAGTCCTTCCTGGAAAGACAATTATGTATTCTTTGGTCTGATATCAAAGACAGGAAAATTAAAAATCTGAAACTTCATAAGACGCTAGGTGGAGTTAATCAATAGGATTCCAAGCATTCCAAGTATCACCTTGTATTAGCAAGGCTTAGCTATGTGTATTGGAGTACAGTTAATCTGGAAATATCATCCATATTCAGAGCTACCCACAGCTGCAAGCAGGAAAGTGCAGTGAATTGTGATCAGCCTTTGTCCTCATGTTTGCTGTGAGTGATGGAGGCAAGTTAGCGTAAGCATATACACTCAGATAATCAGTTACCTGACAGGGCTTTGGATGATGAAAAGTCTTTTCTCTGTCTCCAGAGAGTGCAATGCTTATTTCAGACATTTCCTGGAAGACAAAGGGATGGCAGAAAAGCCTCTATATTACACTGGGATGACAGAAATCTACTAATAAAAATGTAAAGGTCAAAAGGCTCCCTCCTCCTCTGGTGTAAACTAGCATAACTTCAGTTAAGACACTTTCTTACACCTGCTGAAGATCTTGATTACTGAGATAGTTCTCGTGTCTCTTTTGAGTTGCTTGTTACACAGCACAAAGGCCATGCAGAAGCCACACAAGCAGATAGGTTCAAGATAAAAGCATTTGATCTTAGCACATCAAGCATAGTACTTGAAGTGTAATTAATAGGCAGTTTTCTGGCAGATTACAGGGAAAAAAAGGAACAAACCAAACCAATACTGAAAACCCTGAAGCTCAACAACAGCAAGGACCACTACATGGTTTACATAACACTTGAAGGGCACTACTAGGTAAACCATTGATGACATTTTGGCTTTGATTAGTGTAGACCACTACCACTCCTAAGGATGGGTGCAGGGGGACCTGAAGTTGGAGTTAAGACTTGCATGGAACATTTAGAAGAAATAAGATGACAAGTCTAAATCTTTGATAATTGATTATATGTATAACCAACACTTCACTCAAGTGTGTACTTTCAGGATTTAAGTGCCTACAAAACTTTCCTGAAGCTGTGTGTAGCATTTCTCAAACTTTCAGTGACATCCACTCACATTTGTGTTTTATTTCATGTTTATTTTTCTAAGGGTTGTAATGGAGAGCAACACTAAAGAAACCAAATGAGGAAAAAAAAAGAAAGGTGGGCTTTCACTATTATGTGGATGACATTCAGACATTAAAATGTATTTTGTCACATCTTGGCATGGTGTTTCTTGCTAAGTAATCAGAATTCATTCTGAAATGGACAGAAAGTCAATTGACTTTGCTTAAATCTGTCTTGAACTGAATTGTTGTTGATTGGTACATGACACAAGTACAGAAGGGTGATTTCCCCATACTTGCATTTTGATGGACTCTAACCCCAAACCTGCCTTGTTAAGGCTTGCTGCTGTGGTTTCAAGGTGGGTTTTTTGTTGGTTTTTTTCTTTTAATTATTATTTGAAGGCTATAACAAATGAAATGCTTATTCACTGTGGATGTTTGAAGATCATTACCCTTACTTTCATTACAAGCAGGTTTGATTACTGCAGGTTTGTTTTTGTTGGCTTTCCTGCCATTATTTGCCCTCTCCAGTAGCTTAGAATTGACCAGACAGACTAAAATTTCTGATTGTATCACTCTTGCACTGCTGTCCTTGCAGTGCCTCTTTTGTCTGACAGTTACCAGTTACCATGGAAATAATTGTGGTGTCACAAATTCAGTGTTATGATTTCAATAGACGATCATGTAAAGTGGAAGAAATAGTCTACAAGAGTATCTAACACAAACGGCACAGGAAACAATAAAAACATATCCAAGCGGACAACACTGTCTGGTAGCTGTCTGCCAGGCTTTTCTGACTAGTCCTTCAGGTAGATTTTTCAGGTCATATTCTTTTTCTTCAACATTCCTGTTGATGGGAACTCCTTGTTCTCTGCCACGTTTTCTATTAATCCATAGGCAATTTGATATTCAGTGAAGTGACAGCAGCATTCCACAACAGCAGGTATCTAGGGCTAGACAAAGTGCACCAGACAGCATCTCATTTGTATTCTCTGCCCCACTTATAGCTGAGACGCTGCTTATGTGAAGCACTGGTATATAGCCATGGCCCTTCTGTCATTCAACACAGGCTAAGAAGTCATGTGCATCAGACATGGAGGAAGGTGACAAGGTGATCTTCTACAGCCACTGCACCTGGCACTACTTGTTAGATCAGAGATACATTTCTTTATCTCTTTGTCCCCCTTTTTTTTTCCTGCAGTACTTATTGTAGCTTATAATCATGGAAAAGCTCTGCACAGACATCAGTTGTTGTAAATGGAAAAGTGTCTTGTCTTCGAAGAGGCTCAAAATACTTGTTGATACTGTAAATCAGTTTGTGAAAAGCGCCATATTATGCAGCTAGACTTTGTCCAGGTTAAAGGTTTCTCACCCAACTTTAGCACATTAAGTTTCTGAGGGAATTTTCTGAAGTTTAGCCTTTTAGATATGCAAGGGTAAGCAGAAGTCCCAGTTTAGCTGGGAAACATTAAGAACACCAGAAATTATCCATCCCTTTAAAAAACTCTGAAGATTTACTTTTTACTCCAGGTTTTCACTAGGAGGAACAGGATTTCCCTTGTTTCTATCTGTTGAGACTATGAATAAATAATTCTAGCAAGTTGCATCAAGCAGAAACTTTGTTTGTCTACTGGTTCTTATACAACTCAACAAATTGTCATTTCACTTTCCTGGTTGTAGATGAGAGTTATCCCAGTTTCCTGATGATGAATGCTTCCTGCCTGAGACTGTCCTGATAGAGTATTAGGAGTCAAGAGAGATCCATAAACTTGCATGAAGGCATGAGGCATAAATTCTATTGTATTTACGGTAGACATATTATAGATTACTAGCCAGGAAGTCTATTAAGTGATATGAAATAGGTCTCTCCATGAGTTATTTAATCATCTGTAGCATGAGGGTATTAATATCTCCCTATCTAATAGGCATAGCATGAGGATAAATAGAATTCACAACTATAAGCTACTTACACTGGTGTCCTAGGACAACACAGTATCTAGACGTTAGGTAGTATAGGTGGTCGGGGTGAGTTTCTTTCAGTTTTACTAAATTAAACTAATTAATTCCTAGTATCATGCCATTAACTCTAAGGCAACAAATTCTGTCATTGAATTTTAACTATTTCAAAGCAAAATTTTGAGGGTTTCTCTTGTGCTGCCCACAACATCTCAAAACTATGGATTATGTCGCACTTGATGTGTCCATGGTGTCCCCAGCATGTACCAGCGTAGTCTGTTTTCCTCACGTTTGAGCCTGAGTTTGCTTTGTGGATCTGTTTGAAATAATAAGCATTCTCCTTGGGTGAATTTGCATGCAAGCATAGGTTTCTTATGAATTGAGAGTGTTTTTCATTTCTGAGAGAAATTCAATGAAAGAAAGGAAAATGTTTTGATTTATGCAAAGCTGTAATGTTTTTGGAATTAATTTTTAAATCTAGTTACAACTGACTTACACTGGTATGAATTGTTCTAGACTTTATCTACGTAGAAGTGTTAATCTAGTTTAAAAGAAGTGACATTAGAATTCTAATCCCAGCACTAATCTTTGGTATAATCACTAGAAAATTGATAAGGGATACATGAAGGTTTACAGAGTATCATAATCAATGCAGATAAAACTGAGTGGGGCATTTTTGGTATAAAATAGGCCTTGTCAGACAAACCAGATATTGGAATTTTTTGTGGTATGCTAAGTGTTGTTGTCAAAGATAAGTATTGTTACAATAGCTGAGTTATAATGCAAAAAAAGATTCTGAAGTGCTGTTCAGGACAGAAATGGATGAAATTTACGGCCTTAGTTCTGCAAATCAAGGCACAGGTATGTCTACATCTTGTATGAAAAGGAGTTAAATTCTTATCAGTAGGAATCCCAGACTCCACATGTTGACTCTGGGAATGTTAGAGAAAAATCTGTTGAAAAGTAAATACCTGAAACTCAAAGGGAAAGATGGAAAAAGAGAGACCTCTAATAGTCTTCTGAGGGCAAATACCATAATCCTGCTCTTCAAGAATGTAAGAATCTATATTGCACTGAGTCAGGACAGGAATTCCTCTTGCCTTGCAAGAGTCTCCTTGGGCACCTGACAACAGGGAAAACAAGAGAGGAAGAAAGCATCGCTTGGATTTGGGTTCTTCTGTGAGGCATGTTATGTATTTCAGGCCATGGCAAAGTACATCTGAGACAGTTTCATGATCAAAACCAGGTGAGATAATTCTGGAGGACTATGTGGGGCAAAGTGAGCCACAGTGAGGGAGACTGTCTCATCCACACTGTCTTCGGAGAGCATACTCTGGAGTGAATTATCACTAGTGCCATACCTGGATGTGGGAAAAAGTTAAAAACCACTAAAGAGTGAACTAAAAAACAAACAGCATAGAAAGATGACGAGAGGTTCATGAATCATACTTACTACCACTTTTAATATAGTATTAATGATAAATAATATCAGTATATATAATATCTATATAAAACAATAGATAGACATTTATAATAAAAAAATACAAAGAAACTCAAGTAGAGCATGAACAGATGCAGAACCAATGGTATTTCTATCTTTCTTCTACCTTCATGACAACAGTAGGTGCTTAGACTCCATCCAAGAAGCTGTCCACAAGACACTATTATTTTGATCTGAATTATTCTAAGAGTATTCAAAGCGTATTGTATTCAAAAAGTAGTAGTCAATGGCTCAAAGTCTAGATGGAGATCCGTGACTAGTGGTGTCCTTCAGTGGTACTTATTGGGACTTGTGCTGTTTAATATCTTCATCAATAATATTGACAGTGAGATCGAGTGCACCCCAAGCTGAGTGGCGTAGTTGCCACATCAGAAGGACAGGATGTCGTCCAGAGAGACCTGGACAGGCTGGAGAAGTGGGCCTCTGAGAACCTCTGGAGGTTCAACAAGGCCGAGTACAAGGCCATACACCTGGGTCAGGGCAATCCTCAATTTTAGTACACGATGGGGAATGATATGATTGAAAGCAGCCTGCAGAGAAGGACTTGGGAGTGCTGGTCAATGAGAATCTTGACGTGAGCTGGTGGTGTGCGTTCGCAGCCCAGAAGGCCAACTGCATGCTGGGTTGCATCAAAAGAAGCGTGGCCAGAAGGTCAATAGAGGTGTTTCTGTCCCCTCTGTTCCTCTCCTGTGAGACCTCATCTGGAGTACTGTGTCCAATTCTGGAATCCTCAGCATAAGGATACTGAACGGTTGGAACGGGTCCAGAGGAGGGCTACAAAGATGATCCAAGGGCTGGAGCACCTTCCATATGAGGACAGGCTGAGAGAGTTGGGCTTGTTCAGCCTGGAAAAGAGAAGGCTCTGAGGAGCTATTACAGCGACATTCCAGTACCTGAAAGGAGCCTCCAAGAAAGTTGCAGAGGGACTATTCATAAAAGTATGTGGTGATAGGATGAAGGAGAACAGGTATAAACTGTTAAAGGGCAGATTTATTCTTGATGTGAGGAGGAATTTCTTCACCATGAGAGTGGTGAGACACTGGAACAGGTTGCCAAGGGAATTTGTAGATGCCCTATCCCTGAAGCTGTTCAAAGCCAGGTTGGATGGGGCCTTAGGCAGCCTGATCTAGTGAGGTGTCTCTGCCCATGGGAGGGTGTTTGAAACTAGATGATCTTTAAGGTCCCTTCCAACCCTAACTATTCTATGATTCTATTCTATGAATTTTTACAGTCTAAGCAAGTTAATTACTGTCTGAACAGAAACCACTAGGATTGGGGTTTTTGTCAATTTAGGCAAAATATTGCTTTCTCTTTACATATCAAAAGGCACAACGTGGGCAAGGAGCGTGTTACTGGGGATGTTGGAAGATCTGGAAAAGTATACTGTTGTTCTGAGCTACAGGTTATAAATGATACCCCAGGTATCTGATCACTTCACTGAACATCTATCTCCTTCATGTCTTTCAGACATTTGATGTAGTCCTGTATGACTTTCTGATAATAAAATCAACACTAAAAAAAATCAGTGAAGATCTCCTATATGGATTAAAACTAACAGTTTGGCAAGGGACAGCTTGCCAAAACTGCAGCTTTTGTGTAGGGGAGATGCTTTTGATTAGTTATTTTTATGCTTTGATGTTATCTCTGATTTTTCATATATTTCATTATTTTCCAATAGAATATTCTGTTTTGAGGCATTTGGGGAGTTGTTGTTAATAAAAGTAGAGGAAACATTTTTAATATAATAATAATCCATGTAGGTATAAAAGTTATCTAAGCTTTTTTCATCTCCTTTATTTCTTTTTCTGCCCATGCCTACACCTCTTCGCTCCCAGCATCTCAGTCTATTTCAGGAAAGGAAAAGTAAACATGAAATACTGAAAAATTTGTAATGTGGAAATACCATTTGCCATCCAGCTCTAATTAAAAACTTTTTTTAATTAAATCTTACTTAATTGATGGATTTCAAAAAAATGGAATAATGAATCATCCTAGTATGGAGCTCATCCCAGTGCAATCTGTTCTTGACCAAATGCTACACAACATCCTTATCTGTAGTCTTGAGAGAGATAGTCATTACTAGTAAAATTTACAGATGACAGGAATGGGTGATATAGTAAATAATGAGGATGATTAATTTCTATTAACAAATCTGGTAATTCCTTGAGCAGTTGTTATCATTTGAAACACATGAAAAGATACATCTTTGTGAAAGATGTAGACAGGTTGTGAACACAAAACTAGTGGGCAATGAAAAACCCCAGAATGCTGTAGTATCAAAGTAGCTTAACATGAGGTCTCTGATGCTGCAGATAACAGGGCAAAATATCTTTGGTGCAAGCATAAAGACAGACTATTAAATAGGCATGTGACATTTACACATCCTCATTAAGAAAATGCAGGAAAGATAATGTAAACTTAGGTCGTTCAGAAAGAAGCCATAAAGATGTCGTGAGTTCTGGAAGGCTGATGATTTTGCTAATCATTTATTAAAGAACTGCTAAGTTAGTTATTGATACATCTACAAGTCAAGGGATATGAAGCTGTGGCTGTTTCTTAGATTAGCAGAAACAGGTGGAATGAGATTTCACTTTTGAAAGCTGAAGTCAGAAGAGTCTGAGCTAGAAAAAGAGACACGATATTTTAACAATGAATGCAAATAGCAACTGGACTAATGAACATCTGGATATTTCCTGAAGTATAGTGGTTTTCGCAGCTTTCAAAGTCTTTAACCCAAGGCTATGTGCTTGCTAAAAGGTGTACTTGACTGCAGAGTGATTCACACAAGTGTTAATGTGATGCCTAAAAAATTTTAGGATGTACTTTCATAATGCAATAAAATGTCTGGAGAGCCTCTGTGCACCAGGCAGGCTGGGATCCATCAGGTGCCTCCTGCCTGACCCTATTTTGCCCTCTTCATCCTCTTTTTGTGTCATCAATATTGATTGTTTGGCTATCGGATGAGTCAGAAAAGTTCACTGATCTGGTTGGAAAATAACCTAAAAACAACAAAAAGCAACACTGGTTACTGAAATAGAATGATAAGCTGATAAGTGAGCAAGCTGAAACCACACCTACCTACACAAGCCTTTCTAAACTTGCTCCTTTCCTTGATTAAACAGCTCAAAGAAAGAGGCTGGCTCCTCTTATCCCTGCCATGTTGGACAAAATGTCCCAAGGAAAGGTCTTACTTAAGGCAATAAAAGAAAAAGGACAGTGCAGTCCAGACAACAGCTATAAGAGGATTTATTACTTTCCATCAGACAATGTGGAGCCCAGAGGGTAACTGCCCCATGAACAGACCTACATAGAATACTGTCTCCCTAGAGTGATATCCTTCTACTGTCTCTGGACTGGGACCTTTTTCTTCAAATGCTGCAATTTTTCTTTATATATTGTTTTGCTGAGGGCAGGGAGGAGAAAGAAGTCTTTTTGCTTTCCCAATCCAAGAGAAGATGATAGCCTCTGCTAAACAAGCACTTACAAAGTCAGCCTCGCCAAAGTGACTGTACATCCGATACAGATGCAAACCTTTAACTCACTAGGGAATGTTTTTGCTAGAAACATTAAATGAATATGGCATTTATACAGCTAAGTGGATTTTTTAACCCTTTCTCATGAAGTTAGGAATAAAAATTGATAGCTATGATATTATTCTGATTTTTACCCTAAATTGACTAGATGCAAGCTAATATGCCTATTTTGGATGACTATGTACTGAAGCAATGAGGGATAAAGCAGAGGTCTGCAATCTCTTTTCTAATATAAGAACTGGGTGGTATCAGGTGAAGTGGCAGATGGCAGGTTCAAAACAACAAAGGTGGTTCCTCATGCAAAGTTTACTAAATATATGGCACTCCCTCCTGCAGGTTATGAATGTCAAAGGATAATATGGATTCAGGTAGACATATTTGTGGAATAAGTATCAAATGAAGGCAATTTAGTACTAAGAAATAATTTCCAGTTCAGAAAGGCCCTAAGGAACCTTAGATGATTATTGGCACATTACTAGCACATTCCCAAGATATTCTCTTGGAAATTCATCCATTTGCCCCATTCCTGTGCTCTTCTGTAGTCTTCCCCTACTACCCACTGCCAGAATGGAAGAATGTTTTTGGCAAAACCTTACGTTGACTCACTCTTAATTAAGCTCATCTGTTAAAAACTGTGATTCATTGGAAATACATTCAGCATCTTACCCTGACTATTATCATTTGAGGAGGTGGTTCTTGATATCAGCCTATCATTTCTGACTGTCATCTTTAATCTGACATTCCATCATAGTTGGTTTGCAGCCACTCTCAGCTGTTCGAAATCTTGACATTCAAATACAAGTTTCTTGAGATTACTTGTATCTGAGAAGTTTCCAAAAATATACCTGGAGTATACTACAAGAATTTTCTTCCCAGAGGAATGTCTCTAACATTTTGGTTAAATTTTCCTAGATCATGTGATACCCAGCAGTTTACCTTGCAAGTTTAGCATACCTGTCATATGGCAGTATTGCACAACTGAACTGGAAAGAGAAAAATACTGGCTCATTCATGTGGTCTGGAATTAAATCCATCAGTGTCATTCAAAGTGATAAGTAGAGCTTACATGTACAGTAAATCAGCCAGCACAGCATGATAAATTATGCTTTCTTCTCTGTCAAAGGAATTTGAATCACAATTGAAATATTTTTCCGTGCTCAGAGTCTGGATGTAGAAGATAGATACGGAAACTAAAAACTCCCCAGGCCTCGGATTACACCCTGAATTAAGTGACAGTGTGGTTTTAAATGCATTAAGGGTTTTGTCTACTTGGAAATCTTTTCCTCTAAAATAAGGTATTTCTCGATAACTTGAAGCACAGATCTGCTTATTTAAGAATGCATTAAACTGAACAAGAAAACACAAACAAAAAAAAAAGAACCCAAGCCAAACAGGCATTTCTGGAATAGGAGTAGCTACAGAGAGATGCATTCTGACAAGAAAGCTATTCCAGTCAAATTTCCCATGCAGACAGACCTTTAATTCATTCACTGTAAAACCAAGTGTGGAAATTCTCATTCTGATTTAAGCTTAAATTATAACAGTTTAATTTGTTTCCTTAAATTGACAGGTGTAAATGATATAACTAATTTTAACCTAGAATCCAAAACAATATAACATTTCATTTCACTTGGCTTTAACATTAATTTTGAGGTTTGTCTATATTTGGAGTTATACAGGTTTAATTTGAGATATCATCATATTTAGGCAAACCAGTGTAAGAGATTATGCAGGAAGTTGATATTCTCATCTGCCCAAGTATCACGTGATTGTAGCTACACTTAAATTGAAGAAGAGTATTTTTGACAGAACGAGTGTCCACATAGGCATCATTATTTTACATAGTTGTGCAAGTCTGTGTGTGGACTTTCACTAACACTTGCTCATCTCTTATGTGTGGATAAAATACATGAAGGCCTTCACTCAGATGACTGCTTTTTCTTGGATTTAGGTGATACATATTGAAAAAAAAAAAAAAAAGGTTGTGTCAAGTCTAGTGTCTAGTGTAGGACAGAAGTGGTTAGCAGGGCATGGACTGCTGTAGGCAGAAACTTCAAACGCTCCGTTTCACTGGAGGAGGTGAATGAGTAATGAACAATTATGCATCCTGTACATTTTCCCTTAGCAGAGTAAAATTCAAATCTACAGTTATGACAACATGTCAGCAGCACCTGAACCCTTCCACCCATTTCTCACTCCACTTTACATCAGTACAAAGGGTAGTCCATGCCACTCAGTGTATCAGATGCTCTCCTTGCTACACACGGTAACTTTTTTAACAAAGAAATCCTAATGTTTCATGTTATTTATGGGTCATCATGATAATTGCTGTTTTCCTGCTGAACTGTTTCAAATGTACTCTATGAAACCCACATAGTCAAAACATTGCTGCATGCCCCTGATTCCAATGCAGACATGCAGGCTGATGCTCTAATATTCTGCTTGTTCCTCTCCTGTGTGAGGATGTTACAAATGAATCTTACCTCCTGATAAGAAAAAAGATACTAGCACTTACAATGGGTTTTGAGTAGGGGAGTGAGGAATATAAATGAGCAGAAAGGTGCCAAGACATCAAGACTAAACCATCTGGCTTAGTGATAATTGTAAAGTGAATTTTTAATGTGGTGGGTTGGGGTTTTTTTGGGTCCTGATTTGAATAGGATCTATTTTCATGTCCTGTGTAGCACAAACCTCTTTCAAAAAGGTCAAGTCAGACTAAACAAAACATTATTAAGAGAATCTCTACATCTTTTCTTCAAAGTCACTTTATCAGGAATACTTATACAATCCAAGTGCTACTTTAAAAATGGGAAAAAAGAGAGAAAAAGACAGACAAAGCAGGAAGAAAGGACTTTACTTTCTTTTCTCACTTGGGTCTTTGCTTTTGTTTTGTAATGAATTCCTGCGTTTCTGCTGTAGCACTCGGGAGAATGCTGGAAGGTTACTTCCCATAATGAACACAATCTGATATGTGAAGGGCACATCTGCAAACACTGCTGTGAATCTGAAAGGTGAAAGCCAAGTGAGAGGCGTGAGGAATGGTGAATGAAAGGAAGGAGATGGAGGTGGGAAAGGCAAGGCTTGCTAAGCGGAAAAAAGGCAGAGACTGCTTAAAAGGTAGTGGTACAGTGGGTTTCCCTATGAAAGATCAGTTCTATTGTTACACAGAAGATTTTTATTAAAGCTATGCAGACACTTGATGTAAGAGCTTCTGTCCTCTTCTTGCTTTCCCTAAGAGCTGTGCATCCTGCTTCCCTGGAGAATTTCTTCCAGCTCTATATTGCAGCCAGTTCAATTAAAATCCTGCTGAATGTTATTTATTTTTGAGAATGCCACAATTATCAGCAGGAAATCACAGAATAAATGTGTCATTAATTGCTGTGGTCTTGAGTCTTGGACACAGACTGCATAACAAAATCAATGTAAGACATTTGAGCACAGTGTTTTAGTTTTTTCCCCCTTCTCTGATATTGACTATGACATTAGAAAATAACTTTTAAGATTAGGCTGGCATAGTGTCTTTGAAAAACTAACAGGAAAGTTGGATTTTTTTTTTACTTCAATGTGCAGATGAAGAATTTTTCTTTTTGAGTAAGAGGGTGACTTTTAACATCTTTCTGTCTAGTCTTGTTCTTACATTACCACAAGGCATGAAAATACCAGTGTGTTTCTTCTGTATCTGAATTTCTTCATTACATTTGTGTTCTAGAAATATTTTAGCATGCAGTTTTTCCTAGAAGGAAATGTAAATTGATAAATTTTAAGCAACTATCAGCTAATAACTGCTAGTTTCAACTCACAAACGTTACCATTAACAATATGCTTCCAGCAGTCATGCTTACTCATCCAAAGCTCAGAGTCAATATCTTGTAACTCTTCATTTAGTAAGAGGAACAATGCAGCATGACTCTCCTTTATTTTTTTCTACTACTCAATGTGGTCAAAAACCTGTCCACGACCCATATATATATGTGGAATTTTTTGCCAGAAATATTTAGCAAAAAATTAAGATAAGTATATCTGAGACACTCATAAACTGCTAGCGGAAAATCCACCAGGGAAAGCATAATGTAACTGTGCCCTTATTAAAAGCCTAACTTCACTGTAGAGTCTTTGCATATGAGGTGATCTTTGACATTAGAAATGGCATGTAATCACAAACCATAGCCATTCTATAGCTTCTATTAAGATTTTTTTTTGAAAAAAATATCATTGTCTTTTTCTTCTCTCTCTGCAATTTCAATTAAGATATCATTTAAGGAAATGTTTGGGTTTTTTCTTAAAAAGTTAGTTAAATCTTGATGCTTCAAAAGAAAACAGCACTTGGGCATCATAAGCACAATGTTATATTAGCAGTAATATTCACATTACTGGGCATAATATTGAGTCAGATGTTTAGTTTGATCCAGATTTTTAGGACTCATTTCACTACATGAAATGTCTAAAATGATGACTGAGATCAGTAAATAGGAGATGTGCCCTTAAAGGCAAATATCATAAGGTAGACTATCTGAAAGAGGAGAAATGAATTAGAATATTTTTACTCAAAAAGACAGACTGAACCTATTTTCTTGATATGGAAAGACAAATAGAATAGAACATATTACTGTAGCTTAATGGTTTACTATGGGTTAGAGAGTTCGAACTAATGTGTTTTACTTCAGCACATTTCGGACAGGCTAAAACAACACATTGTCCATTGCCAGGGCATGACAATTGAGTGACAATTTACTATACAATGATACCACAATCAGTTGCTGTAATTAGCTACAAGTGCCTTCTGTCTTTTAGTGTTTGTGTTGAGGGAAATAGTAAAAATGTTCATTGACTAAAACTAAATCATATTATTCTATAAAAGAAATTTGCCACTAGGCAGTTTGACAGCTTTTAAGATGTTGATGTACTCCTGTCTACTAAAATATCAAAATAAGTTTTATGATCTGTACAGAGCACATTCTGAATTTTTTGCACAAGAGCAAACTATACCCAAAGGCAGCTCTGAGAAATCCACTTACACTGAGACTCACGACATGAGTTCAGCAGTATAAAAGTCAGGGGTTTGTCTAAGCTCAATACCTAACCTCCATCTTTAGTAGATGGAGAACAAATTAATCTTCCTGAAACAGAAGCACCATCAGTTATCATAAGAAATCAATATGATGTGCAAAAACATATCACAATACATTACATTGCTAACAATATTCTAATGCTGACACAAAGGGGTTAGCACTCAATAGAATAAAATAACTGTTTGAATCCTTGTCTGAATAATGTTTTGAGATTTCAGGACATTTCATGAGGATGAAGCTTCTGCCTGTATAGACTGTCAATAGCTTAGTTGCAATAAATTATCTTAAAGTTGGAATTAAATCATAGAATCACAGAATCACCAGGTTGGAAGAGACCCATCAGATCATAGAGTTCAACCATTCCTATCAAACACTAAACCAAGTCCCTCAGCACCTCATC
Organism: Coccyzus lansbergi; assembly: GCA_033558105.1. Classification (NCBI taxonomy): domain Eukaryota; kingdom Metazoa; phylum Chordata; class Aves; order Cuculiformes; family Coccyzidae; genus Coccyzus; species Coccyzus lansbergi. Next base: position 1,370,239 of record JAUMJK010000663.1, read on the forward strand.
CACCCATGCCTTAAATACCTCCAGGGAAGGTGAATCAACCACCTCCCTGGGCAGACTGTTCCAATGCCCAATGACCCTTTCTGTGAAAAACTTCCTCTTAATCTCTAGCCTAAATCTCCCCTGGTGGAGTTTGAGGCCATTCCCTCTTGTCCTGTCCCCTGTCAACTGGGAGAAGAGGCCAGCTCCCTCCTCTCCACAACCACCTTTCAGGTACTTGTAGAGAGTAATGAGGTCTCAGTCTCCTCTTCTCCAGGCTAAACAACAACAGCTCTCTCAGTCACTCCTCATAGGTTCTGTTCTCCAGCCCCTTCACCAGCCTTGTTGCTCTTCTCTGGACTCACTCCAGAGCCTCAACATCCTTCTTGTGGTGAGGGGTTCAGGATTAAAGGAGCGATCTCACCAGTGCTGAGTCCAGAGGGAGACTAACCTCCCTGGACCTGCTGGTCACACCATTTCTGATACACGCCAGGATGCCATTAGCCTTCTTGGCCACCTGGGCACACTGTTGGCTCATGGTCAGTTGGCTGCTGACCAACACTCCCAGGTCCTTCTTCTCCTCCAGGCAGTTTTCTAGACAGACTTCTCCCAGTCTGTAGCACTGCATAGGATTGTTGTGCCCCAATTGCAGGACCTGGCATTTGGCCATGTTAAACCTCATGCCATTGGACTCAGCCCAGCGCTCCAGCCTGTTTAGATCCCTTTGCAGAGCCTCCCTACCCTCCAGCAGATCCACACTTCCACCCAGATTAGTGTCATCTGCAAACTTGTTAAGGATACATTCAATGCCTTCATCCAGGTCATTGATAAAGACATTGAACAGGACTGGGCCCAGCACTGAGTCCTGAGGAACCCCACTTGTCACTGGCCTCCAGCTGGATTTAACACCATTTCCCACCACTCTCTGGGCCCGGACATCCAACCAGTTTTCTACCCAGGAGAGTGTGCACCTGTCCAGGCCAGAGGCTGGCAGTTTCCGTAGTAGAATGCTGTGAGAAACTGTGTCAAAGGCTTTACTGAAGTCCAGGAAGACCAAATCCACAGCCTTTCCCTCATCCAGCAGCCGAGTCACTTTGTCATAGAAGGTAATCAGGTTAGTTTGGCAAGACCTACCTTTTGTGAACCCATGTTGGCTGGGCCTGATCACCCAGTTCTCTTGCATGTGCTTCATGATAGCACTCAAGATCACCTGTTCCATGACTTTCCCTGGCACTGAGGTCAGACTGACTGGCCTGTAGTTCTTTCTTTCTCTAAAGGTTAGTGATTTGTAGTTGAGTCACAACAGAATTGGTTCCAAATTGCCAACAATTTATAAAAACCCAACATATTATGAATACCTTTTTGTGATTATACTGTTGTAATATTGAAGAGACTAGCTGTATCTTAAGTTGTGCTTGGTCGCTTTTTAAAAATTGCCATTTTCCAGGAATGAAAACCTAATTTCTAAAATGCAGACACTCAATGTAGTCCTTCCTCTTTCACTCTTACCCTGCTTTTTAATGCTGCCTTTATCTAAGGATCTTCTTTGTCAGGCCCTGTGTCAAATCATGGCCTGACACTACCACATTACTTCCATTAACCTAATGCCCAACAACAGTACTGTAAATCTGAAAAGAGACTCTAGAAGATGTTGCTTACTGTCACACAGCTATCACCAGTAAAATTTTCCCATGAGGTATGTTGCAGTGGAATTCAGTACATTTCTGAGTTTTTACTATATTCATCTTGCCCAAAACATAACCCAGAAATTGAATGCATGGACTGTGAGTTTTCATGGTAAATTCAGTAAATAAAATCTTTTTATATACATAATTTACACAGTATAGATATCAGTTTTTTTTAAAGGAGATTAGTAAAGGATTGATGTGGAGAAACAGAAGGGAGATCTGTCAAGTGCTCACTTATGCTTAATTTTTCTGATAGCCCCAGGAGGACACTGAGAATAGCAATTTCAGTTGTCTCTCAGCACAACAAGAATGTCACTATGAGTATGTCATATCAAACTTGAGTATGAAAAATTGCTTTTCTTCAAAGTCTTTGACTTGGGGCTAAGCACACAAAAAAGGTCTCCATAGTTGAGAGTAATTCAGGTGTCTTCACCTAAAACATACATCCTCCAACAATGAACTCAGCTTTGGAAGTGTCCAGTTAGCAAATGCTCTCTGGGGCTCAGCCTCACATCAGTGGATTCAGCTGGAATTCTCCAATTTTGTAACAGGGTTGGGGAAACCCTCAGGATGAAGAAATAACTATTGAAACAGAGAAATGCCCAACTCTACTGTTAGTAGTGGGTTTCTCTTATTACAAGCAGCATTCCCTTCCCAAACTAAGAAAGTACCCTACTTACTCAAGCTTGCAATTTACCCATGAACTAATCTGTCACTTATTTTATATTAAGTGCCCTTACAGATGACTTTATTTTGTAATAAAATAGCCTGGTGAAGAGGAGACTTATTGCTCTCTGTAACTACCTGAGGGGAGGTTGTAGGTTGTAGAGAGGAGGGTGATGGCCTCTTCTCCCAAGTGACAGGGGACAGGACAAGAGGGAATGGCCTCAAGCTCCACCAGGGGAGATTTAGGCTGGACATTAGGAAAAAAAATTTCACAGAAATGGTCATTGGGCACTGGAACAGGCTACCAACGGAAGTGGTTGATTCACCTTCCCTGGAGGTGTTTAAGGCACAGGTGGACATGGTTTAGTATTTGATAAGGAATGGTTGGACTCGATGATCCGATGGGTCTCTTCAACCTGGTTATTCTATGATTCTATGATTCTAGTACTTTAAACATACTGCGTTAAATGTGAATTTGATTTAAATCCCTTCACAATACAATGACTGACAAATAAAACTGATTTAATTTATAGAAAATATATTCTCTTTACAGCTGAAGGAGAATGTCACCTGATCCTGCAATCATTTTTATATTTAAGGTAGGGAAGGTAGTCAGATAAAGAGTATTAAAATAAATATTCTTGCATTAAGACAGAAATATTTCCACCTACATCTGTTAACTGTGAAAATGGCATCTAGATGCTACAAAATAGCTTTTTCTCATAAGTATATTGACTTTGCTGGCAACAGATATACCTCACCTCCCCTTCATCTCAGCTTAACATTATTCGCTTATGCATGCGTATCATGTGGAAGTGTGAAAAAAATAACTTCTCTTGTAGGAGCTTAAGGTGGATAAATCTTTGATGTACACTGGTAAGCTATTCTAATCTTTGCAGGCGCTGTATGAGATATCAACTCTTTAATATTCATTCCTCTTGGAAAGCTGCACAATTGATCTCATGAAGATCTAAGTAAATCTAGGATTTACTGCTAGCATAAATTGATACACATCTTTTTAAAGATACTTATAATAATCATAATGCCTCCATAATAGGTACAACTGCATTATGTCATGTTAGAAAGTATCATATTTATCATCAAATATTTTTAAATTAGTGTGCAGAATATTTCTGCATTCTTATTATTTAGAGTACACCAACAAGCCAAAGAATGAGATATAGATTCTAAATCGAAAACTGACAGACTTTCAGAACTTTGGTACTATAATTTTTTTCCATTTGAAACATTATTAGATTTTAAAACAACCATTAAATACAATGTATTTTGCTTATTATTGAACTATACAGACAAAGACTTTGAAATTCTACTGCATCTCATTATTTTTTAAGTTTCTTCAGCATTTTTTTTATAAGATATAAGAAATACATTTAGTATCATTAACCTTTACTGCTGAAGTGTTTGTACAAGAATGATACCAAAAGAATGTGAAAACTTCATTTTGGTCACAGCTACCAAAACATTATGAAAACATAACTAGCAAGATTGTTTTTCTGATAAAATTTTGCTTTCTCAAACCTGGAATAGCATACTCCTTGATGATGCAATACATCATCACAAAAGGTTCAAACTGAGTAGTGAAATATGACTTAATGTGCTGCTTTTTTCAACTACTGCGTGCAGATGATTTTGCCCATGTAATGGAGTGTAACAACATTTTCATTACAAGTGAAACAAGCCTTTAGCCCTTGTATATCAAAACCATCGGAGCCTCTTTTGATCAAATGTTTTGTATAGTGTGTGTTACAGGAAAGCAAAATGTCTGGATAGGAACTGCTTCTTTGACACACACTGATATACTGCCTAGCACAATGAGGTCTTTGATTCAGAAATGGGTACAACTATAATAGATAAGTAATGAAAGATAATAAACAGTAGGAATTGCAATTGTTAGTGTTTGTATTATTAATGTGAAATTGCCTCAAAGATATTCAGCCATCTCACTTGTATCCTCTTTTACCAATTGATCCTCTGCCATTCTTTCTTCATCAATTAGGCGAGGGTATGTAGCAAATTAGGATGAATTCCAGCTCTGCCCACATTATTTGACTGGTTCCTCCCATTCTCATTCAGTGGTTTCTACATTGTTGATGAGAGAGTTGGAATTCAAGCATCTGGCCCAGTAGTCTGGATAAATACAACAGCAGCCCTCAAAGGCATTTTCTGAATGAGACAGATTGACATAAAAAAAATCCAAACCCAAAACAAACCCGAAAACCCCACGATGGTATAATGAACTCAGTTTATGCAGTAGCTGTACAAGCACAAATGTCAGGGATTTTTTTTCCCTTCTGAATTTGCTTTTCTTACATTCACAAACCTTTCTGGCAGGATGGGTAATTTCCTAAAAAATTTCAATGGCCCAGAGCCAATGGTATCCTCAACCAAATCATACCCTGCTGGTCCCTTTCGCATCAAAACTTTGAGGCATTCTGGTTCATTATCATTTGCAGTTTCTCCATGACACATACAGTATTATTACCAGCCAAGTCAGACTGTATATCTTTTGATGGCATTAGCATTCCTGGCTTGCTTGAGCTGATGTTATTGAGATCACTGAAGAACATCATTTCCTTATTTAAATAGGATTTGCATTTCTCAGACTTCTTTAACAACCTCTCTTTTGAACATTCCTTTTTGAAGATTTGCCCTGACGTTCTTCCGAAGTCAGTCTACAAAAGAACATTGTGGGCTCCAAATGTCCTTTGTGTTGTTAGCCTAGTGGAGGGCATTGTGACACGTGGGGTAAATAAAAGTTAAAAGAGATAACAAGGACCTTAACATAGAAAAGCATGAATACCTCTGGAGCAGATCTACTGTAAAATCTCAATGACAGTCCTGGGTTTCTGTCAACCTAGGGCAGCTGTAGAAAATTGCTGATGTTATTGGTTGAAAGTACAGCAGTGGTAAGTCGAGGCAAACATAGAGACAAAGAAAGATGAATTTATTTGTGCTTTTGCACAATCTCTCATAATGGTTGGACTCAAGGTCTGTGCTCTCAGATTTCCCCTGAACTGAGTTTCTTTTCTATCCAGGGGTGACTGGTATGGCTGGGATGCAAAACATCTTGAAATCGATGTGAGAGGGAGAATGAAACTTCACACAAATGATTAATAATTAAACTTAAACGTGGTTTCAGAACACCAGGTCTTGAGATGAAGATATACAGTCAGATTGAAAGTGCTGCTTCCTTTAGTAGATCTATCTAGATAAACATATATATGGTTATATATAAGCTCGAGTCCTGGGTGAAAATATTTTGAATTCTGCATGAATTCTGTTCATAGAGGAGTTGAATCAATCCACAGAAAGTAGGTCACCCCTGTAGCTGAAAGTGCTGGGAGCTCCATGCTTAGCTCAGGTCTTGTCTAATTGCCCCAGCCAGGATGTATAGCTCTGTCCGATCTACCACATATGTTGTTATCTTTTCAAGTCTTATTCTCCCCATAGAGATAATTTGGGGAATGATGTCCATAACTATTAGGCAATTCCTTGTTTCCAGGACTGCATGACCCACTTTGATCTTGTGGGTTATTAGGTGGTGGAAGAAGGGATGAGATACTAACTTTATAGCTCCTCAGAAATTAAACTATTGTCCTGTATTATCATATATCTTTGTAATTCCTTTGTACTTCTGAACCCCACGTCACAAACTAGCACACTATTAAGTGTTCAGCAATTTCCATACTATAAATCCTGCTAAGGATGAAAGATTCTCTTCTGAGTATTACTGTCCAATTTCTGTATCATCAGGATTAGCTTATTTAGGTAAGCTACAAAATCTGTAGCTGTTTAACCAAAAATAAACCTCAGAGTTATGGGAAATATCTCTGAGTAACAGCTATTTCCAGAAATGTAGGATTACTCGCTTTTTGTAGAAATGCTGTCTCTGAATGGCAGTGAACAGTACTTGGACCAGATACAAATCATATGCAGCACTGAGCATTGGTGATGACTTACTATAGGGAATACTTTGAACATAGTATTTGATACCAAGTTTTTGGGGTTTATCAGGAAGAAATACTTGCTCTCTTAAAAAGGACAAAAGCAAAGAAAGATTATTTTGAAAACAAAACACTGAACCAAGAAAACTTCAAAAACACATGATTTCATATGACAAAGAATAGCAAAACTCCATCCTGAATATTTTGAGTGTACTGACAATCCAAGAAAAAAATAACCCAAAAATGATTGAGACTATAACATTTTCAGTAAAAGAAAAAAATTTCTATTCAAATAAGTATTTCTTGGAGATGTTCCTATCTGACAGAAATGGAAACGAACTCAAAACAAACAAAAGCTTGTAAAATACTTAAAATATCACCCTAATCACAAGTTGCATAAATACCACAAAAACAACTGCATTGTGTGGTTTATACATATTGTCAGAAATCCTCCTAATTCTGTAAAGAAACTGCCCCCTACAAGATGTTAAATATCAGTTTGCGAATTTATCAGTCTCAAGTTGATATTATGCACATTCTACATGCATTTCCAAAAATAAAGGAATTATGCAGATTCTTCTTTAAAAGGGCACATGGAGACTCCTAATGAAAAGCTGCTGAGGATCTAAAGCAGTTAAAGGCAACTGTGACTGGAGCAAACCAATGTGTAACCATTGATTTCACATCAGGCTGTCATCTCTCTGCCTCTATTAATTTGCTTGTTTTCTGGTTCAGTAAAAACTCTTTTCTAGTATTATCATTTAATGGCATGATAATCTTTACAAATCTACTAGATTCTTCTGGAATATATTTAAGAAAAGTGAATGTGGTGGCATACTCCTTAATTAAGATTCCTGGGCACCTAGGTGGGCGCATGTTTGGAATCCAAACACACTCACACTTCCTACGCACAAACAAGGCTCTGGTTGGAGGTAAGAAATTGATGATAATTTTTCCTAACACTCCACATTTTAATACCAAAAAAAACCCCCCAAACCCAATAAGCTGGAAGAATTTTAACTTGGATTTAAAATCTCAGATGTGTGTCAGTGACTCTCAGAGTGATAATGAACAGTTAAGCTGCTACAATTTCACAGTCTGGAGCAAAATGCAGGGTTGCTTGAAGTCATGAATTAAGGCTGTAGTAGCAAGTAGTTGAGGGGATGCAGCTGACCTTCTCACAGCAGTTCCCATGTAAACTTCAAGGAAATTCACTTCTGGAATTGAGGGCCAAAAAATCCGCACAATCACAAGCCTAGAAATCCCACCCCAAATGGATTTTATAGGGGAAAAGCACTGTTTTCCAGAGGTTAAGAAAAAGTGATGTGACAGAGATGTACTCTAATTAACAAAGATAACACAGTTTCTGCTTCTTTATCTTATCCCTGGAGGTGTTCAAGGCCAGTTTGGATGGGGCCTTGGGCAGCCTGATCTAGTTGGATGTCCCTCTCCATGGCAGGGGGACTGGAACTAGATGATCTGTAAGGTCCATTCCAACCCTAACTATTCTACGATTCCATGCGAGGACAAAGGAGAAAAATCAAAAAGAAGAGGAAAATAAACATTACAAATGGCCAATAAAAGTAACATTAGTGGCAAAATATATGGTAAACATCCATGAATACAGGAAAACATTAAAAAAAAAAATCTCCATTTTCTTATCCCTTATTCTCTGACACAGTAAAATCAAAATTTACAATAAGAAATTTCTGTTGCAGTTGGGAGGGATTAATCTAGATTAGTCACTATTGGTTGTTGTTATCATGTCTAGCTACAGGGTGCTGGAAGTTCACAGAATCACAGAATCACAGAACAACCAGGTTGGAAGAGACCCATCGGATCATCAAGTCCAACCATTCCTATCAAACACTAAACCATGTCCCTCAGCAACTCATCCACCCATCCCTTAAACATCTCCAGGGTTGTTTATATCCATACTCTTACAGAATAAAGGAGGCACATTCAATCATGAACAAGGCCTTTGCTCAGGCTCGAGGTTTGTTTCAGCAGTTAGCTACCTTCCACAGCTTTCCCAAAGGAAGTCCTTAGATGATCAAGCAGGAATATATATAGAAGCTTTTCTCACACTTGTCCATATACTTCCTAAATTAGCAACAGATCTGAGGAAGAAAGTTAACAATGTTACAAAGTATTTCCTAATAATTTTAATCCATCTTGACAAACCTATTAACTTGTGAGAACATTCTGTTGTGCCTTGCTCATATCTACAGAAATCACTGTTTGTAAAATCAAACAGATCACTTCAGCTGATTGCACAATAAATCAGTGGCACAGCATTACTTGCATACCATTCATTGCATACTTCAAAATGTCAACCTCATTTTCTCTATAAGACAAACAACACAACCGTCTCCAAAAATGTTGAGTTTGGCTTGTTTTTCATCCTTCTGCCTCTACAGTGATTGGACAAACAACCTGGTCACACACAAACTTCTCCCTCCAAATGCCCTGAAAGTGTCAGCAGTTTTCCCAGAAATAATGTTAAAAGCTGAGTGGTGTTATTGATCTACTTAGAGAATGCCAAAAGACATCAATATTAATTAAAATAAACCCTACTCATGATATTCAAAATCAGTAATACAAGCTCCCAATAAGTTTTCAAACCCTCATATCAATCTCTGATCCACTGATTCCTTTAGTGTTTTGATTCTTTTAGGATTTGAATATGGACCTGTTTGTAGAAAGCTGCCTGCACAGCTTATAGAAACCATTTAATTCAACTTTTACAGCAACAAATATTATCACTGAATGTTCACCCTGTGAAAGCAATCAAGAAAAATGAAATAAAAAACCTAAGCAGATTTCTGCTGTAGTTACGAGATTACAAATGTCGGTTTTTTTCTAGCTATAATTCAATTTACATTTGTCCTTAGGGAGAAAATCAACGTGACCAAATTACAACTGGCAATACTGCAAAAAATGTTAAAGATATATTCTGGATACATGCCAGCCCATTCATAGGAAAAAGAGAGAAAACAGTGAAAGAAACAGAACAGTAGTAAAAAGCTTTTGGGAAGCACTCTTACTTGAACTCTAATCTTTGCTCACTTGGACCAGACACTGCAGGGAAGTTTTGGAAAGTCTCCCCCTCCCAGAAAGGATTTTCCAGCTAAAATATCCTGAACCAGACAAGCAAACACTTGAAGTTTTATTATATTGCTTTTCACTACCAACTAAGACACCAACCACAACTACAATAATTTGACCCCAAACTGTCTGACATTACAGGTATGTAAAATCATCTGGACTGTCTGTCATTGTACAATGAACCACAAAGAGAACCTGAGCACCAGCGTTAGTACTGAGGATTTCATGTCACAATTAATATCAGAATCTACATCAGGTAAAAGTAGTTCCTCGGTCCTCTCTATATTAAGAACTAATATCTTTCCCTTCACTATTTACTTAGACACCTGTGATGGTACTGTAACTTCGTTAGCACAATATTAGGAAACGACTAAACATTTTTCAGAGATGCAACTCATTCCCTGTAAAAAGAGAAGATCAAAACTCGGAAAGCCTCGACACGTGTTCTTCTAGCTACCCTACTCCTTCTGATCAGTGGGAGAACAGCAAATTTCTAACAGCTCTTCAGTTGTTTTGCTCCCTCATTTACCTTTTAGACATTAAATCTCTTATTGTTAAAATGCATTGGCCTGGGATAAGCTTATTCTTGTTATCAACATTTCTCCTATTCTAAAAAGGCTTTAAATGGTGACTAATAACATTTGTCTAAATCATTTTTGCAATTAACTGGGCAAGCCTATCTAGTCAAAAGATATGGAAATAATTAAAGTAGACGTTTACATTCTTTTCCATTTTTCTTCTTTACCGTTATCTTCAGAAAGACATTCCAAGGCTGCAAATATGATTTTCCTGAAAATAATTCAAAGGTAGAAAACATTCTCAGAAAGCACGCTGGGAATATTTTACAGGCTGTAAGACTCTTTTCAGTTATGCTATAACATCTTTGTGCAACTTGAGGACAGTCTTTACTGTAAATAGGAACAAGATCCAAAGTCTCTTATACAGTCAATTATTAATCACTATTCAACACTTTATTTGCTTTCATTGCTTAAATGTCTGAGTCACAGGTCAAGTTCCCACTCTAAAATATTCTGTACAGACATGAGGATTTAAGCATATGACTTTGAGTGTCTGCCAAGTGGTTGGTGATTCTTATAAACTAGAAACAGATAAAAATTTTGCAAGAATAATGGAATTGCTTGTTGCTGTTCACTCAGCCACATTTGAACTACACAAACTATGTAAGAGTGAAGACTAATTACTGGCTGAAACACTCAAGAGCAGTTAGCTTGGCCTTGTACTCAAGGATACCCAGATGTCAAGAAGCCACTTATGCAGATGCCCTTTGCACTACTGGCAGAGTGGTAGGAAGACCCCACCAGAGGACCTACAGGCAAAGTCAGTTTGGCAGGTCTTTGTTTCACTCTTTCCCATTGTGCAGCTGTGATGCAAAGACTATGTCCTAGGTTAATAGAGAGCCAGTTATCAGTCACCAAAGATGACGGTTGCTATTCATGTAAGCTATTGGATGGAAACTTGGCTTTAAATTTTATGCTAAAGCCTGAATCAGCTGCAGGATATTTCAGTCCTGCAAGGAGAATAAATGTATATATTATAGAATCATAGAACTATAGAACAGTTAGGTTTGGAAGGGACTTTAAAGATCATCTAGTTCCAAACCCCCTCCCATGGGCAGGGACATCCCGCTACACCAGGCTACCCAAGACCCCATCCAGTCTGGTCTTAAACAGCTTCAGGGATGGGGCATACACAACATCCCTTGACAACCTGTTTCAGTGTCTCACCACTCTCATGGTGAAGAAATTCCTCCTCACATCAAGAATAAATCTGCCCTTTAACAGTTTATACCTGTTCTCCTTCATCCTATCACCACATACTTTTATGAGTAGTCCCTCTGCAGCTTTCTTGTAGGCTCCTTTCAGGTGCTGGAATGTCGCTATAATAGCTCCTCAGAGCCTTCTCTTCTCCAGGCTGAACAAGCCCAACTCTCTCAGCCTGTCCTCATATGGAAGGTGCTCCAGCCCTTGGATCATCTTTGTAGCCCTTCTCTGGACCCGCTCCAACCGTTCAATATCCTTATGCTGACGATTCCAGAAATGGACACAGTACTCCAGATGAGGTCTCACAGGAGAGGAACAGAGGGGACAGAAACACCTCTATTGACCTTCTGGCCACGCTTCTTTTGATGCAACCCAGCATGCAGTTGGCCTTCTGGGCTGCGAACGCACACCACCAGCTCACGTCAAGATTCTCATTGACCAGCACTCCCAAGTCCTTCTCTGCAGAGTTGCTCTCAGCCATATCATTCCCCACCGTGTACTAAAATTGAGGATTGCCCAGACAAATGTGTAGTACCTTGCACTCAGCCTTGTTGAACCTCAAGAGGTTCTCAGAGGTCCACTTCTCCAGCCTGCCCAAGTGCCTCTGGATGACATCTGTCCCTCTGGAGGACTTCTGATGTGGTAAATACACCACTCAGCTTGCTGTCATCTGCAAACTTGCTAAGGGCGCTCTCAATCTCACTGTCAATATAATTGATGAAGATATTAAACAGCACTGGTCCCAGTAAGAACCCCTGAGGGACACCACTAGTCATGGATCTCTGTTTGGACTTTGAGCCATTGACTACTACTCTCTGAACATAACACTCCAACCAGTTTCTTATCCACTCTTCCATCCACTCATCAAATCCACATCTCTAAATTAGAGAGGAGGGTGTTGTGGGGGACTACGTCAAAGTCTTTACAGAAGTCTAGGCAGATCACATCCGTTGGTTTACCCATGTCCACTGCTGTGGTTACCCCATCATAGAAAGCCACTAAGTTGATCGTACAGCATTTGCCCCGGTGAAGCCTTGCTGGCTGCTATTTGTCACCTCCATGTCCTCCATGTGCTTTAGCATAGCTTCTAGGAGGATCGGTTCCATGATCTTCCCAGGCGCAGATGTGAGGCTGACAGGTTAATATTCTCAGGGTTTATACAAGGTCTCCATTCCCAACCATCAGTGGGGGTACATTCTCTTGGACTTTTCTCTTTTGATTGACATACTTGTGGAAGCCCTTCTTGTTAGTCTTTACTTCCCTTGCCAAATTCAGCTACACCTCCTTCTTGACCTTCCTGACTTCCTTCTCACATATCCAGCCAGTGTCCCTATACACATCCCAGGTTATCCATCCTTGCTTACACTGCCTGTACAGTTCCCTCTTCTTCTTCAGTTTAACCAGCAGGTCTCAACTCAACTACATCGGTCTCTTCCTTTTTCTACCTGATTTTCTACATACACAGACAGCACTCTTGCACTTAATGGAAAATGTCCTTGAATGTTTTCCAGCTCTGTTGTGCTCCCTTGTCTCAGAGGACCACATACCAGGATATCCTATTCTGAAAGGTTAGTTGAAAACTGTGGCACCACCCTTCCCAGACATTCACCTGCATGGCTGAGATGAGAAAGAAACCTCCAGCAGGAGTTTCAGGGAATGAACTGACTTCAACTCCATCAGGCAACAGTCCAGGCTACCTTTCCCTCTACTTATTATGGAAAGGAGCCTAGGGAGATTAACCTCACTGGGCTAACATTAACTTTCATGTATCTCTCCCTAAAGCTTTACAAAAGCAAAGCTAAGAGATATTTTCCCTCTCTATTATTTGGGACAAAGAATTACAAGTTCCTCCTCCCTCTTACTCTTTTGTTATTTACAGCCCGTAGGAGAAGGGAAAGATATGTGTGCAAGCACATCTCTAGTGAAAAAGGGGTTCAGTTTCTCAGCCACTAATACACTTCTTGAAAGAACTGTCTTCCTTAGGTCATGATTTTGGGAACTGTCAAATTTAAAATGAAATAATAAAGAAAAATCTTCTCACAGATTTGTTCTGGAGGTGTGAAGATCTTGGCACAGAACAGTTCTCTTATTTATCTCCTTGACATTGATTTGCACAAATATATGAAAAATGAAACAAAAGAACCCCAACATATCTCCTTTTTGTCCTATTAGAAAAGCTCATCTTCTCAATCCAATCAATGTCTGCAGCAAATCCATAAAAAGTAACAATATATAAAACATGTCATAGATTTGGCTCCAACAGTTTAATTAATTTAGTCCATTTGGGACTAGATGACAAGGCTTTTTCTTCCGAAATCTTCATTGATTCCTGTTAAATAGTGCTGACACAAGTGGAAGTAATTCAAATTAATGGCAGAAAAAGTTCTACTTTCGGTTGAGATTCCTTAAACACTTCAGACCATAATCAGTATTAATCCACCCATATTTAACATTTGTATTAAGTATAAACAGAGCTGAGATGTGGTTTTAGTGAGAAGTTAAAATTATGAGGAAGAACTTCCATTCGTTCCTTCTACTCTGTACGCTCACATGACCAGTTGTCTGACCTGTTTTCTGTTTAATGATAGAAACCCCACAACTTTTTCAAAGGTTGAACAGGAATCTGTGAAGAGAAGATCAAAACTTAGAGGATGCAAAAATAATCTAAATTATTTATTAGAAACAGCTCTCTGACTGGAATTGAGAAGAATAAATAATTTCAGAGAAAATAAGAATCTCTCCTACTTTGATTATGAAGCATATTAATAATTATTTGCATTATGGCAACAAATCACAGAAGGATTGGGTTGTATTATGGCAACAAATCACAGAAGGACTGGGTTGGAAGGAACCTTAAAGATCATCTAGTTCCACCTCCCTGCCATGGCCAGGGACACCTTCCACTAGATCATGCTTCTCAAACCTTATCCAGCCTTGACTTGAATACTTTCAGAGATGGGGCATCTACAATTTATTGAAACAACAAGTTCCAGTGCCTCATCACCATCATAGGGAAGAATTTCTTGCCTAAATTATTATAAGTATACTTTCTTTCAATTTTAAACTATTATCTTTTGTCCTATCACTACATGCACTTGTAAAAAGCACCTCTACAACTTCCTTGTAGATCTCCTTCAGGTGCTGGAAGGCTGCTATAAAACCTCCATGGAGCCTTCTCTTCTCCAGGCTGAACCACCCCAATTCTCTCAGGCTATCTTCATATGAGAGGAGCTCCAACCATCTGGTTATCTCTGTGACTGCCCATACAATAGGTCCTCATCCTTCTTTTGATAGACGTACCAGACTGAAGGGGGGTTTATTAGTGCACAGACAAAAAATGGATTTGCTCCTAGTCTTAGGTTCTGTCCATAGGTACACAAAATTATATTTTTTTGTTGACACGGAATTATTTAATTCATTTTCGAATGGTGAAAATGAAAACACCTTCTCAGCTGAGGTTTGTTACAGTAGGTGAAAGAAAGACCAACTTTCACTAGTTTATGCCACTATTCCTCACCAGCACCTGACAATCAAAGCCAAATGCCTTAGAATGATGCTCCTGCCCAGACTGGCAGAACTAAAGTCATTAGCAGGTTTGACACTTAACTAACTACTCACTTAAGCACCAGAGTGTACCCTTCATTGAGATGAGCAGGACAGATCAGTGTTTCCTTGGAGCTCTGGGCTTCCCTTATGCAGATCCAGGAGGATTACACCCCTGGCTGAGCATGTTTGAGGAGCTATCATCACAGTTACGTTGACTGCAATGGTAGAGATTTGGAAGAGATGGCAAAAAACCCAACCCACTGTACAGTTTTACAGATAGCTTGATATATTGTAGTTGTCTTAGAAATCCTGTATCTTCATTATTTGATGCTTTTTTAAATGTTGAAAAACACTATCAGGAGCTGAACTTGATCTAGGGGAGAAATTGGTGTAGCTGACCTCTTAAGGCCCCTGAAATACTATTTCTGACTCAGAGAAGCAAGGAAAACTGAATTCTGCCCATGGAAGGAAAGATTAAGTTGTGGAGAAATTTACATAAGAGTGAAAGTATTTAAAGCTTTGCAGAAGGATTTATATTTGCTATGAGCTCCAGTATAAAAGTGGTACTGTTAAGTGAAAACCTTTGTACTGCTAAACAGCTCTCTCAACATTCAGAGAAATACCATTTACAGACAAGAGACAGTCTTTCAAATCAGAGCAAAGGTCACTTTCACAGTGAGTTTGAATGAAGATTTAGACTTGTCTTTGGATTTTTGTTATTGTACCTCCCTCTTTCTCTAGTTTTGTGGGAGATAATTTCTTTACAAGACTATTGCATTAAGAAAACATACTTGAAGAGGTGAAGGTAGCCTAATGATTGTGCACAGAGCAATAGGAAATACTCAGAATTTGAAGTGAGTCAAAGAAATCTCAGTTGTGCATCAAGGAAAATAATATATTGCTGAGATAAATGCACTTGCTCACGCCAGGTAGCACAATCATCCTTCATTACACGCTCAGGCCCAAGTTCGCAAAGTCAGTAGCGATTCCAGTTGCCTGCATTTCTGTCACTTTGTGATGGCCTAGATCTGAAGGAGAGGGAAATGAAGAGTGGATATCCAGACCTTAGAGTAAACATCCTGGGATCAAGCAAGTCTGGCACAGAGCTGTTTGGGATTGAACAACACAAAGCTGATGCACTGAAGAACACTGTCACCAGATAACTAAAGTTACATTTTCTGAGCTGGCTTAGAAGTTGATCTTAGACTGTCTTCAACTATTGTGATAAAAAAATAAAACTAAAGCCTGCACAAGAACAGATGACCCAACAAGTTACCTCAGTTAAGCTGCACTGGTATCTGAGGCAACAGCACAAGTGAAAATAAGTTGGCTACCAAATTCATGTGTCACCTTTGTCTTCTCAGTTCAACTTAGTTTTTCTTATTTATTAACTCATATAGCTACGTTTGTTGGGAAAGCCTTCAATGTGACACTGCAGTAAGGCCAAATCTCCTCCATAATAAGATACCTTCCTCCATAAAGCTCTTGTCAGATAAATTACATTGTCCTCAGTTCAAAACTCTACGAGATGAATCTGTCTTATTGTTTGACATAATTCAAAATGCAGACATGCCCTCAAATTATGCTAAAGCTTTAAGACTTTCCACAAAATATTCATAGCGTAATCTGAATATTCAAATACTGGTACACCTCTTTTGCAGCCTTGCTGCACAGGAAATGTTAGGATCAGGGAACACAGCCAACAATGCCAGCCATCTCACACTCTCTTAAAAGGCTGCAGCAAGTCATGAGAATTCATGAGGAAAGCTGTTTTTAAAAAAAAAAAAAAAAAAAAAAAAAACAAATTGTTCTCTCTCTCTCTGTCTGGGGAAATTTTTTATTTTCATGCCTCACCCCTTCAGTCTTTAAATAATTGTCTCCCCTCACCCCAAATCAAGGTACTGCTCATAAGATCTGTGACATTTCCTTTAACAAAACCACTGATTTTTTCCCAGGATTGTCAATGTTTTTGATCCTTAAAAAAATTAAAAATTACTTCAGTGGAATACATTTTTTTCATAAAAGATGTTTGATAGTGCCAAGAAAGAAGAGAAGAAAGGTTGACCCTTCCCTTCCCCTTCTTTAGCCACTGCCAGGATTTGGGAGCTTCGCACTTTCCCATACTTCTTTAAAAGAAAGGATAAAAATAGCCCTAATGAGTAGCTGTATAACTACAAACAGCAAGCATTTCAATCAGAAAGAAACATCACTCTTAAACTTTCAGTTGTTTTTATATATAACAGTAATTCAAAAACATATAGTGTAAAAATGATCAAAGCTACCTCGACAGGAGTGCTTTAAAGTCTGCAAGATTTATGGAAATACAAAATAAATATTTAGAACTTTGATTTTACATGCAAAAAGGAATCAAATGCATGCCATTACCAATGTCTTTCCTCCCTCCTTCACTATTGTCTTCAAGGCAGAGAAACACACCTCACCATTGTACGTATTCTGTTATTCCTTTGTGCCCTGGAGACACTTATAAGAATCATTATTTGAGAATAAATAAATAAGATCTGGCACATTAATTGCATGGCATAGAAAAGTTCAAATGGAATTGAAAGCCTATTCTCATCACCAAGTACATTGCATAGTAGATGACGGTTTCAAATATTAAATAACACTGAAGACAAGGGAAAAAATATTCCCTGTGAATACGTATGGAGTTAATTGAAGGCTGCCCTATTGTTCTACCACTGTAATCCAAAACACCTGCAAGGGCTTCCTTCCTTTTCTTACATACACAACCATTTGTGGGGGGAGAATAAAATAAAGTGGGGAAAACAAGGAAGGGAGGGAAGAGGAGTATAAGAGAAGAATCTTGTTTTTCTTCCATTATCTAAAAAGAGTTAATCAAAGTAAAATGTGTGTTGCAATATTGAAGGGGGGAGAGGAAACAAGCTTAAGAGATTAAGTGCATAAATGGAATGGAATTTAGCCACATGCCTTTACAGTCAGTAATAGAGATTTTTTTTTTCCTCCCCCAAACAAATATCACAAATAGAACCAAACAGTAAGGGATAATTTGGGGTGGTAGTTCTGAAGTCCTCTATTCAATGTCAAGAGAATGCATGAACAGTGATGCATGCTATCTGGCTGAGAAAAGGGAATTCTAAAGTAGGCTCCGTTCTTCATGGCCAGACAATTTCTTTTTTGTGTTCTGCCAGAACTCTAATTGTAAAGCCCTTTCAATTGCACCAATCAGCCATGTCTTTCAAGTTGGCTCCCCCCATTCTATTATTCAGCTGACAAGCAGTTACAAAAAGAGAGATTTTTTTTCCACATAGGCAGAAACTATACAAAGATAAGTGACGCCAGCTACATTTAAATTTTAAAACCAGATTCTTTCATAAAATTGTAGGTTGCTGTCATTCACTTCTTATTTTATCAACTGGAAACGGGAAACAGTTTTTCCCCTTAAACAATAATAAAAATAGATAAGTTAGTGAAATAACTCTGAGTAGGAGTACTGACAAAACAGAATGCAAGGTGGGGGAGAGATTTTACCCAGTCCAGAATAAAAGGGCTGCAGAATATTTTATGCCACCCCATTATAAAGAACTAGATATCACATGGGTTTTTGATTGATAAAAAGCTGAGTTTTCTCAAACTGATATCATAGCCAAATAATGGCACATAACTCACATCTAAAAAAAAAAAAAAAAGCAATAGAAGGGAAAAAACCCCACCTTGGGTGGAACATGTTTATTTTGGTTGGGTGGAGTCATATCATACCTTTTTTATTACAAAGGTGCCTGAATTTTCTGAAGCCAGATCCTTCTCTTATCCTGATTTGGTAAATGATTCATTTGGTTTCAGTGGGATTGGACAGACTCCAGCAAAGAGCAAATAAGCAAGCAGAAGCTGCCAGTGTGATTTACAACTTTGTGTTTACAATATTATTCTACACTATATTCCTGGATTATGGGCTGTCCAGAGGGCTTTTCAAGAGATAGCTCCATGAGAATAAAACAAAGAGTAATATTATGGGAGATATCATCTCCTGTTTTCAGCCTTCCAAGGTGAGATCAGCTGCTTCCAACAACCTTTGGATGTTTGAAATTAAGAGGCTGGCCTTTCTGCAAACGCAGCAGAAAACATACTGGGTTTTCTGCATATACTTAATGGAGAAGATAAAAAGTTAAATGACGATGACTAAAGACCCTCCATAATTTAGAAGTAGCATCAAAGTACATAGGAAAGCCTGTATAAAAACAAAACTCATAATAGAGATGAAGTTGTTATGAATCAATTAGTAAAGACCATACCCCAAGCAAAAAAACTCTCTGGATATACAGTCTCAACATTTTCTTTGATTTTGTTTTAAAAATAAAACAGCGCAAGGAGAGGGAAAAAGTAAAAAGTTCAAGGACCTTCACACTTCTCCAGACATAATGGTGAATATCTTCTTTTTTTCTAGTAAGAGTATGCAAAACTAGTATGTATCCCCTCAAAGAAGGAAAACACATCTATAACAGCTGAATTCCTTAAAAACCCAAACAGACCCAAAGAAACATTTTACATTACTGCATTTCCAGATTTAGCTTGCTGAATGATGGTAAAGCCAAAAAGAAATTAATAATTCATACAAGAATGTAAAGTAGGTCAGTGGAGATTCAAGAGCATAAAGTTCCTAGTGTGTCCTTTATCCACTAGACATTAATTTTTTGACAGAGCTGTCACTATGCAAATAACCAGAATAGTCTTACTTGCTACTTTTTATTAAAAATTGGTTTCAGATGTCTTCCTCCAACTCTCTCCCTTCATTTTATCCAAGCAGACAACATGTCTATCACATGAGCTGCTATCGGACCTGACAGAGAAACAGAAAATTGTATTCTATGGGTAAAGAACTCAAGCCAGATACACTGCAAATTTAGAAAACAGCCAGGCATGTTTGATTGACTGGTTATTCATCTGAACCCACTAGGAACTGCAACATCACTTTATCAGCATGCTCTCATTTCAGGAGTGCTTTGGCTCTTAGTTTAAGAGAGCTATTTTTCTGGAAGAGTTTCTGTTTATTTATTTATTTTTTTAGCAGAATTTTCTCATACTGAATCAGAGCCCCAGTAGAAATTAGCTTGCAGGCCTTCATGGTTCTATTTGGATTCTCAGCATTTCCCAGAGGGTTGTTTAGTTGATTTCTAATTAGATTTCCATACCATTTTTAGATGCTTATGTCAACTTTGGGTCTCTATTTGTCAGTGAAGAGTACAGGTATCTGATTGGACTCATGGATCTCATTAAGCGAAGAAGCATCTGAAAAGTAGTTGGTTCAACATGTCAGTCTCTCCTCTCCCTTCCAGGACTAGAGATCCAACTGACAGAACCTGTAATGACACAAAACACTAGCTCATAAAGAGCAAAAAGCATACAGGGGAGAGAGTGTCTTTTGTTTCCAAGGTTTTAATTCACTTGCCCGTTGCATTCAGCACTGCAGCATCAGCTCAATGCCTGACATTTTCCAAGACTGTGAAGCATCTTTCTTTCCACATGTGGTTTTATGTATGTGTGCTGGTTTGACACTTAGTACGTGTTTCACCACATCATGAAACGTCCTTAATGGGACTGCTGAAATACAAAAGTAGCAAAAAGGTTGAATCTTGTCAGTACAGCAATTTGGATACAGAAAGTATCTTATGCTTATTGACAGATAAGCACAAAAAATTGTGTTTGAGAATGAAAAGCTACCAGGGAGAGTGAAGAAAATCTGTCTCTAAGATAAACAGACCAAAAATCAGAGTATTAAGTTCAAAAGTTTGAAAACTGTTTGAATATTTTTTTTTTATGGAACATTAAAATCAGTTTTTTCCCCTAGCTATGGCTCACTAGAATCATCTCATTAACAAACAGCCAGCGAGTAAGGAAACAGCACGGTCACAATTTCCGAGTCTTGTGTCCTAGCTGATCCTACACCTATTTCTGAGTGGTAGGTGAGAGTCTCTGGAGAAGGATTCTTACCATATTTACATGAAAGCCCTGCTCCCTGCTTTACACCACTCTAGATCCAGCAGAGCCAAGTGACCACATCTCAGAGTCAGGGAAACACGCTGCCCTCACCATTAATAAACTTATACTCATCTGAGAGGATTCCTTCGTGGTTTGGGAACAACAGCCACAACAGCTCCCAGACCAGCAGTTCCCAGAAGCATTTTCAGTTGTTAGTGGAAAAAGAAGGAATTCATATGAGTGGGCAGGAGACCAAATCTGACAGATTTTGACTGCATTTCACTAATGCTCTCAGACTGAAAGGGAGGTATAATATAGTTGGAAAGGGACCAGATATCTTAAGAGAATAAGATACCAGCTATCCATTAATAGCAGATAAGGAATAAATCATCCACAAGACAAGTGATCAGTATAATTTAGATTTGTTGTCTGAAGGATATGGAAATATTGCCTTAGATAAATGTCATTATATAGGTACTTCTGTTATCCTTAAAAACATGCAATGCTTTCTACATTCCTCCTTATAACCCACCATTGACTGAGGTAATGACTTAAGGAAATCATGAGCTGCGTAAAAAAGTATTTCTATTAACTACTTATGAATGATATTAGGTAACAGTTGCTTGTACTTAAAAAAAAAGTGAAATGAGTAAAACGTCAAGATCTGCCCTTTTCCACTTACTTTGTATACATTACAAGACTGGAACCATGTCAAGGAACAGGTGATCTTGAGTGCTATCATGAAGCACATGCAAGAGAACCAGGTGATCAGGCCCAGTCAACATGGGTTCACAAAAGGCAGGTCTTGCCAAACTAACCTGATTGCCTTCTATGACATAGTGACTTGGCTGCTGGACGAGGGAAAGGCTGTGGATGTGGTATTCCTGAATTTCAGTAAAGCCTTTGATACAGTTTCTCACAGCATTCTGCTTTGGAAACTGTCAGCCTTTGGCCTGGACAGGTGCACACTCTCCTGGGTAGAAAACTGGTTGGATGTCCGGGCCCAGAGAGTGGTGGGAAATGGTGTTAAATCCAGCTGGAGGGCAGTGACAAGTGGGGTTCCTCAGGACTCAGTGATGGACCCAACCCTGTTCAATGTCTTTATCAACGACCTGGATGAAGGCATTGAATGTATCCTTAGCAAGTTTGCAGATGACACTAATCTGGGTGGAAGTGTGGATCTGCTGGAGGGTAGGGAGGCTCTGCAAAGGGATCTGAACAGGTTGGACTGCTGGGTTGAGTCTAATGGGATGAGGTTTAACAAGACCAAGTGCCAGGTCCTGCAATTGGGGCACAACAACCCTATGCAGAGCTACAAACTAGGAGAAGTCTGTCTAGAAAGCTGCCTGGAGGAGAGGGACCTAGGGGTGTTGGTTGACAGCCGAATGAACATGAGCCAGAAGTGTGCCCAGGTAGCCAAGAAGGCCAATGGCATCCTGGCTTGTATCAGAAATGGTGTGACCAGTAGGTCCAGGGAGGTTAGTCTCCCTCTGGACTCAGCACTGCTGCCACTGCTCCTTGAATCCTGTGTTCAGTTGTGTACCCCTCACCACAAGAAGGATGTTGAGGCTCTGGAGCGAGTCCAGAGAAGAGCGACAAAGCTGGTGAAGGGGCTGGAGAACAGGCCTTATGAGGAAGGGCTGAGAGAGCTGTTGTTTAGTTTGGAGGAGGCTGAGAGGAGACCTCATTTCTCTCTGTGACTACTTGAAAGGAGGTTGTAGGGAGGAGGGAGCTGGCATCTTCTTGCAATTGACAGGGGACAGGACAAGAGGGAATGGCCTCAAGTTCCACCAGGGGAGATTTAGGCTAGAGATTAGGAGGAAGTTTTTCACAGAAAGAGTCATGGGGCATTGGAACAGGCTGCCCAGAGAGATGGTTGATTCATCTTCCCTGGAGGTGTTTAAGACACGGGTAGACGAGGTGCTGAGGGACATAGTTTAGTGTTTGATAGGAATGGTTGGACTCTATGATCCGATGGGTCTCTTCCAACATGGTAATTCTATGATTCTATGTTTCTGTATCATTTCCTCATCCATTTCATCTGTCATGTTTTTAAACCTCTCTCTTGACAGGCAAATCATTATTTTCATACAATCTCAACAAAATTAGAGTTACAAGATTGCCTTCCTAATGTTGATTAATGAGCATTTTAACCATACTAATGCATTTCAAACAAGCCCATATGACTATTTTGTAGTCCAGAAGCATTAAGATAAGGCCATGGGTAGCATTATTTGCTATGCTCTGGGCCTGTTTTCTTCTTCACACCCTATAAATACTGTGATTGTCAAACTGGGGCAGTGTTGTAGCATGATATCAGAATTTCTCTACAATAAGCAACTTAATGTAATTTGAAAGTGGGGTATTTTTAATTACCACAATTGTAGACACCACCGATCATATTCAGAAGGCACTAAGTAGTTGTGACCAAGTTGTATTTTGTCAGTATTCAAGAAAAAATGTAATAAAGTTTTACAGGGACAGTATATCGTGTCTAAAACATCCTAGCAAAATGTTATTTTTAAGTTATGAGTTTGCCACAAATACTCAATGACATTTCTCTGTTATGCCTACAATTTTTATCCCAAAACTGTGCTAAGGACAAGGTTATACCTGTCCTTAGTATTAATGTAACTATCTTTGTCTACACACAGTGCTATAAGGTGTTTATAAACATGGAAAGGAAGTCAATGGGAGCCTTTATCATCTAGGTCACTGCTGCACAGTTAAGTTAATACTGTGAACTTCAGAAATTCCCAGCCTCAGAGTGGCACAGAGTATGTTTTAATGAGCACCCATGGTAATAACAGTCTGATCTATGCAAACAAACAATGCTTAATAAAACAAATTACATCATGCATGAGAAACAGCTGTGGAAGCAAATACTCTGTGGTAACTTGTGCAATAAGGAAGGTTTAAAAAAGAAAAATTAGGCAGAAAACATTCAGGAAGTCTCAATTATTTCTTCCCTTTTCTATAGCATAACTCAAACATATAATTCTGAAATAATTTTGCAATAGCTTCTAGTATATTCCTGTCTGTGGATGACATTTAGAGACAAAAGAAGTTAACCTTTATTGTGCCAGAGTAACACAGTACTGAGTATCCTCTCTGTTTGCATGTATGCATGGATATGTATGAGCAGTGGATGCTATGATTATCATACTTAATAGATAATACTTTCATACATAATAGATCATACTTTCAGTTGATCTATCATATTTTCTTTTAATAAAATTAAGGGCTAAACAAACAGACATGTATAAACACTATGAAAAGAAAAAAATGCACAGGAATATGGATTTGTACCAACAGTCATTGAATGCAAGGAAAGGAAGAGGGCAGTCTGTTCAGCAGACCCAAAACTTAGCTTGAGAGGGTGGTCAAGACTGTACAGTGTGAGGATCCCAAGGAAAAATGGGGCTTGGCTTCCAGCTCTATAACACTACGTGTGGATTCTTTCAAGCAGTGAGTGCCAGCAGGTCCTCTAACTCCCTGGGGTAAAGAAAACATTGCAATCTGGAAGAACTAGGATAAGCATTAAACACACACAGTGTGGAACAAAACACAATTGACACCCAGGCAGACACAGGGTGGCTTCAGAGCCCAGGGATTGCTTTTATTTTAGTGACAACATTAATGCATGGTGAAAAAAGTTCTAGTATCTCAGATTTTTATTTTAGTCTTTGAACTCTTGGGAGTAAAAATCGATCTTAATTTTAAAAAAAAAACAGACAACAAAAAAAAATCGAACACAAATAACTAAAAAGAAACAATACATCAAATTGAATATCACATTATTCCACTATGAAGTGGAATAAATTAACCGCAAACCTCTTCATATGAAGGAAAAAATAGTTATGAGTATCCAAGCTACTTTAGCGACCTTCTCAACAGTACCAATAACATTGATTATATTGACTAGACTTACAGTGACTACCTCAGACAAATAATACTCTCTCCATCTTTAAGTCTTGACAAGCAAAATTGTCATTTGCTTACAGTTGCAGTCCAAGTCATACAATAATATGGAATCAGTAAGGTTTAAAAAGACCTCGAAGATCATCCAGTCCAACCATCAGCCCAACACCATCATGCCTACTAGATCATGTTAAAGAGTGCCACATCTACATATTTTTTGAACACCTCCAGGCAAATAGGCTCCACCGGGTCCCTGGGCAGTCTGTTCCAATGCTTGACCACTCCTTTGGTAAAGAATTTTTTTCTGATATATAATCTAAACCTCCTCTAATACAATTTGAAACCACATCCTATCTCTTGTTACTTTCGAGAAGATCAGAACCCACACCACATGCTGCCAGGGACTTGTTACATGGAAGGGTTATTTATGGAACTAAAAAAACCCCAGAATTGTCAAAAAGTATTTTAAAGTAACTTCCTGCTCAAATATACATAGTACTTGACTTGACGAGGAGTTTTATTTCAAAATTATTTTTAACAGAAAATTAAGTTTCTGTCAAAATGTATTGATATTCTAAGGGTGTGAAATAGTATCTGTTCAGTTGAAACAAACATTTTGGTTTGTTGAAGTGAATGAAGATGTGTAGTGTGTTTGACTTTGGATTCTGTCAATTCCTGGTGACAAGCTGCTCTGTGGAAGCTGCTGTTTGGATGCCCCATGTCTGCAGTCTCTCCTGCAGCCTGACCTTTGTTGATCTGTTTCCTGTGGCAAATCTCACAATTGTTCTCCTGGGGACCATCAGGAGACAAATTTCCATTGACTCCTTTTTTTCAAGATTTGTCCTCTCATTTTTCTGTGCTGCTGTCTAAGGAAGTTGTTGTCTTGATTGCATAAGTTTTTACATCATGATGAACAAAGTCATCTTTTTCCTGCTTTCTAGAAACGAGAACTAATATTTCTTCTCAATATATTTGATTTACTTTTGCATTTACTGTCCTGTCTCTCTCTGTAATCCTGATTTGAGCTTGTTGTTTCTCCAAACAGATAATCAACCAGGAAACAAGGGAAAAACAAAGCTGATATTGCTGATCTCACAGACATTGATGACCCTCTGCTCTGTATTCAAGCACTCCTGTGATCGCAACAAAGGACTCTCAGTCCCAGTAACGCACAGTGATTCCTAAGGGCTGAGATGATCCATGCAGGAGCCTAGAAAAGGGTATCATCATCAAAAGTTTTCAGTATGGCATATTTTGAAGACTCTCCATGTCCTGCCACTCATTCATTCTTTTTCCTTTATGTCTGTGTGGGAAGCAGAATGAAGTCCTGGATCTCATAATGCATGCAGTTATTCCTTTTGGCATAATTTTTCTACTTTGGAGAAACAAAACATTAATTTCTTTCTCACATTTTTGCAGTGGTATGGTGCAATAGGCATGGCTCATTCCTTCCTCCTCTGGACAAGCTGTACCTTGCTTGGCAGCACAAAGGCAAAGAGAAGTCTGTTCTTGAATTAAGAAATTAGAAATGCAGTAATTTAATCAAGCATCTCATTCAGGAAGAATGATTCAACAACTAAAGCAATTCTGGAAATGAAAGTTCTGAAGATATTTCACAGAGCAACTACCAGTGACTGGTAGGGTCTTGGAAAACTGCTGTTGCATTCAAGTAGGGGCTGCCATTTGTTGCTTTTTCCCCTCTCTTTCTTACAGTACACAGTAGTACTCTATAGTTGCATCACTGTTGTACGGACATTTGTAAGGCATGGAAAAAATTAAATTAAGAGGAACCTTGCCTTAAGATTGTTTGGTAAATGAGATACCAAGGTAGAACACAAAAATTCATGATTTCTTTAATTGTGGCTTGAGTAATATGTACACACTTAATAGAACTATTTATCCTCAATTGTCTGCCAAATTTCCCTAGTACAGCACACAACTTTTATGCCTCAACCCCTCAACACGTACTGGGATGCAACAAAAAATGACCAAAATAGTTATGTTGTAAGGTGCAGTTTAGCAGCGCTTAAATGAGAGGGTAGAAGCTGTATTAAAAGTAAGCATTAGTATGTACTGGATTATGCATCCCTGTATGGAATAAGGTAAATTAGGATCAACTAAACTTTGGTTTAAGTAAGTATTGCAAAAGTTTAAGGTTTCTGGTATAAATGATTTCAAGGCCAATACCTAGGCATGAACGAAGAGACTGAACATCTTACAAAGAGCTGTGGGCAAAAAGGGAATAACTTATGTTTTCCATAGCTAAGAAAACCTTCTCATACTGCACTAGGCAAAAGAGAATGTATTATGGGTCCCTGAGGGCTAACCTTTATAAAACCTCTGGAAAAAAAAAATAGGACAAATGTTGCCTTCCTTGGGAACAGAAAAATTTACCATTATTCCCCAACTTTACTTACGAAAGTCTCATGAGTCTGACATGTTGTGGTTTCTTTTTAGCCTTGTATTGGGGATCACTAGTCTAACCAAATCAATATCTGACTGGGAGAAATCTAGCATTCACTGTTATAAAACATCGTCTTTCTAGAGCTAATTAGAATGTAATATTCTTGGAGAAAAATAATTGGTTTTTTTCTCCAGATTTCTTTTTAAAGCATTTAAAAAATAAACCCACACTTTCCTTTCAAATATCTCTTTCAAGGAGTCCTTCTTTCTTTTTAATTTTTTTACCAGAAATTTTTAAAAAATATTTTGATAGTGAACAAAGAATAAATAAAAAAGAATACTTCTCACAAGTTTTTGTAGTTGCAAAAAAGCCTTTTGTTTAAAGTAGTACTTAAAGTAATTGAATTCAGACTCTGGATGAGCAATAAACAAACAATACACAAATATTCTCAAAAACTCCCATATTTCCTTTCCTATGAAGATTATCATTGGAGTGTAGATAAATGAAATGAATGTTTGACAAGCACGAAAAGAAGAGTTTAAAAATTCAATGTTTAGGATCTAGAGAACTAACATAGGGGCACTTTCTAAAAATTCACATTACCAGAGCTCTTCCAAGTTGGCTTGAATCAAAGCAGTATTAAGATGAAATCACTACTCAGTTCTAAAAAAACCTTGTATGCATAGGGGCTGGGGGGAAGAACAGAGATATGACCTTAACTTTTGTCATATTGATGGAAGAAAAATGCAGTCACTTATTCTTGAAGGAGAGCTTAATTTAAACCTTTACTTTATAATTTGCCTTTTTTTCATATGCAAGGCAAGAAGAAAAAAATGCGTTTACTCCCCAAAATTCACTGAGATTTCAAGGTAAGGCTCTCACAGGTTTTGTGGAGAAAAATAAAAGGATTTTTAAAAATCTCCCTGCAAAGTTGAGTACTTTGGGCATCATTAGCTTTCCATGCTAAAATAAAATCCTAGCTTTCACTTCTGAAATGAAGGCGAATCTGAGGTAAAGGTAAAGTGCAAGACTTGCTAGTGTCTTGTGCCCATTTGATTTTTTACCAACAACATTTTCATTATTGCTTTTCTCAAAACACCTCCAATTTCATTATTTACTTTTAATAAGACACTTATATAGATGTTAGCAGATCAGGCCGGCATATCACTGAATAAAACAAACATTCTGATTTTATGTATTTTGCATTCTGAGATAAAATTTCATTGTTGACTTACAGCTATTGTATATTGTTGTTAATGTAAATACTTTTCCATTGATGTTTTCCCTTAGCAAGGGGGCGTATTAAAAGTATTTAAGATTTTGAAAATAAATATAGTAATATTTATCTAAATATTTCTGGCATTCAATTCCATTTCACCCTAGTTGGTGGAACATTTCCAGTAGTTCTGCAGTACCTTTTGATAACTGAATTGAAGCTCACAGTACTCCTCAGGTGAAGGAGTAATGCCACTGCATTAATGACTTTCCCTACTGCCAGAAAATTTCTTCAGGGGCCTGCTTGCTATGAACTTGTGCCATGACTATGTAAACATACTAAATCCATCCAGTCATTTCAAAGGACAAGCATTTAAACAATGCTGCATCTACTCCATTGGTTATCATCACCATTGTCCTTAGTCACTTTTGCCAAAGAACTTTGTTGCTTTTCACAATTGCTTAAAAGCAATACTCCCTGGTATGTTATGCAGCAGTTCAGCTTCATCTTTCAGTGTCTCCTGATAATTCCCATGATTTTTATGTTTGTGACTAGAGCAGTGCCATGAAGAATATAGGGAAAGGCAGGATATCCAACTAAAGGCAGAGTTACAATGTTTAAGGTGAAAAAAAAGAAGAACGAGAATTTCCATCTTGGATTCTATAAGTACAAGTAGTCAAGTACTATAGTGGTTAAACACGTGTAATATATCAAGTAATACCATACTGGAGAACAGTAAATGGGGCACAGATATCTAAAAAACAGAGAGAAATTAGTTAGACAACTCTGAAACAAGGGGGAAAACTGTAGACTAGAAAAACAGTTTGAAAATCAAGTTACAAACCAACACAAACTGAAAGCAGAGTAGACCACAATACAAACCCAATTGCTTTCTAACTGCCAGCATAGGGAACACTTTTCATCATTTGGTCTGGCTAAGCAATACCTTGCTCTGCCTAGCACTGGCACTGAAACGACTCTGATCAATTCACAGTTCACTTCAGCTCACTTACCGGCACATAACTGCTTTTCTTGAGGGTGAGGAAAAAAAAATTAAGCTTTCTAAGAGCTTAGCAAACCAAGTCAGCTGTTTTTATAGCCAGATGTATCAGACCTAAATTAAGCAGCAGAAGGTTACAACTGCAAAAGGAAAGCAAAGCAGGATACCACCATTCCATAGCAACAAACTTGAGATAAGACAACTGATTTCATAGCGGGGGGAAATGCAGAATGGATCTAATCTTCCTGGGTTTCAATAAAATAACTAATATGCAATATTAGGTCAAAGCACATTTGCTATTTTTATAGCATAGTGAGAGAGAAGACAGAAATAATAGCAATTTATCTTGCTAGTCTGGTTTCAAAAGCACAAACAGGTAGGTGAAAGAGGTATCTTTTCATCACTGCAAGCACAGCTCTTAAGGCTGTTCTTAACAATAGTAGTTGTTACTTTGCCCAAGGCAAGTCTCCAGATGTCAAGGTGGGGAGCTGCTCATAAAGACAGTTGGCAAGCTGAGATGATGTGCAGCAATTCTCCTGGCTAGGATGATGTTCCTACAGCTGCTACAGGAGTTGAGGAAAGGATTACACATTCAGGGAGTCCCTGAGAGAGCATATTAGTCTTTAAATTTATATACTAAAAGAAGGGACTGGAGTAGCTTACAGTTCCTTTGCTACAGTGTTATGCTCATGCACCCTTAAACATCTTTATAATCTGATTTGAGCCCTTTACCTCAAGGTAATTCAATCTTAATAAACTTTGAGTACATCACTGCATCTGTGCTATTGATTATTTTGTTTCTTTTCTTTACCTCCTATAGCCTACCATACATGTGCATTGTGCAGCATTTGATGTTTAACTCCAATATTGCTGAAAAATTGTGAACAGAGGGTAGAAACAAAGTCACAGAAGAAGAAGAAAATATCAGTGATACCAAGATGCCCCACTTCAATATAACAGAAGTATGATCAGCTTTTTAAGAGCAAGTTCAGTATAACTGTGACTAGAGACCTTGCAAAACACTGGAGTATGTTATCTTGTAGGATTCTATGCTGCATAATAAAAAAAAATTTCACTCTCAGATAACAACCTACGTCTAGGAAGAGATGGTAGTGAGGATTTCTACTTTAGCTGTATTGATTCTGTGTTTGGCACCAGCAGCACTTCTTCAAAGTACACAGTCCAGTTACTCCTGAGAGTACAAACACATGCTCCACCAGGTGTTCATCTCTTTTTTTTCCAGTACTCCTCCAGAGGTGGAGGCCAAAGCTTTGTAGAGGCCCTTTGCCTTTGTTTGCACTGACATAATCTTACAAATGCATACATCCAAAGATATTTCTCTTGAAGAAAGTAACTGTATAAATACCTCCGTAGAACTCACACTGAGCAGCAACACAGGAGGTGTGAAGTGACACAGAAAGGGCGGTGGATGAATCCGAAATAAAACTGTCAGTACCTGAAGGCAAAGCTGATTACAAAGCAGGAAAGCTCCTGTTTAACACAGCTAAATAACTTCATTTCAAAACAAATTGTGTATAAAATGCGGTGAACTTTAGAGCAAACTGGTCACTATTAACACTTCATCTACGAAGTCTTTACTTTGCATGTGGTCTGCCTTACCAAGCAGAGACCTGAAGGCAACAGAAGGATACAAGGAGGTAAGTATCCAGAAGACTCATGATTACATGAATTAAATTCTAGTTCCTTACCTGAAGAAGGTCAGCACAATTATAACAGCAGAGTAACCTAAAGACTTTAGCTTTATGGTTCCCAAAATACAGGATTGCAATATGAAGCCAGGGTTGCCACGAGCCTTGAAAAAAATTTCTATTGGGGTACTTGAATCACAGAGGATTCACAAGCCCAATAGTGCCACTGTCAAAAATGGCAAAGGCACAAAAGGAAGGATCAGCAGGTGAAATATTTAAGAAAGCCTGTCTACACATAACACTAAGAATTGATTTTTTTCTTACCAAGAACTTAAATTCTCAAATAAACGATGCTTGAGATGCAACCTATGCCAAAAAACGCTACATACATAGCCCGATTCAAAAGTCTCAGGTTAGGCAGACACTGACCATTAGCCCAACAAAGCACGACTGTTAATAAGACAGAGGCTTTAATTACAGATTATATAGCTGAACAATTTTTCAGAGCTTCAAAGGCCAATATTAACATGAGCTGCTCCATATATTAGCCAGCATGCTACAGCTTTTTATTCTGGATTTAGTTATTTTTACTTCCAAAGTAAGTAATAAACTAAAAAAAAAATAAAATCAGTAATTTGTCTTTGTTCACAATTTTTAAATGAGATAAGTGCTCATTCTTGACTAACACTGTTATTTCCATGTTATTTCTAGAAGTTCAGGCACCAGTCCTCACTTTCAGTCAAGCAAAGTTTATCATGCTGGATGTAGTATTAATTCAGAGCTTAAGTTCTGTGTACAATCTTTGAGAAGATCTCATATTTTCATCTCTGAAGGTCAATCTTTAAATGTAATAAAATCTTTTTTTAACCAGCCAAGTATCATGCATATTCAAAAGCCTCAGTTTGAACATTGCACGTAATTGATGTTACAGAAATCTGTTTCCACTGGCATGACATCAGAGATTGTCAGATTGGGAAATCAAGAGGATGAGCTTCACACTTGCCAGTTTGTGCTGTTAATCCATGTGGAAAATTTTTCTTAAGAAATACCAGCAGCACCACCCCTTTCCCCAATCCCATTATGATCTCTAGGAAGAAAAACAGTCCGTTGGCCCACATCTGTCTACTACATAAGAATAAGCATCTATTGTTAAAGCTTTTTTTACTTTTTCATTGTGTATAATGCTGTTTCTTACATTATGCTTTAGGGTCACAAGATTTTGGAAACAGGCATACTGCCGGTTGTATATAGCAGTATATGATTTTAGGATTTCTGACCCTCCTCCCATTAAGGAGGTGAAAATCAAGGGAAGTCACATGTTCTTCTCTTAGGAAGCTTCTTTTGAGTCAGTCTAGTAACACTCTCATTTCCATTTCTTCTGTATTAATGATTAAGGTAGCAATCAAGCATTTCCATTAAAGTAACCAAAAAAACCCAGAGAAGCTGAACCATCTGTCCCTGTAATTCCATGAGTAGCACCTGTGATATCGAGACTGCCATTGAAGATCCGTGTGCCAAACAGTACATGTACTGTGGCTAATAACGATCTGGGCTGCACAACTGATGACTGTAACCAATTCAGAAAAAAATGAGGACTCCCTTCCTACAGTTAATGCCTACAGAAATGATAGAGCTGTGAAGGCAATAGTGCCGCCATCCCCAGCCTCACAGCTCACTCTCCCAAGGAGCCCAGCTGCTTTCTTCTTCTCTTCCTCATTGTCTCCCACTAACTTCACAGGCACAGAAGGAACTAGGAGGATTTTTAATGACCTGCTAGCAGCCCAGGGAAGCAAAGAGCAGGCAGAAGCATGCCTCATCAAGGCAAGGATGAGGGGAGATGCATTACTACGTTCAGATTCTCCCATGTCTCAGGAAGGGAAGAAAAGCCGTGTAAAGTGGTTTAACTAAGGGATATATGAAGTTATGAATAGATTCATTTTTAGAAATAAGACCTTCTCTAGGGAGTACCTTTTCACTCCCTAGCAGAAACCAAATGCTATAACCACTTCTATCAAAAGTCATGTAACCACTTCATGAACCCCCAAAATCTTGGCAGTGTTCCACAGTTTGGGCACAAGCAGCTTTGCAGACCAGAGAGAGAGAGAGATTTGTCTCTACAGAAGTGAAAGTAGCCCAACCAGACATCGTTGCAGGACAGAAAGCCTGCAAAGTAGAAGACCTTCAGCAGAACTCCCTATATGACCTTGTCACAATACCATATCAATGCCATAGTGAGTATTTTCTCACAGCGGCTGAGCTCTCACAGCTCATGTATGAACAAGAGATAGTTTAGTTGCTTTGCCTTCAAGCTCAATCTGGTAGTCACACTCAGAGAGTCATACTGCTAAGCAGGATGAACAAAGACTGACAAATAATTTAATACAGACCATTTCAGCCGCTGAGCTGAGAGGCAATAAATAAGTGGACCCTGAATACAGTATTGATTGTTCTATTTACTAAGTATAATTGATGAAAAAAGCCTAGCTATATTTAAGTTTGTTTTAAATAATGTACTGCATACATTACTATAAAATACTTGCTTGTAACTAATATTTATTTGAAGTCCATCTACTAGGCTTCTATAAAACACTCAGGACAGAGTTATATTGAAGCCTATCAGAACGCAACCATCGTCCTCTGTTCTGCCATAAAACATTTTTTTAAATCATTATATGGATTACAACGAAAAAATAAAAATCCACAGGATGCAAACCACCTACAGTAATTCTTGCACCAACTAGACTGTGCAGCCAACCCTATATACAGTACAGCAGCTGCATAAGGAAACACAGCGATATTGCCCAGCAGGAGTACCAGACAAGAAAAATATCTTTCCCAAATATTGCTGAAAATAGAAGGAAAGAAAACAACAAAAAAACTCAACAAAAATCTCCAAACCCACAAACATTTGTTATTCCCTGTATTACAACTGAAGACTGATCTCCACCCCCAGACTGCCACAACTGCTTTAACTAACAATCCTTCAAACTAGATAAAATTTCATAAAAACAACCAAAACCCTCAGTTTGACAACAAAAGTAAAAAATTCTCCCATTCACATCAAACATAACCAAGAACAAATTCGAAGGACAAAAGATACAACTCTACCCTTGCTTAGGCAAAACCCATCTGCAATATCCATTCCCTTTACCAGCCCCCAAGATCCACAATCTGCTGTCAGTTATTTCAGTCTTTCAGTTGCTGCTTATACCTGGCAACTGATTTTTCACACTTGCATACTGCTTCCCATGTTATTAAGAGTACATACTATTTTTCAGTGACTACTTACTCAACAAGGATAAAACTATCAGAATATGGCCTAAAGCAAACATAGAGTAATTGAGTACTTATTCCTCATCTTGCTTACTAATGCTTATTGTGGTGATTTATTTTATATATATTCATGAACTATTAAGCAGTGATAATATACACATTGTACTAACCAGTACATAAAGACAAAAAAATATGAAAACATCTTTACCAGGAAAAAAACCCAGAAACAACAACAAAGACAGCTGAAAAATCTTTTCCTGGTTGACACACTACCAGTGCCAAATTTCAAAGCATCAAGAATTGCTTAAATTCCCAGCTGTTACAGCAGAAAAACACATGAGACTAGCAGAAGACTAATAAATGTTAAAATGAAAGAACATAAAAGAGAGAATGCAAAGTCAGAGTACGGCGTATGCCAAATATGAACAAAATTAGAGTAATAATTTGGATAGGTTGTAGGCCAGAGATAACAGCTTGATAAATTCCCAGAAAACCAGATTACTGAAAAAAGATACTTGGAATCAAAAAGCAGCACAAGTCAAAACTGTACGAATGACATTTGAATAATATTATTTGACTGATTAAATTAGCTTTTAGTTAGTGGAATTGTGTGGTAACAAAAAGAGATAAAATAATTGTAACGTATTTGTACAGCCATAAACAAAACAACTAATGAGCCTGATGTTTATTTCTTCCTTTATTTGATTTGTTTATTATTGTTATAATGTAACCTTTTAAAAAATGCTATTATTTAAGAAATTGTTGAGAAATTCTTCCAGGTTTTATGGTACATATATTTATGCTTAAGTCAATGCTGAAATTATTTGGCTAAAGGAATTTGGTTGAATATTGAATTAATCTATTCCAAAACTGCTTTGCATGAAATACCAGTATAGTTCCAGATGTATTTCTTAGCAGTCAGATTTGCAAAATGTGTGGCTTTTAAATGAATTTTAGTGAATATGAATAATCAGCAAATTTGGCTCTGATAAATGTAAATATTTGCATCTGAAACCATTTTCAATTTTGTAGTTAAAAATTATCACGTGGTTTATGAATTCAACCAATGCTAACCACACACTTCAGATACTCAATATGAAACAACTTTAACTGTTCTTTGAACCTACAGTAGCATATGAATTATTTGCTAATTATTTTTCAAGAATAAACATATTAAAATTAACTGTAGAGTCTTCCAAAATAGTTCACAAACATAAATGAGAAGTCTAATTTGGAACTATCAGTTATTTTCTCCAATTTTTATTACCTGTTTTAGTTAACACGTGACAATAATAGTTGTAAGAATGAAATTTGTATTGAAATATTTTCTTCCTCTGTATATCAGACAGATATCAAAATGCTATAGCTTTCCTTTCCCTTCTGTTCCAGCTCTGATATGATAGCAAAAGGTCAGAATAATGCTGACAGTTAATGACTTGTTTGGTATAAAACTTAGTCATAACCTGAGCATCTCTGAGTCTTACCTAGAGAGGATAGGTATCTCAGACAGCCAACTGACTGTAGTGCAGTTGCAGATGACCTAACAAGAAATCTTACACTTCACCATTACAAAAAAGGACGGTAGTAGGAGATTTCCCTAAAATTGTCACAGGAGGTGCAAGATTCTGTATGACATAGTTCATCTGTGCTGATACTTCTATACCTGTCATCATTGTATGATATGATCTTTACTGTAGTTAGTGTTTACACACGTGTATGAAGGATCAATACTGTGGCTTCTTTCAGTAATAATTTCTCAGGTTTTTAAAGAGTTTTAGTTTCATAGTAGATACTGCAAGACAGTGTTTTTCAGCCTGTTGGAATTTTAGGTCCTCAGGTCAGACTTGTGAGGTCTGGTAAAGATTAGAGGTCACACTAGCAATCCTCCCATGGGCAACTAGGAGAGACAGTGTTAGCGATCTTCTTCCCGGGTAAGAAGAGGGACTGTGCTACTGGCAGCACTTCTCCAGGTAGGCAGGTTGGACAAAACTGGAGATGAGGCCACATCTGCTCCCCCTATGCAACCACTCTGGTCTGCTGACCAGGTCTGATCTATCTACTTACCTGTTTCTCTGCAAATATATCATTAATAAAGAGGAGTTAAGTGGATAATGGTTATGACCATGAAACAGCTTTGGAGTTACATTATTGTGTGGTTTCCACTCGACAGCAGTTCTCAACATAACAGTATTTGTACTGCTAAGGAACAGATCACCATGGACATTTATCCTCTTAGGAGAAGGGTAATGGGAACAAAGCTGAAGAACGACTGCTTATCAAGCTGATTCATAGTACGCAGCTGTCACAAACTGAGTCACTATTTGCTGCAGAGTGTGAAGGCTCTACAGATTGTGTAGTAGGAGTTAGAGTACAATAATTCTGAATATAAAAGTATTTTTCCTTTACAGGATGCGTCTTTGTCAACTAGCTATTAATGTTTAAATACGGTAATCAGAAAAAAAACCTTCTTGTAGTTGCTCTCCATTCATCTGGGATTTTCTTCATGAAATAGTTCTTTTGGAATCTCATTAAGTTACATGAAAAACTGCACAAAGTTGTTATAGCAACTGTAATTTTAAAAGTAAATTAATTTTACCACAAGATGTTATTAAGACCGAGTAAGGATGGACTTGAATAATAATAGCTCCACATTGTTTGTAGAGTATATTTTACCTCAAACTATACAGTATCATAGAATCACTAAGTTGGAAAAGATCCACAGGATCACCGAGTCCAACAATTCCCATCAATTACCAAACCACGACCCTCAGTACTTCATCAACCCGTCTTTTAAAAAAACACCTCCAGGGAAGGTGACTCAACCACCTCCCTGGGCAGCCTGTTGCAGTACCAAATGACACTTTCCGTGACTGGGCTTTCCTTTCACTGGGTTTTGCTTAAGCCAACAGATTTTTATTAGTACGTCAACCATCTTTAGAATAAATGGGAAAGAAATGGATTCAGTTTTGCTACAAATTCTTAAATTAAGGTTTTTAACTAGCCGCATTATCTGTTAATAGCAGGGATTCTGTACTTGATGCTAATTTGTAGTCCGTCCAGTAAAAACATACAAGATCAGTTTTCCAAACTGGCATGAGTCTAGAGCAACCCTGCTGGTTTTACTGTTCATGAAAATGTATAAATGAGAAAAAAAAAACCCAAAGAAGCTCCAACTACTTAAAGGAGGTTTTTATCCTATAGCATAAAAAGCAGTCCAGTCCTTGAACTATTCCGGAGTGTTGTCTGTCATATACACCTATTGATACTGGACTTGCACCTCCCTTACTTATGTAGTATAATACTTTCTCCAAGTAATACTCTCTTAGGAAGTACTGGAATAAAATGAGGACAGAAATGTAATCACAGTTAATAGAGCACATAATATAACAGGCTTTTTGTAAATTCTAATGTTGTGGGATATCAGAGTCTGATGAGAGACAGCACCTCCCTTCAGAAGTAAATGATAGCTCTTACTGGAGCATTTCTGTCTCAGTGGACGTGCCACCAGAGAAGAAGCAGCTTACTTCGCAGATCCAGGCTGCTTTCTCAGTTCTGCAGAGTGGTCTCAAAAATGTTCTTCCTGGCAAAAAGAAGGTGAAGTTTCACACTGCATAGCAATCCTGTTTTGATGCACTCATGCTCCTTGACTCTTACTTCTGCTATTTTGTGAAGACAGATCATACCTGCAAAGGGATCATGAAATAGACTCTATGAAATTTAAATATATATATATATATATACTTGACCTTTTTTAATAAGTGGGACTGATATTTTGATTAGATTGCTGTATAAGAGCTAAAGGGATATTACAGGAAGAACTGACCTGCCCTCAAAGGCCAGAGAAATGTCTTAAGTTGAGAGTCTCATCTCTCTGTGAATACATTAGAGAAGCAGGCAGCTCCAAAAAGCAATTATGAATGCTACATTATACAACAGATACTTCCATCAAGTGCTGGGAATTATCCTTAAAAACACCAATTTCCTTTCAATAAACATATAAAGACACTGCCAAAACTACTAGAGAGCAAAATTCCCCTCATCCTCTCTGCTTATTGATTCCTCTTTGAGATATATATCACTCCTGGGAGTGTTACAAATATTTTAGACATTGTAAGGTTTTGAGATAACAGGCATCTACATTGACATTTAAGATTAGGCCTGTAGATCTGTGTCAACCCATATATTTGAAAGACCAGATTTAGCTCCGCAGAGTGACAAAGATCTTTCAGGCACAGGAATCCACATTCAGTTACGAAATATGTTTTCCATCTTGATTTTAAATGGCTGAGGTAGACAATGAAGAGAATGTTTCAAATTAGTGAAGATACAGGTTGCCACATAATGAGAAAAGGAGTGTCACTGTACCTTCTCCACCCTGGAACACTCCAATATGGGTTTGCATTAGCTTCCTCAGGTGTACTGTATGTAAATTTAGCCTCTAAGTTTTTAATTCTTTTCCTTCTCCACAGCCTGAGTAATTTAGTTTCTGATGTTTTTTACTTTTGTCTTCTAAAACACTGGAGACCAGCCACAGCTCAAAATAGGCTATCAGTTCATGTTATGGTGCTCTTACTGATGTTAGATCCCCTCAGATCTAGAGACTAAACAATCTCTACTTTAAGCTGAAGAAAAGAATGTGTCGCTGAGGTCAGCTAGGTGGAGACTACTGCTTTTCTCTTTTGTCCTCCTTTTTATGAGGGATATGACTTTCCTCTTAGTATCACCTGGAAGGTTTCTTTTATAAAACATTTACTAGTAGATCTCTTAACCCTGCCTCATCTCCTTCTGTAGCAAATTAGAGTTTGGGATTTTAGACTTTTACTCAAGGACTAATGTTTTCAATAGGTTATTGGTGAATATATTGAAGTCTATTATGTTGATGCTATGTTGTGTACAAGATCCTTTTAAAGTAGAAACATATTGAAGTTATTTTTCCCCATGCCAGGGAAGAGGACTAAAGTGACCTACAAGGCTCTATGTAGTCTGATGCTCATCTGATGCAGATGGTGATAAAAAAATTTCTAATAGGACTCCAACTTAATATTTTACCATTGGATGATGCTTGTGAATTGTGATTTTCAATGAAGATGTTAACATAAGTGCTCTGAATATTTTTATGGAACTTCAGCTCTGAGGAGCTCAATGTGATAATAAGGTTTAGATGCTTATTCTAATTTGTTAGAAACTTAACTTGAAAACAACTGAAAATTAATGCTTTGACAAAAAGAAACTGTTAACTTCATGATGGTGTAGGGTATAAGTCTGCATAAAAGATAATCTTGATGTTTAATTTCATTTCAGTTAATGAATGTTCAGTAATGAAGTTAATGCACTTGAGAAGGAGGTCTGATGTAAGGTAAACAGATTGTTGTAACAGAAATTACTCTGTCTGTTTCAAGTCTAGTTAAATCACTGGAAATTTTCCAAATGGGAATTGGATGAGACACCACTATTATAAATCTAGGCTGAAGTCAACAGGCTTGCTTTGGATTTTCACAGTTAAAAGTGAGATTAGAATTTTGTCTCCAGTGTTTAATAGCTACAGTAGCAGGCAAGCACTGATGTTTCACTTTAGGTGGAGTTTTACTCCACTAACTATGATTCACAAATATCCTGGTTAGTCACTGACAGACCCCATCATCGGTGCAAGCATAGTTCCCTCAGTGCTTGCTTAGGCAGTGTGACTAATTTCCTTTGTAAGTCTGGGTCTCACTATTGTCCATAGGGAACTGTGGGAAAGCAACAAAATTACAGAAGTTAACTTATCTACAGATAAGTTTGGTTTTCACGCAGAGGGTCATTGGGCATTGGAACAGGCTGCCCAGGGAGGTGGTTGAGTCACCTTCCCTGGAGGTGTTTAAGATACGGGTGGATGAGGTATTGAGGGACTTGGTTTAGTGTTAGATAGGAATGGTTGGACTAGAAGATCCGATGGGTCCCTTCCAACATGGTTGTTCTGTGATTCTGTGATTCTGTGGTAAAGAGTGATAAAAGATTGAACTCCATGAAAAGTAATTACTTGGGGAAGCTCTGGCCAGTCTCACTTTACTATAGGCAGAACAGTTGATCAAAAAATCCACAACGAAAGTATATGGGAGAAAAATTATTACATGTTTTAAGCAGGAAGTAATAAAGTAAACAATATAAATAGAGCAGATAAGAAAAGAACAGTCTCAGTCTAACCATAGCACTTTAGCAAATCCCATTCGACAACTATTTTCACCTTTAAGTAACTTAGTGTTTTAAAAGCCTGGCCCTCAAGCACTCAAGTTTTATTGAAAGTGAATAGGACTTGGGCATTTAGATTACTCAGGATTTCTCAGAAATTCCACTCACCATACTTACCTTTGGAAAAGTTTTAAAGGTTTGCATGAAGTCCTATAAATCAAGGAAAATTCAGTGTAACTAATGGAGAACTTCAGCACACAGCAAGAGAAATTGTATTAGATGCCCTCAAAGGAAGAGATCTAGAGGAAAAGCTTACTGTATAAATGCTCTCAAAAACCTCTTAAGACATATTTAACTGTGATGTTAAAATTAAACTCATGAAACTTAGTTCTATGCCTA
This sequence comes from Coccyzus lansbergi, assembly GCA_033558105.1. NCBI lineage: Eukaryota > Metazoa > Chordata > Aves > Cuculiformes > Coccyzidae > Coccyzus > Coccyzus lansbergi. The sequence goes on from JAUMJK010000663.1 coordinate 1,410,954, forward strand.
TAAACATCATGTTTGGCACTCAAGCATGAGAGGAGAAAGGCAAAAATCATTACACTGTTGATTTTCTCTGGTATTTTTCAAAGTAAGCTATTTCAGACTCACCTTCCTTCTTCCTAACTCTGAAAACCTAATGGGCTGCCTACATATGCAATCTTGTCTCTATAATTTCTCCTTAGCATTAACAAAGAAAAGATTAATTGCACATGTCCATCTTTTTCATTTGCTATGCAAGCAAATGGCTGTAAAACCTAACAGACCTCTGCTCCTGTGATAAGTTGTGCAAGTAAGTACCAACAGGTATGCTGGATGAATTCATGTTGAAGTCAAATATATAAGAAAATATATTGCTATATCAGAAGAAGCATCATCTGGAAGTTATTTCTGGAATTTCACTCTATGCCACTTATTTGACATAGCAAAATTAACCACAATATAATGCTTCAATCATAGCACTAGTAATTTAATAGAAGACCTAAAAATCTTTTGTAACTAACTGTAACTCTCTGCCCAGGGAGGTGGTTGATTCACCTTCCCTGGAGGTGTTTAAGATACAGGTGGATGAGCTGCTAAGGGGCATGGTTTGATAGGAACAGAATCACAGAATCACAGAACAATTGGAACGATTGGACTCAATGATCCAGTGGGTCTCTTCCAACCTGATTATTCTATGATTCCATGATTCTAACACAGACAAGGTCATGTACACTTTTGAAGTAAAATACAGTACAACAACAGAATTCAAATGTTGAGTAAGACTAGACTAGACTGGACTAGAATATTTCAGCTGGAAGGACCTACAACAATCATCAAGTCCAATTGCCTGACCAATTCAGGGCTAACTAAATTAAAATATGTTATTAAGGGCATTGTCCAAACGACTCTTAAACACTGACAAGGAGGCTTGGGGCATCAGTTACCTCTCTGGGGAGCCTGTTCCAGTGTTTGAGCACCCTCATGGTAAAAAAATGTTTCCTAATATCCAGTCTAATTTTCCCTTGGTGCAGCTTTGAACCATTCAACAGGTATTAAAGTCATTTAATGGGCATTAATGTAATGTTATGTACTATTAACTTACTCTTGACTTGTTTAACCACTGAAATATTTTCCTCTTGGTTGGGTGTAATTTCTCTTTTAAGACCTAGTATTATCCAAAACGTTTTATATGCTAACACCAATGTTAAAATCTGTGTAAGTTTTCATTAAAACACTTGAATATGGGCTTACGTATGGTTTCTATTGGGGCAATACTTTCAGTCTTCTCTGGCTGTCCATGGCAGGGTGATTTAAATCCCTTCAGTGTCATACTGATCTAGTCTCCATGACAGTCATACTTTGCCAATATTCTTTGCACTCCCGTCTTATGTTCATAAATGTAGTATGTATGATACAACAAAGATTATAAGCTACAAGTAGGAATTCTTTACTCAAGGCATCATCTTCTCCCAAGGACATGACCTTTTCAGAGAATACCATTTGAAACTGAGACAGTCTCTGGGTTACAATATATTGGTATGGGAGGTCTTGCTGCTCTTCTTGTGTATTCCACATATACAATCTTTGTAAATAGAGAATTTGTTTGAAGTAGACTTTAAGAAATCTATATGCAAGAAAACTTCTTGGATGCTGTAAAACTCAGGTTACAGGAACAGAAATCATAAGGCTGACTCAGATGTCAGGTATTTTTTAGGCACCACATACAGAGATGTCAAGAACTTCCACAGCGGTTCACAGCCAGCCTGTCCTGAAGAAAGAATGTGTTTGAGAAAAAAAAAAAAATCTGCTTGGGCTTAGTGCTTATCTGGTAGTTGCAGCTGACTGTCTTTAACATACTGAGATTCAATGTCATGACAGGGTTTAGATATCATTTCTCTTAATACTCCACTGGCAGAAGTACTGCCAAAGTTCCAAAACCAGCAAGAATACTTGCCCCAAAAATGCAGCTTCCCCAGTTGAGTCCCTAATTTGAGTGATTAAATGGACATGCACCATCCCTTTTGAGAGGCTGGATCATTGTGCATCCTTGAAAGCAAGTGTCAGCTACCTGGAGATCAGGCAGAAGGGAATCTGTCTTCACTGTGGAAGCTGATGTCCTCAGGATACTTTTGGAAGCTCACACACCCTGTATGTGCATCACTATTTTTCACAGCACCTCAGATATTGACAACAAGAGATTTCTTAACCTTCTATGTACAGAATTCTTGAATTCTCCTTGGAGGACACTTCAGGATATAGCTGAACTATAGTCTGTGTAATGACTGAAGCTCATTCACATCTCTCCAAATGGCTTAAAATTTACTGGATCAGGTAATGGTCAGAGAGAACCTACAGCAGCAGTAGGTAACCGTGTGGTTTATAAAAAGTAATCCAGGCAGGAAGACAGATAATAAGGAAGCTAGCCTGTTCAAAACCAAGATCTATTAATACCTCTAGAATCACAGAATCATTAGATTGGAAAAGACCTTAGAGATCATTATTCCAAGTGTACTTGTCTATTACTAGATCATACCTCCAAGCACACCCTCTACCTGCCTTTTGTACACCTCTGGAGATGGTGACTCAACCACCTCCCTGGGCAACCTCTTCCAGTGTTTGATAACCCTTTCTGTGAAGAAATGTTTCCTGACATTCAATCTAAACTTCCCCTGATGCAGCTTGAAGCCGTTCCCTCTTTTCTTATCACATATCCCTTGGGAGAAGAGACCAACACCCACCTCTGCAACCTCCTTTTAGGTAGCTGTAGAGAGCAATAACATCTTCCCTCAGCCTCCTCTTCTCCAGGCTAAACAACCCCACTTCCCTCAGCCAGTCCTTGTAAGATTTGTTTTTCAGCCCCCTCGCTACTTTCATGCTTTTCTCTGCACTCTCTACAGGACCTCAATGTCTTCCTTACAGTGAGGGGCTGAAAACTGAACACAGTATTCAAGGTGCAACCACACCGGTGCAGAATACAGGGGTAGAATTACTTTCCTGGTCCTACTGACCACACTGCTTCTGATAAAAGCCAAGATGCACCCACTAGTGCAAAGAACAGTTTCCAGCAGGGCTGTCCACAGCTGAGGTCTATCCTAGACACCTATGTGTGGTCTGGAACATCTCCTAATCTTCCAGATCTTATACCTACAGATATGCCTAACCTAACTCTCTTGTCAGGAGGACAATAAGATCCCCTGCACCTCTTACAAGACTCAGAAAACTAGATTCTGAAGTTAGACAGATAAAAAGCAAATCTGGAAGAAAACCATTAAAAACAGAAAGTAGAACACCAAGGCACAAGAAGGATCATAATGATAATACGTGCAGATGTGACCAGGGAGGTAATATTTCAGAGAGTAAGAGAGATTACAATCATTTAGTAAAACTGCAGAACAAAGAGTATAGGACCTGCCACATTAGTGGAATAATAGAGAACCTGTTTTGATCATCTGGAGGGAACCAAAAAATTCTTGACAAAAGTAGGAAATAAGAAGAGCTGACATGAAATAACTTTTTTTCTTTCTTCTCTATTTTTCATATAATTGGCATAATTTACAAGGGAATTATATCTATGCCTTATACATAAAATGATGGCAGAAATTGTAGTAGCATTTTACTGGAAAGTACAACACATATCCATCGAGGACTTACAAATACTTAATGTAAGTAAGAATTAGTAACAGTACTCTGTCAAACATAATTCAGCCTACTTCCTCCACCTGGAAACTAAATCACAACTGATTTACATCAGCTGCAGAGTCAGCCCTTTGTAAAGGAAGAGAATAGCAGAGAAATTAATAGACTTAGCAGAGGGTTCTGAGTATTAATTGATGATACCTTTCACAGCACAAGAATATTTCATTTTGGATGTTCTCATACTGGTATTCTTTACTTCAATAATTAGAAAATGGAGAGATGGAATATTCTCGATTGTTATCAGCTAAATTCATTCAGAAAGATGTTTGGTTTGTTTTTTTATTGAGGCCCTGTTCTTGCAAAAAAAAGTGTTTTTAATACTGGTGGAAGTACAGGTGGGTTTTTTGTCATGTTTTGTCCCCTACAGAATGCTTCTAAAACACACCAGAATGCAAACTTGTAGAAGACGTAGGGTCATATGTGTTAGTAATTCAGAATGTTTAAGAGTTTCCAGTGGCTAAATAATTATCTACCTTGGAAAAACTTGTGAATCATTGGAAGTTGTTGCTTGATTGAATAATTGACTATTACCATTTAATTTTAACATAGTTACACTGGAAGTATTCAAATACACTTCAGGAAGGAGGGTGGAAGAAAGGAAGGAAAGGAAGAATATGAAAAAAGAACCCAAAGTGACAAACTGTTTAGTCTTAATATTCCACACAGGACTGCTGCCTATGAGAACTAAAAATAGTACATGGGTATATTGTTAAGAATTGTACTGTAATGTGTTGGCACTGAAGAGTGCACTTACCTTTTCCTAGACAACTTCAGCTTACCGTTTCTTGACTTTAGAGTATCGTATTTTTGCACATGCCTACAACTGACATGAATGTGGAAAGTGAAGGATAGTACCACCTTCATGTCTTTTCTGTCCAACTAAATAAATAAAACCTAATAGAAAGCAATTCTGTATTTCTCCTGCATTCTAGGTTTTTGAGAGCACTGTCAGGCAGCATATGACATAACGTATCCATGGAAAACCTCAGTCCTTGGGGATTTTGCCTTAACTGGTCAGCAGGGATGGTGAGGAAGGATAAATAAAGATTTTCAACTCCCTGCTTTACAGTTTAACAATACCTAAGCTCACAAGATCTTGTTTGTTCAAAACACATTGTAAGGAAGCGTAATGAAAATGTCTTATCCTCTATATACCACTGGGAAAATTATGACAAAGATCAGATGACTGGCTCAGGAAAATAAGTAAGGCAGTAGTATAAGCAGTGATAGAAAGCAAGCCCTAGTATAGTCCTCTCTTTGAAAAGCCATATTTGCTTATCTAAATATTTGTATATGCATTTAAAGAACCAGGATATCTTTTCATTTCTTTCTAGTATGAATTATGTTCTTCCTTGTAACTTTGTTTAAATAAATTACAGAACCCTTCATATCCTAAGAATCATCTAAAACAACGTGTTGAGCTCAGGTTGATATTAAAATATATCTAATATTGTGGTGATCAGTCTTTGCATCTAAATGCTTATGGCTATTTATTATGACAAAAATTTTATTTTGTCTTCTTATTAAAAGCTTTTCTAAACACCATTGTGCTTTATGATATCCATAGTACGCCATGGTAATTTAGGTTAAAACTAATGAAGAAAAGGACTTTATACACATATACATAAATATACATAACAACTTGTATTTTACCTTTACCATTCAAAGACCTGGACCTTGATAAAATTGTTTCTTTCATAATTACTCTTGCCTTGCTTTGAAAAAGATACCCTTATAAGCTTCTTTTAACAAAATGGCACAAGGAACTTGTGAAAGGAGTGAAACGATTTGTATTCAAAATAAAGCTGTATTATATGTAAATGATATCCTTCTATTGATAAAAGTCCTTGGACTATCTATGGTTTTATCAAAGTTGGTAAGAGAATACATCACCTAAGCATAATAAAATTTTTTTTAATTAATTTTCTTTTTGTTAGCTGTCTTAGCTGATAACTGGTAATGTTAGCTAGGAAACAGAAGTAGTCATGAAAATAAAGTTAGTTTGATAGATTAAAATTAATGTGGTACTGTGACAAATATAGAGCATCTTTTGGTATGAAGGGGCCTCAAAGATCATATACTTCCCATCCCACTGCCATGGGCAGGGACACTTTCCACTAGATCAGGATGCTCAAAGCCTCATCCAACCCAACCCTGAACATTTCCAGGGGTGGAACAACCACAAATTCTCTGGGCAATTCTTTCCAGTGCCTCATCACCCTTCCAGTGAAGAATTGCTTCCTGATATCTAATCTAAATCTATCCTCTTTCAGTTTAAAGCCTTTACCCTTTGTCCTATCACAGCATGCCCTTCTAAAAAGTCCCTCTCTATCTTTCTTGCAGGCCCTGTTTACTTCCTGGAAGGCTACTATAAGGTCTCAACAGAGCATTTTTTTCTCCAGACTGAACAATCCAAATTCTTTCAGCCTGTCTTAATAGGAGAGGTGTTCCAGCCCCCAATCATCTTTGTGGCCTCATCTTAATTTGCTCCAACAGATCCACGTCTCAAAGCAAAGCACAATATTGCAGGTGATGTCTCACAAGAGAGGAGTTGAAGACATTTATCTAGGTGGTTTTGAACTTTAATGAAAGAGTAAAGTGAGTTCAACAGAACAACTGAGTGGAGTATTTTTTGGCCAGAATTAAATTAATTCATTGCAATATGCAAATAAGAATTAAAAAACAACTATAAAAAGAAACCAAAGCCTCAATGGCCAACACAGAGTTTATTTAAGCATTGGTACACAAGAGCAAGAAACATGGCTCCGTAGGAACAGAATTTTAGAGTTAATACACATACAAAATATTACAAACTCTTTCCAATAATGAGATTAAGAACAATGTATTGAGAAACTGAAAAGAGGAATAAGAATCCTTCTGTGTTGCAAACAGCAGTTGTGTGCTGGGTAAGGTTAGACTGAGTTTGCAGTTCTATTGTATTTTCTAATCTATTATTTATTTGGGATTCATATTGAAGTCTTCAGTTCTTTCACCCCTTGGGCTTCCCCCTTCTAAGTTAGATCTGCTTGACATGCCATCTGTTTGAAGCCTCCATTGCAACACTGGGGATTTTTTTTCCAAAGACAGAAATTAAACTAGTTCCCATTTATATCCCTTTCAGACCTCTTCATAAAGATATAAGAAAATGTCCTGTTTCAAATCTTGGAGCTGAATTTATATTTCAGAACTACACAAGATTCAGACTTGAATTCACCATTGAGAATCCCACAACGTTAAGCTATGACACTCACTCACAGCTCTATTAAGTTTAAGGCTGTGAGATATCTCAGAAAACAGTCCAACTTCCTGATTGGAGTGGTAACTGGAACATCACTCAAGAATGTCATGGTTGAGTAAGATTTTGCAGAGCACAAAAGTAAGATGAGGACCAATCTTGTTTACGCTGAGACACATACACATTTTCAGAGGTCCAAAGTGCACCCTTGTTACATTTTTACCTAAGGCTTAAAATGATTTAATGAATGTTTGCATTGATCCATCTCAATGTTTTGCATAGTATGAGGAAAGGCACACCCAACATTGCCCTATGTGAAACACTAAAGAACAATGGACCAGAAAAAAAGAAGTGAATTCCTAATATCACTACAGGAAGTTATTCTTTATTGCAGTCCTGATAGGGGTTATGTCCCTTCTTAATGAGGTCATCACTGTGATTTGAGTATTTCCAGCTCTTTCAGTAACAAGGAAAACCGGAAACAACTGGTAGCTATTGAGGGCAAGGTAATGAAAACACTAATGAGCATATTACTGAGTTTTCAAAAGATATGCCTAGGACTCCATTTTATCAGGCCAGGACTTTTATGAAAGGGTATCCACGTTGGCATTTTTAAACACTGTCCTTTGTCTGATTAAGTCAAACGCTTGACACAGGTACTGACCTTTTAGGAAGACCAAATTAAGAGACCCTCAAGGCTGACCACTTAAAGCTCCCAATGTATTTCCTTCATTGCTCTCTGTCACGCTCATATGTGCTCTTTCCCTCACAGCAGGACAGGGGATACCATGTAGTTGAGTGAAAATTAGAATAATGTCGTCCAACAGCAGGTGATGCTGCTGAAACCATTAATACCTTATAATACACTGTTAGATTTTCCTTGTCTTTCTGCATTTAGTCTGTAGGACTAAGTTTGGTTTCACTGTGTGTCCCTAAAGGCTGTGCTCCACCTCCACCAAGGTGTGATGGAGTGACCCCATAGCCATAGTGTGGCTCAGGCTGGCATATCCTGTCTAAGAAGAGTTGTCAGAAAGCTCAGGGACTTGTACTGTTTAATTCTTTCACCACGCCGGATTAGGACACTTAACTCTTCAGGTTATACAAACCAAATATCCGAGTCCATAGGACCATGAAACATTTTGTGCTGGCTATTTTCTTTTCCTTTTTATTATTTTTAATGAATATTTTCACACTTGATAAACTAAGGGCTTGCTTCTGAAAGGTGGTGAACGTGCCAGTACAGCGTGTGCTGTGCTTAAAATGGGAGAGAAATCTACCTCTTTCTGCAAAGTGGCTGACCCCAATGGAAATGAAGGTCATACAGTGTCTAATATGATCAGGCTTGGAATTGTGAGAGGCTGACTGAAACGTGAAAAAAAAGGTGACTTAACCACATTGGATGTGTTAATAGAGTACAGACAGTTGAAGCTTTAGGCATATTCACTCTATGTCACTCACAGATTGCAGTACATGTATGTCTCTGTCTAGCAAAAATTAAAACAAGCCACTACCAATAACAACAGAAAGGAGATAATTTTTCTAGTGGAAAACATTCCCTAAGCAAATTATTATTTATATAATTCATGTCAATAAGAACCAAAACATACTTCTCTGTGATCTTTCCTAATTAGTGTTCTTTCCTTTCCTTCTAATATTTTTCACCTTTTTCTGGGCTATTTTGGTACTTGAAGACTAGGAATTATTGCCCACAGCATATGCCTGGGTAGATACTTATATTTTCCCATTATTCTGGTTATAGGTCAGGACCAAAAATACTTACTGTTTCTAAGAACTGCATACATTTGAACACAATGTGCATTACTATTACAGGAAAATTACAACAAAGTAAGAGTACCTCTCTGTGTCTATGTTATTCCTGGGCTCTGTGAGTGTTCCATTGACCCGACTACTGATTCACACCATCCCCTCTGTTTCCCATATTTATAATTGTCTCCCAAGGTCTCTTTCAGGGGCACATTATGTCATAGGACCTGTGAACAAAAAAAACTTCTCAGTTGCATGCTTCCAGACACAACTTAACTCCTCTTTCCAGCTCATAGTGGGATCTGCTGTGTGCTGCATGGGGAGAGCAATGTTCCCATATCGTTCCCTAGTCAAGACATCTTCAGGACCTGCCCAAGGGGCTCCCCAGTTACACTGAGCTGTGCAGGGTTTCTCCACTCAAGAGGGATAACGCAAGACGATTGATGCCACGTGCAGCTCAGGCCTTTGAAAAGCAGCAATGCTTCTGCTCCCTTCCACCTCAGTCCTTCTTCTCCCAGGTTTCTTTCCAGTTCTGATCCTCTGGCAAGACAATTCAGCTCACTAACCCTGCAATCAAATATTTCCTTTTTTTTCAGCTCCAGCTCTCTGTCAGTGCAAAACACATTCCCCAGTGGGTCAGACAGACACCAGTACTGGAGTACAAAGCTGGGGTGAGATCCTGCAGCAAGGAGGAGGGGTAGTGGATGACCTAAGAAAGAAGCAGCAGGGTTGACCCCATTCATCAGCAATGACCTGTTATATTTGTAACCCTGTGCCGTCTGGCCTAGTTATACATTGCACGCATTGCTCTATGGGATCTGCATTTCATTCATAGTGTTCAGATCTTTAAAAATTCCAAATGGGGCTACACTTTGGATTTAAACATAAAGATGGAATATTATGTCCCCTAACTGGTGGCAGTGTCCTCCTTTCTGTTTTATATTGCTTGTCTTAAACTAATTGAAGGAAAACCTGGGTACCTTCTAGAGAATCAATAAGCAAAAGAACTAATATTTATCATGTTCTCATCCTCTCCACAGGGAGAAATCTCTATGTGAGGGAACGGTCTATCTGAAGTTTTACATGGACTCATTTCCAAGCATACAAACTTAATTTTTTTGTCTTAGGGGAGGCAAGGTCAAAAAGAAACTCAGAATAATCACAACACAAAGAGATGAAGCTGATGATGATCCTGCACAGATCTCTGGAAGTTTTTCTGCTGCCTTGAGATAGTTCTCCTACAGCATCCTGCACTGAAGCTGGGAGAAAAGACAAGTGCTGTAGAAAAAAACTCATTTGGGAGTCAACAGAAAATACGGTTTGCATGTACTGCATGGCTGCTGTGCCAGGTACAAGCACTTCACCTCTTTAAATAGTTCTCCATTACTGGGGAGTTGACTTTTATGAGCACAGGCCTTCCATGTTATTATTAGGACTACCAAACATCACAGATAATTTGGGATTTACCACATTCTGTTTGGAAGACCCATACACCTTACTGAAATAATTTAGGGTATCCCTTTACTCATATTTTTAGCAGATTCAAGCAGGATTACCTAGGGGAAATTCAGGTCACCATGATGCCGAGCTGACTGTGGGCACGGCAGCTTGGCTTTCCCAGGAACAAACAATGTCACTGGAGAGAGGAAGCATCTTGCTCGTCCTCTTTCCTTCTTCCAGCATCACTCCTCTCTAGGCCAAGTTCCCTCAACCCTGATTCTCTCCAGTTTTCCAAGCTTTCATTCTCCTCTAGCTTTTCTTCCAAGGACTATAATTTTATTTCAGAAAGTTTCTGACTGCAGGAGGCAGTGAGCAATAGGTGAGGGCAAACAGAAGGAAGAAACTCAAAAAGTCTTGCTACTGCCAGACAAAGTTAATGACAGCCTTGTGGGTGGGTAGCTGTAACTGTCCTCATTGATCAAATTCTGATTTTGTCACGTTATTCAAATTTTCATTTTTTTCAGATTGTTTGTATTTTTAATAGAAACAGCAAAATGTGGAACACATGCCGCTGCTGATATAAAACTATCTTCAAAGTAATGAACATCCCACCACAGAGCAAGCACCTGTCACTACCAAAAAAGTTATCTACTAACAGAGACATTCTTAGTGTATTCTAGTAACTGGCAGAGCCTGCGAATCCCTGCTTTGCATTTTTAGATGTACCTCTTGACAGAGATCAGTAGTTTGTGGCTGTAGGTACTGCATGAGTGAATGCCTGATGGTGAAGAGATTCTGCTGGAAACTTTTTCAGGCTCAGCTGCTAGAGTTTATTTATGGTAGGAGCTCATGAAAACTTTGTCCTTGCTTAGTCATGTCCAAGAACATGTGGCAGCTTTTTAATAAAGTTGTAATACATCCATATCTGTAAAATTAGCTAATGACCATTTTTATGTCGCATAAACAAAAGGCTAGAAATCACATCTTTTTTGAAAAACAGAAAGCAATCTTCGGTCAATCATGGCAAATTTCATACAAAAGGGCAAATCATCTGGAGATTTATTAAAAACAATGTCTGGCCACTCTTATAGTTCTTTATTGCAGATTTTCCAATATTAATGCTTTGGTCTTAAATTCTTGGAACAATAAGTTAAAAATTCTGCTCTTAGCTTTAGAAAAAGTTTGTATTTTTGGATTAACAGAAAACATTAACAGAGCAGATAAAGCCCCGAGCCTATCACTACATTAATAACTCATACTTTTTCAGTTTCATTCTGATCTGTTGCTTTGGTCTGGCATTAAAATATTTTTCACTGGAATGGAATGAAAAAATATGAAAGTAAAATGCAGTCTGAAAAGCCAAAGAAATACAAGTTACTTCTCATTCCTTTCTTCTAGACTTGCTTTATTTCCAAAGTTAAAACATGAGGACAATGCAATAGTTCTTCCTGTACCCTAACTGCAGCTCCTAAAAGATGCAGAAGAGACAAAGTATTTTTCTTTTTATAACCCAATCCAGTTAAGCTGTAACAGGAAAAAAGGAAAAATAACAACTTACCTGCTGGTTGCCTTACATATTCATACAGGGATGTTACAAATTAAGGTCTACCTAGAAACCATTCTACTCTGTGTTGGTATGTTCATGCTTTGGGGATAAATATTGCTAAGCATGAAAAACACTACCCTAGAAATGGAGTTGTTTCCAAGTTATTATTTCTTTTTTTTAAAATTCATGCAGATATTTAACTTCTGAAATCAGATGGAATGTAAAACATTTTTTGCCACAACAATGATTGAAGCATTCCAATAAACACCTAGGGTTTTGCCATTTTGTAGTGCTACAAAGTGTTCGATAAAATGAACAACAAATACTATTAGTATTAAGTGGCTAATAAAGTCTGATTTCTGAACTTACGTTAATAATAATCTGTTTATGGAATAGCCATGATCCCCTACTTGCAATTTAGAACATGATTTCCAAGAATATTGCATTGCTTTAAAGAAATTATAGTCTAATTGTCATCTAGGTTATGCTGGTAAGTGGATAACATGTTCAGAGTCTTAATTAGCACAAATGTCAACAATTTCAGTGCTTAAAAGCCATAGAGGAAGAGGAAACTTGAGAGATTTTTGCACATTAATTAAGGAAAAAACCATGAAGGGAATTATAGATATATTCTTTACCTATATTTCCTTTTCTTTAAAGTAGAGTCCAACAAGGAGATCATCTATAAATTATCCTGAAACTGTTTTGAGAAATGTGCTCATAAGTCAAGAGTCACTATGAACTTATTTTAATATGTGGTCCAAACGGATAAATTAACTCTTAAAACTCCTACATGATGAGATGGCAGTCTGACCTTCATGATCTCTGGTTACATAGTTCACTGGAAAATTTGAGGGAATCCTATTATAATATCCTACTGCAAGCCCAGGCTATTGAAGATGCATTGCCATTTTTATAACTATGAATAGATTTTGTAGTAAGTGGTGAAAATTACGCATTTCCACACTAAGAAAACATCCCCCACCATCTCCTGCTATGCAGGTTGCAACTGGGATGTTCTTCTGGGCCGGCAAACAACAAATGGCCTTTCAAAGTAAGCCCACACCAAAGACGAAGCTTCACTAATAAAACTGATACAACTTTTCTCAGTACAGTTTAAACTTGTGTCACCTGAGATAACCTCAGCTGTGCAGTTGTTTGGCCTTTGTGAGGTATTATTATTTATAGTTGTCTATTGTGCAGACAATGTCATATTCTATTTACTCATGTCTGCCTTTCTGTTTTTCCTCACAGTTAAACTTGCCTCTGCTTGCAAACCAGCCTAGAAGAAGGTATGCTAGTTTAGGCAAGGTTTTATTTGGTTAGGCACCCTTGCGTAAATACCTGTCAAGTTCCTGTGCATACATGTTGTGAAAGTATGACTTAGTTACATTCAACTTTAACAATAGTTTGGAACTTCTTTCAGACTGTTGTTACAACAAAACAATTCTTAGTCCATGAACACTGAAGTGAATGAAAGCCAGACTCCTAGACTTCCTAAACACAAGGATTATCATGGTTTTCACTCTTGTTATAGATTGAAAACTCTGGTTGATTTTTTTTCCCAGGTAGAAGAAAGTTTTGCTTCTGCCTGAACACTGTTCTAGCTAACAGAACAAGTATTCTTGCTCTAGCATTTCCCTTCAACATGAAGCTCAGTAAGGGAGTCCTGTTCCTCTTCTTGGTTATCACATACTGCCATATTACTTGAAATTGGCCACCATATGAAGAAATTAAGGACCATAAACAGATAGACAGCACACTCTTGACACATTTTCCTTATAAAGTAAATAAAATAGAAATAAAGAAATAAAGTAAAAAAATACATAATTTATATCCTATAAGAAATCCTCATATTTCAAAACACCTCTACATTAAAAAATTGAAGTCCCAAACTTCACAGGGATATGGAAATCCTACAGTCTTTCAGTAAAAGAGTTTGTCCAATTTCTAGTCATGCTTAGCCTTAAAACTGACAGAAATCCAGTATTGATACCCTGAATTGACCAGACATTTGTGACAGACCTGCATAGTTCTTTCTTCTATATACTGAGCTGTCCAAAGAAAATCAAGGTTTTTTTAATGGGAAAAAGGCCATAAAATACCCCCAAAAGCAAACTCTGACAAATTTATGTTGTGTTACAATATAAAGGTGAATAGCAAATTTGCAGAGAAAGTTAAATCAGTAGATAAAGAAGAAAGACTTTATATCTTTCTTGCACTCCGCATCTTCACTTGCACTTTGGGTTTCAGTTCACTTGTGGGTTTTGTGAATGGCAGCTAACCCTGAGCAGTTTTCTCACAGCAGGGCTCCTTCTATTGTTTCTGAGGTCTGTTGCTGCCTCATCACAGAAGTCCCTTGGTATCTGCTGCCCTGGATTATAATTTCTGGCTTTGACTCTCTCCCTTCCCTGCCTCACCCTTGATTTCAGAAGTTTTTTTCCCTTGCTAATCCTCCGTTGCTGCACAGGGACAACCCAAAACAGAGTTCCCACCTCATCCCAGTCTTTTGGTCTAAAAGAAATGTAACAAGTGAAAATGTACAAATTTATCAAAGACATTATTTCCTTCAAAGGGCCAAAGGAGTCTGGAGTGCTTGGATACAGGCAGCATAATTTTGTGGTTTGGGTCCTGATCTGGTTTCTAATCTTTCAAACTGGAAGCAGTGTCATATACAGCAACTCTCTCTCTAAAAATTCCCAAAGTGCATGTGAAAATTGAGGAGGTCTCTGGTGCAGACAGGAGGCACCAGTTTCCTTGTTAATGTGAAACCATGGTATTGGACATAGATGTTAACAGTAACCCTACAAAACATGCTTCTTTTGTGGTTTCTAAACCCTACTGTAATATTAAACTTGAAGAAGTCACAAACAAAGCATTTTCAAATGACAGCATCTTTGAAAACCACTTGCACTACAAGTTCTTCCTATTTTAACAAAACTATCTTCTTACAAGAAAATGTTTCATATGTAATTTAAGTAACCCTAGTAAACAGATTATATGCTTACATACAACATTTACTGTAACTAATACTTATTTTATATATCCTGGGATATATCTCTGTCAGTTTATCTTCTTATGTTTTAAAAATAGATCCTTGTTTTCCATTTTTATTTAAATGAAGGTGAGTTTAAATCCTTCTGCAGCATAACCGCTTGACCTTAGTATTGATTCAGTAGTCAAAATACAAAAAATGAAACTAATCATTTATACTGATAATCTAACCAGATGCCTTCTCCATGAACTAGCTTTGACTAACTATTATTTCAAAAATTTCTCTTCACTTCTCTATTGCCTCAATTCCCAGGTTCTTGGGAAATGTGTAGTTTTATTGGCTTGTACATTTTATGGTATAAAAGAGAATTATCTTTCCCTTTTCCAGTTTTATTACTGCAAAGTTGGTTTATTACCTGTTAGCACGTTCCTAAAAAAAAAAAGAAAAAAAGTATCTCAGTAGAGGATATTAAAGCTCTTCATTTTCTTTTTGTGTTCAGGTCCCATTCAACAATGTATGGAGGAAAACACCTCAGGAAAACAAAGACCACCTAGCAAAAACATCTCAAAATTGACCAAAGGCAATAATTTATTTGAGAACCAGTTACAAAAATAATTTTTCATTAAAACACTCAGATAAAGAGAATCATATATTCTTAAAACAAAATAGTCTGCATTTAAGAAATTTGTTTGAAGTACAAAAATTCCTGAAGAGAAAGATTCTGTTGATTTCACAGCATTTACCTGTGATAATATATTTGGGGTTGTGATAATATATTTGGGGTTGAATTCCAATTTTAGCACATGAAGCAGAGCAATACCTAATAATGTCTGAAAGATTCTCCCATTTTTGATCATACGTACATAGTATGGATAGATTTGGGTGGATTTCAAAACAGGGCTGGATTGAATACCCCTTCCCACCTTCTGCTTTTTTGGTTTTTTAATTCAAAATCGCACAGTACATAGCTCCTTTTACAAAGATATTCAATGATCTTCAACATCTTTCTGACAGGAAGTCATTTTCTCAAATGGGCAGGTTTTTTGGGTTTTTTAGTTACATGGTATAGGCTATTAAAATAATCATGAACATAAATTTCCAAGATAAAACTAGTAGGATGGAACCAGATATTCAGCTGACTTCTGTCAGATTAGGAAGAGTTGAGTCAGTTTCCACTAGCTTAAGATCTGACCTGCTGATCTTTTGTTTGGGATTACACATTTCTGTCTGGCAGGCAGATATGTAGCTTGATTTAACAGATTCTCATGCTTCTTGTCTCCATTCTATATTTGTACTACACATCAGCTGTGTCCTTTGAACATTCATACAGAGTTTATATGCCCTTACTTTTCACATTCAGCTTTTGAATAATTGTCTTCCAAGAACTTCAACAAAGGCAGGAAAATAATTTTCAGATCTGAGGAGCTAAGTGCACTCTCTCTTACCTTGAGGCTTTAGTCCTTCAGTTCATCATTTTTGAAGATTTTCCACTGGCAGAGGTAGGAGTTTCAATAGCTTCATGTTGTGACTTGTTTTCATTTTGTGGCGCTTAATCAAGCTTCCTATAACTCATATGATACATAAGATTTTTTTGGTTTGTTTTGTTAAACATGTATCCTGAGTAATGTTCACCATGGTACATAAAAAAGAATCCACGCCTGCCATGATAGAATTTGGGTAATCAGTTAACAAAGGGCTAAATGTTCATTTTTGCAACTGACATACGTGTTGTCACAGAATGGGTTGCCATGCCTAAAATTTAGACATTGTGCTTTGGAAATTACTTTTTGAGCTGCTAGTTCCCTGGAGGAAGCTTAGATTTTGATGTTTTACCAGTCTAGATGTCTTTGGGGGTTTCAATGGTAAATCTCCCCAAAATATTTGGCACCTGAATTGTTCCTTTGGGTAAGGATGATTTAATCATATTTTGCCCAACCAGAGCAGTTCCTTGAAGAGCGAGCTTCCTTCTGTGCTCTAGACCCTCTAGACCATGTTTATGGGTCTCAGATGGACCTCAAGACATCCATCTCACCTAAAATGTTTTCAGTTTAGGGCAGAATCATAACAGAGGGAACATCTAAAGAAGAGTTAAAAGGAATCAAATACACCCCCACATAACCAGTTCTTGTTCAGACAAAGGGGCTGTAGATTTACACACAGATAAATTTTGCTAGGTCTCAAAAGGAAGGACTAGAGGTATGGAAATGCCTTGGGAGTGAAGGAGACCTCAGTACAAGACAGTGTACACTCCTTCTGTGTGTGCACAGGAGGACTGATAGAAAGAGGGTCATGAGCAGCTGGATATCAGGATATCTCTTGAAAGACCTCCTAGAGCTGGGTTAGATAATCTCCAAGAGTGCAATGGGTTTATGAGGAGGCTTTCATTGCTGGCCACTCATTCCTTACCCAACAAAATACACTAAGATCATTGTAGGGCTGACATGAAAAACAACTAACTGAATATGGGTTAAAGTTCCTTCTTGTGAACAGTCAGAGATATGAAGCTAGGGGGAAAATGACAGCTTTCTAAAGCTTATTTTTTTTCTGAAAGCAATATCTTGTTCAGCTACGTATTACTCTTACCTATACAGAACTTTTAAGTCCCGGGGCCCAGCTTAGAAAAGAGATATAAATTCATAGGCTTTATTCTGTCTGCCTGAAAAAAGAGTGATTTTCCTGCCTTCTGAAAAGCATTAAAACAACATTACATTGAAGAGTTTCCTGAGGCTTGCTCATTGAAAAGATTCTGTGTAATCTTGTTCCAAAATCTGATTCTAAACTTTTAAACCCCTCTCCCATCAGCTCCATGGTATTTTAAGTAGAACCAGTGTACTAGTCAGATTCTAGAATAAACCCAAAAGTCAAATATTTCAGTTTATCTTTGTGATTGACATTCTACCAAATGCAAAGGATGAATTCTTGGAAAAAGGGTTAACTCTTCAAAGGACTGAAATCAAATTGTGTGTTACCCTAGGAGACTGATGTTCTGGTATCAGCTCGTGTATGAACTCTCTGCTTTTCCTCTGGCAGGAGCATTGCTGTCTCTTCCAGTGGAGCTTTTTCCCCTTAGGAACACAGTGGAGTTTAAATGCTGGTAACTCAGCATAATTTCTGTCCTGGGAAACAGCTTTACTGTTATGCAATATTACGGTCTCGTTATGGGCCTTCAAGAAATGGTAGTCTAAGTAACCCTTGAAAAATTTTAATATTTTGTGTCAGTTTTGGTGTGTTGAACATGAGTAGGAGTAATTGCAATGATTTCCAACCTCCAAGAGTACAAGCAGCTCTAGGAGGGAAGGCAAGCAATACAGAGCAAAACCATTATTTCCTATGCTAGTCACAGATTGAAATGGGAATACTTGCAAGCAGATAAGGTACTTGCTGTAGTCTGTGGATTCAGCTGTCAATTTTATGCTTAAATTTATGAAACTCATCTCCGTATATGTTATAGATCACAAAGCTTTGATTTTACTGTTTGGAAACCCAAAGATAAAATATCCAGGATGGAGATACAGGGCTAAAGATTGTGAGCCTTTCAAACATAATATCTTTGTATGTAACTTTCCTAGCTCATTTCCACACAATGCAACAAGTAAAACTTTGCATAGCAAAAAAATATGCAAGTCATTCTGTTTTAAAAACTAAGCCAGGAACTGACTCAGAGTGTGCTCCAAAGCCTGTGAAATGAGTGAGAGTTTTTCTATTTAATCCAATGGGATCAAATGTTAAAGATGATACATTTTGTAACAAAGTCAGTGAAATACACAGTAACAGTGATCAATAGGAGTCCCAGATATACACAGAAGAAGTCAGTGTGGTAATTACTGTAAGACAAAAGGCACTATGAACGGACATTTTCGTGGACATTTACTAGAAATTAATCTGATTTCAAGCGGATGCCAGGCACTTGAAACAAGTGAAAGAACATACACCAAATTCAAAGCAGGAAATTTACTCAGAATATCTTAAGTGATCATCCAAATGGCTCAGAGGCACAGACTATCAGAGAGAAAATCACAGAAGACAGAAGAACAAAATATAAGTCTAAAAAAAAGGTGCATTTTAGAATGAGTACTCATTTTGTTCTATCTGTTCTTAACTCAGTTATGTCCTGACTGACAACATGGTCAAAATGAATGAGCCCAACATAGCTACTATAACTTCCCTTACTTGGGGCCTTTCACAAAGAATCTTTGCAATGAATTGGGAAGAATATCATATTGCTGCATTCAGCTTTCCTCCTAGTCTGTCCTGCTGGTCCCAGAGTACTGGCAGTTATAGTGCTGGCTTGTGCTTCCAGTATTAAGAAGGTCCTGTTCTTGCAATGTAAACTCTTTTATCAAGGACTTCGGTGTGTATTTGTGAAGTCCCAAAATACTTTGAGAGTACAAATAAAAAATACCAACTATTTGCTTTTTCTCTCATTGGCACACACGCATGTGAATGGCTCCTCTTTGTCCTTTTATATCATTTACTGAATCATTATTTGTAACTGTAATACTATTTGATGTGCTTGCTAAAATTGTGAGACTAGAGACATAATGTTGTACTGAATAATCTATTAAAAAGTTTTTTGAAGAGCAGGTTATTATGAATCCTTTGTTTAAGTCAACTTTTTATATCAGAAAGGTTTTTTAAGGCAGGAGTCTAATACAACAGAATACCTTCATATGAATATCTTAAAGAATTCATAATCCAAGTGAAAAGAAAATGTAACTTTTTGCTGATGAAAGATCTTCCATCACTGAATTAACAGCTCAAAGCAATCTACTCCTTCAGCAAATCATGAGTAACATTTTTTTACCTGATAATGTACCAATGGTTGAACCCTGTCTGCACTGCATGATGTCCTGAAGTACAGCTCTGAAACATTTCTCACAGAAATGCTTTGGTATCAATTGCGTGTGATTGTGTCACTAGCTGTATGTGAAGTACCATACCCTAACACAATGGCCTGGGACACACACTGAGCCTGGCCTGGCCATGGGATTCATCAAAAGAGCAGAGCTGGGGAGCCCTCCACCCCACTGAAATCTGGCAACAGCTTTGGGAGCATTTTGGTGTCCCACCAGGGGGAGCAGGGAGGTAGGGGAGAGGAGAAGAGAGAGCAGCTGCGCAACTCAAGTTGCTAGGTGGGGTTAACCCCCAGACATTGGTAAACAGCAAGGGAGGGAAAGCAGGGAGTGAAGTGTATTATACAATATAGCTATAATCATAAAGCACAAGATGTACTGAGTTACTTTACGACCTTTTTCTTCTCTGGTGAAGAAAGCTTTAATAAGTCACTTCTGGCTGTGCCAGTCATGAATTATTGCTGTCTGCACAAAAGAAGATAAATATCGTAACACATCATAGGACATCTCTCCCTTTGAATACTGTAAATGTATAAAGATATAAAATCCAGGGAAATACAAAAGGAACCTGAAATCATAAGGGAAAAACTAAGCCAAAGGACAAGAACTGAATTAATCCAGAGTGTATCACTTTGGAAGCAAATCTTTGATGTGGAATTTCTTGTATCCTAATGATAGATAGGGAAAAGATTAGAAACACATTCATAGCTGTCTATGGCTAACGGTGAGTTCTCCCATTAAACCGTAGAGGACTTTTGTGGTATTCTTCAAGGCTTACAGCTACCAGTCTATTATCCTAGCCCAAGCTTTTTTTACTGTCTTGGCTGAAGTTTTTGCCATCCCCTCGCTGGTCAGCTCCCACTCCCCAGCAGAAACTATCTCCAGCAGAAGAGGTGGAGAAGCTGCTTGTAGGAGCAATTCCCTAAACTGTTTTCTTAGTCCAGGTCTTTTGAAATGAACAGGGTTTGTAAAGAGGTGTTTAAGCTGCTTAAGTGAATGAGGCTTGCATTTGCTGAAAGGAATTAGGAGAAGCGGCAGGGACAAGCAGCAAGTTTGAGGAAGTAATAAATCATAGCAGCAGCAATGACAAGCATCTGAGGGGACAGTCCCTTTCTCAGCCAGCAAAGCTGCAGCTGTTGAGAACATCCAGGCAAATATTACCTCCCACTTTGCTCAGCAGAAACAATGCTAATGCTAGTGTATATGACAAAACTTGAACAGAAAACATAGGGAACCTCAAAAACTATCTAGAAAGTAGAAATAATGGTGGAATTGATGGAATTCTCTCTAATTTTTCTCCTGAAAAAAAATAGTTACAAAAGAATCTCATTCATGGACAGAATCTTGAATGAATATCTGTATGTCAAAAAAACTCCCCAAATCATCACTAATATGAACACACTTACAAAATGGCAAGTTATAGTATTGAGTCAGATAGAAGATTGTCAAATGCAGAGAGAAAAACTAGTATGATTAAGAGATTAAAGTTAAAATAAGATTAAAAGATAGTAGGAGTGAGCCTTAAAATGACAATTACTATTATTAAAATAAAAGGTTTTTTTAATTTGTAATGTTTATAAATTGAAGTTATTAATTACCTAGGATTTTCTATGTTCCATTTATACAGTACAATGGTATGATTCAGTTGAATTTTTATTAGGTGTCAGGTATCTGATATGAAAAAAAAATGTCTGGTTTTAGTTTTATATGTAGAGAGGTTTCACTGAAGTCCTGTAGAGGTGTATGTTCATGCATATTCTTAACTGAACTCTAGGTCTCTTAGTATTACATATTTGAGATTAACAGTCTTTATTTTAAAAGTTTTTAGGGAGTTTTTGAAATTTTAGAGGCATAATAAAACTGATTTCCTGAAACTCAAAATGTAAAGTGAAACTCAAGGTACCTTCTGCTGTTTACTCTGAGCAGGACATTGGACTTCCAGAGATCATTTCCTGTATCACTTTATGATCTTACATCATAAAATACCATAAAATATTGATAAACTGTGTAAGGCAAACAGTTTTTGTTTGGTGTGGGTTTTTTGTTGCTGTTGTTGTCAAGGATTGTGTGAAAAAAAAGGAAAAACCTAAAATTACAATTTCCCAAGAGACTCTGCACATAGACAATGATTTCTCCTTTTCACTGGGGTGCAGTGAAACCTCATGGATTGTACACTGACAAAGTCTCACACTGTCCGCTTTGGGGAGGCAAAGGCTCCTGGCTGACAAGCGTGTGGGCAGCCCTGGGGCAAGCATCCCGCCTTGCAAAGTCCTGGCCTCTCTCTATCTGGGTCCAGGAGAAACTACAACGTGAAAAACATACCCTCCAAATAGGCATACGCACTTATGCCTCTGACACATGCCTCAAGGTAGTCCCTGGACTAATTTTCAGAGCAGTTCTCTTTGTTGACTAACTTCCTCGAAGTGTTTAAGCCTTGAAAAAAACAAAAAAAACATTCCTTGTTTCCTGTTTTCTTTGCTAATCCTTTCTTTTTCCCTTTTATCATTAGATGGTTTTCTTCCTTAAATAATCCTTCCTTTTTGACTTGGTTTGTTCTATGACTGGTATTAATTATATATCACAAATACTTGGTTTTTAGAGTCTTATCTCCATCAAGCTGTCTCGTTCTTCCCCATACCAAAACGATAGGAAAAATACTCTATTTAACCTAGGGACAATAGTACTCCATTATGCTTCCAGCTATTGTTTATCCTGGCCAGTTCAAAACATGAGCAAACACATATAGATATGGGACAATTAATTTCCTTGCACATCCATGAATAATACTACTGCAGGTTGTTAATGCATGATTTCTTTGATAAGTCTACAATAAAAGCAAGGACAATGATGCATTAGCTTTCAAATCTGAGATAGCATATTTCTATCTCATAATGTATTAAGGAAAATTTGAAGCTAACAGTATAAATTTTCTCACACTTAAACAACATTTTTATCTTTAAATCAGCAATAAAATAAAATATTTCTAAAAAATTGTACATTAGAATGACACATGGTTGCGACAAAGAAATATATATAAATGTTACTTCCAAGAGGCTGGTTTCATTCTGTTTTGTACTGGAAGCACCACAGGTGTGTTCTTAATTTGAATGGCTATTTTATTTGGATTATAATGGAAACCAGCACCATGTGGCTAAATCTATTCAAGCAAATAATTTCATCACTATTGTTTAGAAAAATATCTTTCTGATCTATTAAGAATACTTCTCTATTTGTAAGGACAATTTAAGTGGACTAGTTCAGGAATCATCTTACCTCTTTACAAAGTGATTAATTAGAATAAAAGGGACATGCTGAGACAGTAGTGTATCACAATTTAAATCACTGTCTGTATTTCTCTTTAGATTTACTGCTTCATGTTAAATCTTAGTTTAGTTAAAATTAAATTTTAGCATTTGTAGCTTTACATTTTTTAATATCTCATTTCTATGCTGGTGGAGTTTTTTTCTTCCTTGGTTACTTTTTGCTCTTTTAAAGTGCACTACATTAGATAATGATACCTTTTTTAGTCTTTTCTCATATTCCTAGATAGCTTCATTGTGACGTTTTAGTGAACAGAGCAGCAAAGCCGTAGGCATACCAGAATGTTCACCAGTTCCTTATGGTCCTTTGCACCACTCCAGAATGACAAAGTCCTACCTTCAGGAGCTGAGAAACAATTGATTCCTTTGAAATAACTCCAAGCAATGCAAAAAGTTAGATGTCATTACAACTCTGGTTAACTTCATTTAATATCATCACAGTAACGATGGTGCTATTCAGCTTTTGTGTAATAATCCTACGGTTACAACACTCACCAAGGAAATGATGCATTTCAATACTCAATTTTGATGGGATCGACCCCAAATACTTTGGAAAATGTCACAAGCCATGAGATATTCTCACTAAAATTGAAGATAACCTATTGTGCAAACAAATGTGCAAGGGTACTATGGTCTTTTGAAACTATGTTCTTTGTTGGAGTATTTATGAATTTGACATTATGTTGTCTTCAAGAAGAAACAAAAGCAGTCCTACAGATAGGGACCAAAGCCGTACAAGCCTTTACTGCTGAGAACTGTAGGCATATTCTCTCTAAGGATACCCTATAGCTCAGTCATAGGGGCTCTTGTGAAAATGTAGATTTACTTCCCCTCAGTGCCTAGCATCAGTGTCCTCCCAGGTCATGCAACAGCACACAGCCAACGTGGAAAAGAAAGTACCAGATAGTTAACATATGTTTTAGTTTTTCTTTAGAGCAGAGAAAGATCACTACTATTTTGGTCAATGGTTTGAGCAGGAATTTAAAGTGAGAAAACTAGGCTGTCTATTTCAGATCTCCAAAAGCACTTCTGCCTTCCTTGATTTAGGACAGCATGTAGGCTGCTCAGTTATATTGTCATTACCCTGGGAGCTGGATGTTTAAGAGTTTTGTGGGGCTTTGTCTGAGTCAGAAAAAAATATTTGATGGGCAGCACTCTGCCCTTTGCAAAAATGTAGAAAGAAATTTGCCAGCTATACTACTGAATGTTCTCACAGGCCTAAACACTGAGCTAAAATTACATCACTTAATGATTTTTTTAAGATTCAGCACCAAGTGTCTGATACCACAGGACAATATTTTATTTGGTTAGTTCAAATATTTGAATTGCAATGAATATTAAGTGAAATATGACCACAACACTAAAGTAATGTCTTGATAACAGTCATTATACCAAAAAAGGCAATATTTTGCATAGAAATATATTACTGCTTTCAAAAATAACTGAAAACTATGTGTAAAATATGTCTCAACAAATATTCATGATAGTTTGGTTTTCTGATTCTCACTAGAGCCAAGAGTCCATGAATGTGACTGAATATTATCCATGCATGTCTGTATGAATAGATTTATACACACATACATATAAACATATATTTCCTCTTTATCTTCTTTGGAAAAACACGTAGTATGCTCAAATCACTCTGTACATAGTGAAATCAGAGTCCCCCTGTGAAATGTAGCCTATTATGGTTCTGATACAGTTAGTGGGTCCAGTAAATTCTGTTCATGCATTGCAAGACATAATGAAAACCAAAGTGGTTGCAATAGTGATTGTCCAGCCAACCAAAACAGTTTCATGGCTACATAGGATGTTGAAAGTAAAAGCTATTACTGTATTTTATTTTGGTAGCAATATGCTATTCATTCCATGTTTTTTCATAATCTCTTAAGGATTTATATCAGAATATCAGTTTATTTTTTTCATTTAAAATTACCAATTCAGCTGACTCGGGGGCTAAAGTAACCAGGAATAATTTGGCAGTTTGCTTTCAGAGAAGCAAAAACTTATGAAATCAGAATGTTTTACAGGGATACAGTTTAAATTTAGACACTGAACATTAGAAGCCCTGAGTTATTCTTGTAATTTCATACATTTTATAACTAAAAATATCCCAGAAAGAAAGGAAAAGGAAGAAAGGTAGGGAGGAAAGAAAACAAAAAAAAAGAAAGACCAAATATTTAGGTTAAATTGTTGCTATAGGTTTTTCCATTGACTTCAACTTTGTCTTTTTATAATTGAACAGAGGTAGAGGATAGTCTGGTAGTCTGTACCCAGACTACAATCTGAAAGTAGATAATGTAATGGGAAAAAAAAGGCTTGTATTCTTATTGATCATTTACAGAGCTCTAACGGGCTTATCTTACTTTTCACATGTAGGCAATACAATAACTCTCCAGAAATCAGTTGTCTGGGACCCAAGTGTATATTGTACAAGATGAGAAATGTGGTTAGATGTTTGGCTTCTCAGAGTTCAAAGGACTTTGTTTCCAGATAACAACTAATCACATTTTGGATTTCACCTACTTGTTTTCCCCGATGTAATTGAGTGTAACTTTAAAAAAAAATCTTGTGTGTCTTGCTTAACACCGTATCTCTGCCTTGTTTTCTTTTTATGAAGCAAAGGAAACAACACCTCATCCATGAAGAATAAATTCCAAACAAAGACAAGGCATAAGCCTCGTGGAGGCATTAAATTAACCAGAAATTTAAAATTTTAGCAAATTATGATTCCTATGTGGTGGAACAAATTGCATAACATATTCTGGTGCTACCACTTAAAAGATACAAGGATCAGACACGCACACACAAAAAGTTAGACTAATTGTATAGATCAAGAATCAAAAGCAGGAAGGAAGAGACAAAGAGGTGGTTATAGAACATATTCTAACCTGTCAAAATGAGACCAAGCTCAGCTAGATCATTTCACTTAGCATGAGTGAACAAGTGTTCAAGTACAGACATATTCTGACCAAGCCCACAATATTTTGTGAAGTAGTTTTTAGCTCATAACAACATCACTGTGCTTGAGCACCCACCCTGTTTACCTACCCTGTCTCCCTGCAATTTCTACCTCTTTCCAAAGATCAGGTTGGTGCTCAAAGGAACCCATTTTTTTTTGTCCATAAAAAATGCAAAAGCAGAAACAACAGAAATCCTCAACAGCCTTTCAGAAAATACTCTGCAGAATTGCTTTAAGCATTGTCAGCATTGTAGGCAGCTGTGTGTCACCTCAGCAGGGAACTATTTGGAAAGTGATTGTAGTTGATTTTCTTAATTCTTTAACTAAAAAGAGTTACAGGGGCACAGTCTCTTTTATGTGTTGGATCTCATAGATAGAATAAATTAGAGGAAATCACACCATATTATTTCTTGTTGGCTTTTACTGTAGTGATGAAAATATCTGGATTTGGACTTTACTCTGCTGGCAGATCAATATATATAGGATTACTCTTGAAAAAATTGTTCCTTTAAATAGGTCCTTGGTTCAGATCTGTGTGATTAACATTGAATATATCATGCCTGTTGATTTCAGAAGTATTTCTCTATAATGGTTGGGAATCAAGAGCTAGAATAAGGAAGATAGGGTCATAACAGTGTATTTCTTAGTTTACACTGTCATCTTCTCCTTCATTGATGCCCTGAGAAACTACCTTTTACTTCAGTCTTAACTATTTAAAGAATTAAATTTAACTTTCTAAAATACTACACAAAAGAAATTTTCACCTCTTCACTGTATATTGAACACAAATTCCCACGCTGTAGCAGGTAAAAATACTGGCAAATTCAACTAAAGAACACATAAATACCTGGCTGTGAATTTACACTGTTTTCCTGGAAACAATTTCACAATAACTCTTTAAACTGAGATGACATTTTGAGATATCAAAAACTGCATTAAAAAATCAACTGACTCTCTGTTTACTAACATTCAGATTAAATTAGTATTATTTTTTGTACTGGTTGCTGGATAAATGCACAGAAATTATTTGTTGCTTCAGATCACTAGCAATAAAATCCTGCAGTTGATCAGCTTTGTCATTACCCTGCAGCTACACGGAAAGGTTGGCTGCTGGCCATATTTTAATACAGTAATAATAATACTTAGCACTGTTCATCTCAAAAGCAATTTACACACATTAACTAATTAGGCCTCAGAACATTTACATGATAGGTGAATAGTATTCATTCCACTTTAAAGAAGGGTAAGCGGAGAGATAGAAAATAAAATCACATTTTCAGCAGGAGTCACGATCTCTGAATGCCCAGCTTGTGACACATTCACTTGATTTTCTAAAATCTTAAGCAATTGCAGCTCGATCTGAAGTCAAAAGAGGCAGCCAGTAGCCTTCATCTCATCTTTAAACATAAAATTCATTTGGGCTGCCATTTGAAAATGAGAACCTTCATTGAGTTCTTTAGATATTGTTAATTTTCAGACAGGTTCTCTCTTATCTGCTGCAATTTGCTGATTACTCATCTTCTAGGTACCCAAAAGATTGTTCTTTCTCAGTATTTTTGGACATCTGCATCCTGGGTCATTTGAGATGTAGGCGCCAGAGCGTAAGACAGTCTGGTATGATTCAGCAATGAGTAATGGAGGTCTATTGCCAGCTGTAAAATTGTTGTTTAGAAAAAAAAGAGTAAAAACTACCTCTGAATGCATAAAGATAAGCTAACCTGATTTGTAGATATATTTATTTATTTATTTACTTGGGCAAGAATTTTCTTACCCTCCTTTTTTCTTTCTGCAATGGGACAAAGATGGATTTCCACGGTAGAACCCGAGATCTTAGGTTTATGGTAAGAAGCAATAAATGAAAATGCAATAAAGTCAAGATTCTATACCTTAAGAACTTAACATTCAAGAGTAAATACTGGAAAGAGAAGACATTATAGCAAACAGAGAGTGAATGAAGTACCATCTTTTAATTTTTTTCTTTCTCTTTTTTTTTTTTTGCATTCCCTCATAGAGAACTTTCACTCCAAAACAAAATAACAAAAAAAACTATGCTTAACACTGGATTAAGAAGAAACTTGCTAATTCTTTGAGACTGAGGACTGACACAGAGACATTCATTCTTGTCTGTGGAGTTCAGACACCAAGGAGACTGATACTTAGGTGGACTCTTAGAAGCTGGCCCTGCTCTGCACTTTGGTCTTCCTGTCACACTTCCCTGCCTGATGTAAATTGATTTTGAGACTGTAATACTTGCTGCTTGCTCTTTTCAGAGTATTTACATTCTCCTTCTCTGCTGTGCTTTCAGCAAAAACATCCTTATTCCATCAAGGGGGTTGCTTCAGGATATTTGATAGATGGACATTCATGATGCCAGTGTGCTACTTATACACCAGAGATAAATCTCCCATGAACAGAATTTCACATGGAGAACTACCAACCTCCACAATCAATAAATAAAAATCGAGAGATAAGAACCCACCTGGTGCTGCTCCACCATTCTCAATGCGCTATGCCAAGAACTGTCTGCCCTAACACATAGGAAGCAGCTTTTATTTCTGTTTGTTTGGTAGAGGTTTTGTTAATGAATCTTGTAGAAGACTTTACCTGAACTTAATTACACATTCTCTGCCCTTTTGGTATCTGACAGACAGATAACACAAACGTTTTGACCCTTCAGCTTTTATCAAGGTAAACACAATAATGTCCTGAGGTTGAGAGTGGGAAACCAGGAGGCAGATGAAATTCCCCTGTTGTAAATAATTAAAAAAAGGAGAAGATTATTTAATTAACCAAGATCCAAGTCGTCTTTGTTTGCTTTTAGAGAGAGCATGACTCATTGCAATAGAGTGTGCTGGCAGAAATCCTTTGGAGTGCTATAGAGACAACATAAATACACCTTGAGAATGTTAGTTCTATTGAAGTTCACTGGCAGTTTGCAGACTTTAAAGAATGTATTTTGAATTCTCAGCAAAAGAAGCCATTTGTTGCAGCCCCTGCCTAGGTTTAAAGAACTGCTGACACCTCCTGGAAAACATTAAGATTCATCTTATTAAAATATCCCAACAAACATTCAACATGCTGGCCCTGAATCTTGTATCACTCTTCAATTAAATTATTAAAGACTGACAAAATACAAAGAATTCTAAAGCACTGAAAATAGCCTGCTGGGAATTTTTTATTTGCTTGGATGTTGGTTTTACAAAAGATTTGTATTCTGTCTCCAGAGCGTATTATGTGATCTGCACAAAATCCAGGGTGGCAGGTGCCCCTCAGAGAGCCCCCAGGAGTAGATGGTTCTATCAGAGAACATTGTTGGAGTGAGTAGGATTTTGCTGATTTGCCAAAGCCAAGAAAGAAGCTTGTGCCAAAACACCAGAGGTCCTTCTTGCTTTCTGGAATCTACTGTGTGTCTGAAGACATGGACAGAAAAGCACAAAGAGTTTCTCCTGTTTGTCTGGGCTATAAATGTTCTTAAAGGTACACACTGTTTATTCCAAAATGTGCATTGGTGGTTTATTTCCAATGCATTTATTGTTTGATAAGTCAGATTTGTTAACTGGCATGCAAACAACCAATCTCACACACCAAGTCAAGACATAGATTTTATTAAAGTTGCACAAGTCTGAGTGTTACTTTAGAGTCATAGAATCATAGAATAACCAGGTTGGAAGATACTCACTGGATCATTGAGTCCAACCATTCCTATCAAACACTAAACCAAACCCCTCAGCACCTCGTCTACCCATCCCTTTAACATATCAAGGGAAGGTGACTCAACCACCTCCCTAGGTAACCTGTTCCAGTGCCCAGTGACCCTTTCTGTGAAAAATTTTTTCTTAATGTCCAGCCTTAATCTACCCTGGCAGAGCTTGAGGCCATTCCCTCTTGTCCTGTCCTCTGTCACTTGCGAGAAGAGGCCAGCTCCCTCCTCTCTACAACCACCCCTCAAGTAGTTATAGAGAGCAATGACGTCTCCTCTTCTCCAGGTTAAACAACCCCAGCTCTCTCAGCCCTTCCTCATAAGGCCTGGTCTCCAGCCCCTTCACCAACTTTGTTGCTCTTCTCTGGACTCGCTCCAGAGCCTCAACATCCTTCTTGTGGTGAGGGTCCCACAACTGAACACAGGATTCAAGGAGTGGTCTCACCAGGGCGGAGTACAGAGGGAGAATAACCTCCCTGGACCTACTGGTCACACCATTTCTGATACAAGCCAGGATGCCATTGGCCTTCTTGGTCACTTGAGCACACTACTGGCTCATGCTCAGTTGTCTGTCGACCAACACCTCCAGGTCCCTCTCCTCCAGGTAGTTTTCTAGAAAGACTTCTCCTAGTCTGTTGCTCTGCATAGGGCTGTTGTGCCCCAAGTGCAGGACCCGGCATTTGGCTTCATTAAACCTCATCCCATTGGACTCAGCCCAGCGCTACAACCTGTTCAGGTCCCTTTGCAGAGCCTCCTTACCCTCCAGCAGATCCACACTTCCACCCAGATTAGTGTCATCTGCAAACTTGCTAAGGGTACCCTCAATGCCTTCATCCAGGTCATTGATGAATACATTGAACAGGGTTGGACCCATCACTGAGCCCTGGGGAACCCCACTTGTCACTGACCTCCAGCTGGATTTAACACCAATTACCACCACTCTCTGGGCCCAGCCATCCAACCAGTTTTCCACCCGGAAGAGTTTCCGTAGCAGAATGCTGTGAGAAACTGTGTCAAAGACTTTACTGAAGTCCAGGAAGATCACATCCACAGCCTTTCCCTCATCCAGCAGCCGAGTCACTTTGTCATAGGAGGCGATCAGGTTAGTTTGGCAAGACCTGCCTTTTGTGAACCCATGTTGACTGGACCTGATCACCTGATTCTCTTGCATGTGCTTCATGATAGCACTCAAGATCACCTGTTCCATGACTTTCCCTGGCACTGAGGTCAGACTGACAGGCCTGTAGTTCCCTGGATCCTCCCTGCTACCCTTCTTGTAAATGGGCACAATATCAGCCAGCCTCCAGTCCAGTGGTACCTCCCCAATCTTCCAGGACTGCTGCAAGATGATGGAAAGAAGTTTGGCCAATACATCCGCCAGCTCCCTCAAAACCCTAGGATGAATCCCATCTGGCCCCATAGACTTGTGGGTGTCCAGTTGGGCAAGCAAGGCTCTGACCACGTCCTCTTGGACCATGGCAGCCTCATTTTGCTCCTCTAGTTCTGGGGTTTGTATACAGAGGGGACAACTTTCTTTACAATTAAAGACTGAGGCAGAGAAGGCATTAAGTACCTCAACCTTCTCCTCATCCCCTGTCACTGTTGTTCCCTCTGTGTCCAATAAGGACTGTATGGTCTCCCTAGTTCTCCTTTTATTATTTATATATTTATAGAAAGATTTTTTGTTATCTTTCACAGACTTAGCCAATCTGATTTCTAGTTGAGCCTTAGTCCCTCTGATTTTTTCGCTCCACAATCTCACTTCTCTCCTGTAGTCCACACAAGAGGCCTGTCCCTTCTTCCAGAACCTATAAACATTCCTCTTGTTCTTGATGTCACTCAAGATCTCTCCGTTCAACCAAGCTGTTTTTCCCCTGCTGGTTTTTTTTCCGGAGCATGGGGATGGCTTTCTCCTGAGCTGCTAGGATCTCCTTTTTGAAGAGCTTCTAGCCCTCATGGGCTCCCTTGCCCTTAAGTACTCTCTCCCATGAGACTTTGCTAACCAGTCTTCTGAAGAGTTCAAAATCTGCCCTCTGGAAATTTAATGCTACTGTCCTGCTAACCACACTCTACACTTTGCCTAGAACAGAAAACCCTACCATGTCTTTAGTTCCTGCCTGCAGTGGTTGTATATCTCCTGGCATGCTGACTGCTTTTCTGATTGCCAGTCATGGATGCCAGTTTGGAGAAAAAAAGAACAAATGCCACAGACTTACAAACAAGGTGATAACACTAATGCAAAGACTAGACTTTATTAACCACAATTATTGTAGAAATAATGAGCTCCCCATAGTCATAGTTGGAAAAAAAAATCTGTTCCAGGTGAAAAAAAATCTGTTCCAGGTGAAAAAAAATCCAAAATTTAGGCTTTATTTCCACTATGCTCTTCCTTTAGAGGTGGAACATTGCACACACATATAACCTCACTGCATGCAGCTGGCGTCCATCCTACTGCATTGGTCTAACCATGATGAGCATACAGGAGGACAGAAACCTGATGCTGGACCGTGGAGGATGCAAACCAGCAGTGATGTACTGCCAAGAAGGAGTGAGGAGAAGAATTCCTTAATAAGATGTGCATATGTCATTGAAAAGAAGATCTTTTTCCCCCTCATACTCTCAAGACAACTAGGGGCAATACAGTAAAATGCCAGACTGCAATGGCTTACCCAGGTTATCTGGTGCAATACTCTTCAATTATGGGCACCTCTGAATACATGCTTAGTGTCCAGTATTAGCAAAATGTCCATTTTAAACCATTACCTACCATTGGCTACAAAGAACTTCTTAACAATCTACAAAAAATCAAGCTATTATGTAAAAAGATCAAAATCCACCAAAAAAATCCCCACTAGTCTATTATTTGCAATGGAGAAAGAGAATAAAATCTCACAAGTCCAGTTTGTGGCCCAGCTCCTTCCAGCAGCAGAGCGCTAGTTTTCTTAAAATGCTCAGAGAAATAAGGGTACATGGTACGTCCCTAACCAGTAGTTACTAACATGAATTTAGGAGAAATTTCTTTCTAATGCCAGGTAAATTATATGCAGCATGCAGACCATCACAAGACCAATCAAAATTCCTGGGAATGTCAGCCCTGCACATTCAGCATGTCATCTCACACATTGCTTAGTTTTTCAGTACTCACTGGTGGAAACCCCTGAAGCATAAATTCATAAAATAGAATAGTGCAATATATTCAATCAGAAGATGACAACCGAGACTTCTGTCAGGCCTCAATCAGAGCACCAGCAAACTGACTACTCAAGACCTCTGTCATAGGTTTTAATTTCGGCCTTCCTGCAGTTTAAAATAATCTAGTTCCTTAACCCCACCAGCCTGCTCAGAAGCAAAAGACTTCAAACTGTGAGACTCACATGGATTCCACAGTAGGGATACAAAAGGGAGGACTGAATGGATTTCCACTTTATCTGAAGATGAAGATGCTGTGAGTAGGGGAGGGAAGGAAAAGTAGAGACTGGAGCAGGACAAAGAGGGAAATAGCAAAGGGATGCTAGTGGTGTTGTCAATGGCAAAGGCCAATGTGATAATAACAAGGTTACAGAATTAGGGCAGATCTATTGTATCCTCCTGGATACTGCTGTTGCCCCACCAGGGAAGCAAAGCGAGGCAGTATCACTGAGACCCCAAAATATCACCTTCCCTGCTCCTGTCCTCACCCGTCAGTAAGTTGAGTTTTCAGTCTCTGTGGCTAAATGCCAGTCAGCACAGGATCCCACAGTCTGAATTGTGCCATGACTTTTATTGTTGATGTTGTTGTTTTTTTAAGAAATGCCTCTGCTATCAGAGAATCATGTACAAGGTTGACCTATATAACAGACCAAGTAGGTCACTGAGTGCACATTGGACCATGACAAATTGATTTTGAACCATCACTTATCTGGCTCTGTTGCTGTCAAGGAGGATACATCAGTGTGATTAATAAATTATTTATCAAATAGTTAAAAGCATGCTTCCCCCACCAGAGATTCTGGAGGGTTTATTGTTTTAAGCTGCTGCACTAATTGGGCTGTATATTCACTTGCAGTTCCAAGAGAGATGAACATTATAGGAACAATGCTTTTTACTGCATAGGGTGGTGACACAGCAGAGACATCCCATGAGTGCCTATAACAAATGATGCTCAGTTTAGTGTTTTCCTGGCGCAGCTCCCAGCACCCTCTCCTTGCATCAGTCTCCATCCAGAGCTGCCTTCAGCACAAGGGGAGAACTTGCCTCATGGAGGCATTGAAATGTTTTACTTCAAGCTTCACTAAGATGTGAGGGACAGCTTTGAGACTCCACTCTGCAGCCTTCCTCTTTTTATCACAGCAATAATCGTAGATTGCTTCCCCTGGGATCTCAGCCATCACAGTTGAAAAAGCACTCTAACAGGCAGGAGAAAGAAAGGGATGGAAGAGCATTTTCCCCAATGAAGAAATTTTTGCTCCATTCCTTTCTAAAATAAAAAAAAAAAATTAAAATAAGACAAAAAGGAAAAAAAGATGAAATAAAATAAAATAAATGTACTCTGCAGGAAGTTAGGAGGAAAGAAAAAAACAAACCAGAAATTCCTTCCACTCTCAAGGAATCACCTGGCTGTAGGGTGTCAGTTTAGTAATGCTGACTCCTGTGGGGTTATTTGTACCCTTGGGTAAAATAACAGATCTCCAAAGAAGCTTGAATCAAATGAAGCTCTTAGCAACTTAATGATTTTTCAAGGAAGAGGAACGAGGAAAGACAGAAGAAAAGGAGGCAGGGAGTGGGAGGTGGGGAATAGGGAAACTACTTTTCTAATTGCAGCAGAGAGAGAGAAGTAGAAACTCTGCCCTTGCCAGAAACTATTTGCAGCATCCAAGGATTCAGGATTTTTTTTCCCTGCAGTGCCTTGAAAACCCTGGAATGGAATCCTGTCTGTGTTGGAATCTCACAGGAGAGAAATTCTGTCTCCATTTGGTGTTATTGAAGAAAAGTGTTTGAGAACCACGGTCCTCGATAGAGATATATAATATCCTGGCACTTGAATCTATTTATTAGCCTCTTTCCTGTAGGGTATCCACTAATCCTGATCACTAGAGAAAAAGACTATATTACAATGATTCTTAATTAGATACAGACGCAACAGATTGATTCATTATTTCCATGCGCCGCTGTCAGTGTTTCATACAGTGTTTCCAGTTTCATTAAACTAGTAGGCTAAATTCCTGCATGGATTTTCTCTGTCATCTAAGACAGACCCTGCACCCTCAAAAACACTCTTTGCCCAAGCATCTCTAATTCTGGTTTCTTTTTAAGCCTTATCTGAGACATTCTTTTTCACTGCAATTGTTTTATACTGGTGGATGATTGTTCACCTTCAGAAACTGAGTTTGTCCTCAGTGAAAAAACTTTTAAGGAACGGAAACTGCAGTGTAATCTAAAATGCATTTTAATGACTGCAACTAATTATGAAAAGTGGTAAATCAGTAAGGGTCAGAACTCTAGCCCCCTACTCCAAATGACAAACAGTAGTGCAGCTTATTCTAATGGGATTAATCCTGTGAGAAGCTGCCCATTATTTTCACTGAGAGATTCATGGTCTCTTTGAAAAACTATTTGAAAGATCATTAATAAAAGGATAATTAAGAAGGACACTGAGGCCATTATTTCAAGAATTTCTGCAAAGAATGGAAAAACTTAATTTACAGTGGAGACAGTGAATCAGGGCAGTAAAAATCTAGGTAGCACTGTACTGCTGATTGATACTAATCTCATTTTTGGTGAAGGTAGGATAGAAGGAACAAGAGATCTCTTTGTGGATATATGCACTATATTTCTTGTTAAATCGGAAGGTCAAACAAACATTAAGACAATAAATGACCTTTTATAGGTATCTATAGAATCAGAGAATCATAGAATGGTTTGGGTTGGAAGAGACCTTAAAGAGCATTTATTTCCAAGTCCCCTGCCATGGGTGGGGACAGCTTACGGACAGGCTAGACCAGGCTGCTCGAAGCCCCATCCAACCTTGCCTATGCAACACACAGCTTCTCAGGGCAACCTACTCCAGTGTCTCACTGACCTAACGGTGAAGATTTTATTTCTTTAATATAAATCTACCCTCTTTCAGCTTAAAAACATTACTTATCATCCCATCATTGCACTCGATGATAAAAAACACTTCTCATATAGGACCCCTTTAGGTCCTGGGAGGCTGCTATAAGGTGTTCCCAGAGCATTCTTTTCTCCAGGGTTAACTTCCCCAGCTCTCTCAGCCTGTATAAGGCTGAGATAAGTGCTCTTATGATAGGTACTCCACACTCTGTTACTCTTCATGGCCATCTTCTGGACTCTTTCCACCTGGTCTGTGTCCTTCTTATGCTGGGGAACCAGAACTGAGCACGCTATTACAGATGAAGCCTCATAAGAGTGGAGTAGAGAGAACAAATCATTTCCCTCAACCTGCTGATTATGCTTCCACTTCCCAAACTGCTAGGTTCCAGATACTGCTACCAGTGTGGAATTGGCTGTCTCATAACAGTTTATTTATCAGCTCCTGGGCAATGCTGTGAGAACACAATTGCTCCATGCATGCCTGAAGTTCTTCCACCAGTGGACAGACAGGGTGTTTCTGCTCTTCACTCAGGGCTGTCACATTAACTTGAGCAGAACCAGACCACTGCTACTTGCATTCACCTGTGAAGACCTGTCTGTGTTTTCTATCTTTCAGCCTGTCTGTATTATCTCTGTACAGCATGAATGAACCAAAATTTAGGACATAATAGACATGAGAAGGCCAGCTTCACACATATCAGTTCTTACACTCTTCCCTCAGGTTCATAATTAGAGTTGGAATACAGAGCTCGATAGACTACCTGGTGGCTGAGGCACTCCTAACATTGGAACACCCTAGCTTTTTAAGGAATCAAAAGGCATAAGCTTGCTTTGTTCATCTGGCTCCATGCAAGCTGTCAGAAAGACAAGTTGAACAAGATTGTGAGGATGTCTCTACAAGACGTACTTAAAATTCACTGCCCCTTGCAAATCAAAAAGTAGTAGATGTTCCCTTTGACTCCTGACTAAACATCCTCAGGGCTCTGCATTTTAGATGGTTATTTTGAATAGTGAACCAGATTGAAAAATTACATATGAAGAACAAGTTACTTCTTTGACTTCTCTCACACTTACTCATTTTTCTCAGCAATGTTACTCTGTCTCCTATATTTTACCATAATTTATCTTGCTGGAAAAGTGGGAAAGGAAAGTAGCTTTCCATTAGCAGAGAAAACTCCAGTGTATGATTCCTTCAGTCCTGAGGCTTTGCTACAATCACGTGCGAAGATCTGAAACACGTATTGCTGTCACCGACAACTGCCACTTCTGTGTGGCATGACCCAGACTTGTGTTTACACATTTAAAATAATGAGATTGCATAATGTATATGATCTTCCAACCTTACTGGTTAACAAAACACCTGAGACACCTGATCTAGAGCCCTGAATCTGTCTGATATGCCAGACTCTATTAGTAACCCTGGAGACTGCATGAAATGCAGCCTGTATTCTCCAAAAATCTTTGCAGAATGTTATCTTTTTTAACATAGAGGAAAGAGAGAAAATATAAGGTAATGCAAAGGAAAATTCACATTATATTCTATTAAAAACTTCAGTCAATATATATGGGAATCTCTGGACAAGTTTCACAATTAAATCTCTTGAGAAGATTGTCCATCTATTAGAACATAAAATATGGAGAATATGTACAAGTACTCAGCTATAAAGGAAAGGAAAAAACAATTATTATTCTATGAACTTTTTTTAATGATTTATGTTGTTTATTTTTTGGCATGAAAAACTAAGTTAAAAATCCACCAAAAATGCTATTTGCAACATTTGTAAAGAAATGCTTATTGCTAAAAAAATCCAGAAAATCATGGTTGGGAAAAGGTATCTTGTGAAAAAAAAAAAGGAAAGGAAGGCAGTTTGTTTAATTTTAAATTTTGTCAGTTAAAAATGTCAGGCATCTTGGTTGTTGTAGGGAAATAGGTTTTTGTTTCTTAAAGACCTGATCTATAATTAAGAGTTTCTGTGGTAGATGATGTTACTGTGCTCAGTTCCCATGAATCCCAGTGCTGTTTTCCCTAAAGCTACTGCATCAAGAAAAAGGTA
This sequence comes from Coccyzus lansbergi, assembly GCA_033558105.1. Lineage (NCBI taxonomy): Eukaryota > Metazoa > Chordata > Aves > Cuculiformes > Coccyzidae > Coccyzus > Coccyzus lansbergi. The sequence goes on from JAUMJK010000663.1 coordinate 1,448,582, forward strand.
TGAAAAACGTGAGTAGCAAGGGCAATGCCATTAGATCTCTTATACTGTTTATTATGTTTGACCAGGGAGTTTACCTTTCTTCTTTTTTAAAAAAAATCTTGATTTTTTTTTTTTTGACTTTCATTAAAATGCAATGTCCTCTAGTTGATAGTATTTGGGCATGTTTCCCAAGTTTGCCTGACAACATCAATGGTTAGGTGTTGAGCTGCAGTGACCTCGTAAGCAAGCTGTCCTCTGATATTCTGACTGCACCTACTATTACTCAAGCAGTGGGAGCCAAACAAATACGGCATTTGGATCTTTCCTACTTGTTCTGCTAAGCGCCCCACCAAGCCTGGTGTACAGACGTGCTATATAAGGAATTGACTATTCCCTGCAATTACACAGCAGGACACAAGCACTGGCAGCAGAGCTGAGAACTTAACTCTAGGGTATATGGGGCTGACAAATGCAGAGACATATTGATCTTCGGCAGTCTGTCTCATCAGCAAAGTAGTAATGGTCTGCATATTAACACCACAGCCTATAAGGTTAAAAAAGACAAGAAAGGACGCTGGCGTTCAGTGCCTAGAGGTGAACAAGCTGTAATAGCTCCACACATCACGTGGAAAGTTTACCAGCCACAATTACTTGACTTCAGAGCCCAAACTCAATGATCTTTATTTAAGCAGAAGGATTTTAAATTATCATTTTTGCTGAAATGTTTGCACCAGGCTGTAAATTATCAGTGTGAGCAAATAAATTACGAACTATCAAGAACTAGCAAATTAAGCAAAAGGAAAATGAGCTCCAGAGACAAAAGCATTGGTTAAAAATTATTGATTACGACCTGACTATTTCTTAATGAATGCACATGTCTTCAGCTGTCGTCAAGGAAAGGATCATCTCTTGCTTGATTCCTTGATACGGAGGTAACAGATGATAATTCTCTGCTTTCTAAGTACAAGCCAGAGGTATCATTGCAATCACCATTCTAGTGCCAGCTCAGTGCTAGGGAAGTGCTTTTGTGACACTGAGGAATGATGCTGCAGTGTTTACTGATTTTGAGTGATTATACTGCAAAATGGCTCTTGCTTTCATCCTCCCAGTATAGAATCTGTGCAGGTCTGGGAGCTGTGCAAGAATCAGACTGCACAATCAAAATTTCAGAGAAGTTCAGTTATTTTATCAGTGTGCCCTTCTGTCTATTACCAGTAAAAGATGAGTGTAAAAACACTCAAAAGAACATCATGATATCCTATGAAATTTCAGGCTTCTACCAAAAATCTTAAGAGGCCTTGAAACAAGGCAATGTGGAACACTTTTGACAGATCATTGCTAGAAAAATGTGAAAACTCTTTTAGCAGTACTACTGAACCATGGAATCATAGAATCATGGAATGATTAGGGTTGGAAGGGACCTTAAACATCATCTAGTTCTGCATCTCCTGCCATGGTCAAGGACCAGCCTGCTGAAGGCCACATCCAATCTGGTATCAAAAACTTCCAGGGATGGGGCATCCACAACTTCCTTGGGCAACTTGTCCCAGTGCGTCACCACCCTCATTATGAAGATATTCTTCCTTATATCTTCCTTCCTTATATTTTCCTTAATCTGCCCCTCTCCAGTTTATACCCACTCCTCCTTGTCCTGTCACCACAGGCCTTTATGAATAGTCCCTCTCCAGCTTTCTTGTAGTCCCCTTTTGGTTACTAGAAAGTTGCTATAACATCTTCTTGGAACCTATACTTCTCCAGGTTCAACTAACCCAACTCTCTCAACCTGTCCTAATATGGAAGGTGCTCCAGTCCTCTGATCACCTCTGTAGCTCTCATGTTATGGGGGACTGTGTCAAGGCCTTTACAGAATTCCAGATAGATGGTATCCATTGCTTTTCCCACATTCACTGATGTGGTTACCCCATTTCAGAAAGCCACTAGGTTGACCAGACAGGATTTGACCCCGGTGAAGCCATGCTGACTGCCACTCCCCTACCTCCATGTGCTTTAACATGTCTTCTAGGAGGATCTGTTCCATGATCTTCCCAGGCACAGAGGTGAGGCTTACAGTTCGGTAATTCCAAGGGTTGTCTTTTATACCCTTTTTAAAAATGGGCATAATGTTGCCCTTCTTCCAGTCACCAGGGACTTCTCCTGACTGCCATGACTTTTCAAATATCATGGGGAGTGGCTTGGCAACCACACCAGTGAATTTTCTTAGGACTCTGGGATTCATCCTCTTCAGGTCCCATAGACTTATATATGTTCAGTTTCCTCTGGTGGCCACGAACCTGATCCTCCCCTACAGTGGGAGGGGTTATACCCCTTGGTAAAGCTGTCCCATGACCCAGGAGGGGTGAGGAGAGTGGTTGTCAGTGAAGACTGAGGCAAAAATGTTGTTGAGTACCTCAGCCTTCTCATCTGTTGATACAACATCACCATTTTCATTCATCAGCTGTGTTATTTTCTCTTTAAACTTCCTTTTCTGATTGACATAACTGTAGAAGTTCTTCTTGTTAATCTTCACTTCCCTTACCAAGTTCAGCTCCAGCTGCACCTTGGCCTTCCAATCTCCATTCCTACACAACCAGGCAGAGTCCCTATACATGTCCCAGATTACTTGTTCCTGTTTGCAAGGCCTGTGCGGTTCCCTATGGGTCTTCAGTTTGACCAACAGCTCTCGACCCAGCCACACTGGTCTCTTCTCTGCCTGATATCCCGCATCTGGGGACTGAGAGTTTAAAAATTAATATTATTTTTTAAAGAGACATTGTAATATTTTTATTAAATGATGAATCATTTCATATGTAAGTTATATCTCACATATTATAATATTATTGATTTAAATACCATGGTTGATGACCAAATAACTCTAGAGTATTATTTTAAATCTCGATTTTCCGTATATTTGCTACATCATTGTGTGGGTACTGTTAGTGCTTTCCATTACAATTTCAGGATGCACATTCATTATGTCAAAATATCTCATGAAACAAAAATTTTCATTCCCAGGAAACCCCAGAATCCTTTTCTATATCTTATTTCTTTTTTTGTTGTTTATTTGCTTTATTTGCTTTTGTTTAAAATTTTTCTAGAGTTTTGTAGGCAGATTCTCATGTAGGTTGTCTGAACTCCAGGGTAAAGAGGCATTCAGGCTATTTGCAGGGTATCTGAAAATATGACTTCCATTTGCTAGAGAGATATCTGTTTCCCTACAACAAAAAAAAAAAAAAAAAAAAAAAAAAAGAAAAGAAAATTAGGAAAAACTGGAAAGTATCTATTGTAGCTCACAATAATCCTGACTGAAGGTTACAGTTCTTAGTCACCACACTGATATAAAGCATCAACAGCGAAGTACACCTGGGATAGAAATTAATTGCTAAGGACTTTGTGACAATATTCTGCACTGGATGATGAAGACAAATAAAGATGAATTCAACAATTGCATTACAATTTTAGTATAATTGTGCATCACTGCTATTCTTGCACTTTTGCATGCTAGGGACAATGGAAAGAAGCTAAAAATATTTTTAAGAAGACTATATTTATGTGTACTGAATACCATTTAACCTCATCATAGTTCTTAAATTCTCTGCAGCCCTCTGAACTGGCAAAACTCAAGGGCAGCACTTTAATTGTCATCAGGAAGGGAAAAACTCTTGAAACAAGTAGGAGAGAGAAGGAGGAACAACTTGTGCTGACCTGCTGCTCCCACTTGAAGACATCCACTAAAGGAGAAGAGGGAGATGAACGTTGTCCGGAAGGTTTAGGACTTGTTTCAAGGAAGGAAAGTTACAGCCGTGTCAATATAGTATGCAATGTCACCATACCCACATGGGATCTAGGAATGTATTCTGATCCAAAGCCCTTGGGGGCTGAATTCAGTCCATTTTGAAGAGAGGTTGTTTACAGATCTCAGTGAGAATTGTCCTCCAACCCCTGCCTGCTGGTCAGGTACATTGATTTCAATGGCAATATCTCAATATATCTGAAATCAAAATCTGCCCTCATAGGATAATATAGACTTTCACATTGCATTTCTGTTAAGGGCTTTAATCATAGTCTTGACATTTTCTCTATGCATTATCATGCCTGAATGAAAACTTTCATGTTTTTTTAATAGAAGTAAGGAACATTGCAGAGTCAGTTGGATCAAGTACTACATTACAGCCAATAATATTGATTCTAATGTATTCAATAAGGTAATATCAGCACTGAAAATGTTAATATTCAACACTTATTAGGTTATTAGACATATTGATAGTAACCAAAATAATGAATAATTTAAAATTCAATTTTATTATCAAGTATGCTAGTTGCACATTCAGATTAAATCAATGCTCAGACAGCATCCCATTTCACAGCTTTAGCAAAAGACAGATTGAGATAATCATAAAACAGAAATGTTAGATAATCACTTTTAAGAAGTCTAAAAAGCAGTTAAAGCCCGGCTGTAATTCAAAATTCTTAAAATATTTTTTTTATTTTATTTTCATTTATGAAGAACAAATTGCTCCCTAATAGTAGGAACAGAAACCCATTCCAGTTATAAGTGGCAGTTATGATTCAGAGCAGCCTCTTGAGCCTCAGGTGTTACTTCCACACTTCATTTTGGGATGGTTATTTCCTCAGAGATGGTGAGGTCTGTCCCCAACAGCTATTTATATCCCTTGGTAAAATCTTGGTACTATTTTGCTTTTGTATGAAGTACAGATATGGTGTATGCTGACACCAAGCCCAGCAGCACAGGACACTGGAACAGGAAGAGTACACTAGAACAGTGAGTGCACTGGTCATGTGTGGCAGTCATCATAGAATCATAGAATTACGAGGTTGGAAGAGACCCACCGGATCATCAAGTCCAACCATTCCTATCAAAAGTCCAGTGGTATTTTTGATCAGTGATTTTGATCAATGACTTTTGATCAGTGGAATTGATCAATGACTTTTGATCAGTGGAGTTGAATCCAGATTTACAGGGACAGTCAATAAGTTCTGAGACCATTAAGGGTCACACAGGAAAAAGTCACAAAATATTCTACAAATAAATGGTCATTTTTAGTTTTCCAGATGTGTAACAACAAAATATTCTCATTTTGTTTCTTTTTCTTGTTGATGAACAATCTCTGCTGTTCTTCTTTTGTAAAATATTGTTCTTTTAAACTGCTGCGTGCCCATGTACAACAAATCCATACCAAATTACATGCACTTGCACACAGATACACACAAGAAATTATATCACAAAATTTTCTGTCATGGCCTCCAGCAGCTAAGAAACATTAAACTTGTCACTGATTCAGGTGAGGGCCCTAAAAACCAGGTTACTGGCTTAAGTGAAATTAAATGATATCTTTTCCTCCATGCAATCATTTCTAATTATTTGTACAAAGTAGACCTGCTACAAGGTGCCCTCACCTCAAAAAAACCCTCAAAGCCAAACCAAATATAGAAACATCAGCAGATGTTACAAACCGCAAGAGGTTTGTGCCTTTTTTTTATTCCTCTGCTAGTTCTACCTGTAACTTACCCTTTGGCTTTGCAGAGGTTTAAAGTGGCCATTTGTGATCTAACAAGCAGTAGGCAGTTCTCACACTGAAAGAGCTTCCTGCGACTGCAAACTTACTTAAATGTGAATTTGTAGCTGCTCTCCTGCATGTAAAATAAAGCAGGTGCTAAAATATTAAACTCTACCACCGTCCACTATTCATTGCATCCAACTGGTGCTGTCAGAATCAAGCTACTTGACTAACCAGGATCTGTGATTTAGTATGACATCTCAACTCTAATCACTCCCTCCTTCTGATTAATTTTCTCAGACTCTAATTTTCGAATTAAGAGTCTGGATTTAAGGTGTTTAGGGGAACAATTTTGTGCAAGAGAGGTAGGAATGAACTGGCCTCTGAATGTAGAAAATAGTAAATCACCTTGGGGGTCCTGAAACAATTTGCTACAAAGTTAAGACTTTCAAGAGGCAATTTAACCGCTCTTGGGTGTCTTGATGGATTTGTCAAGTTTCATGCACTAAGTGTGGAGTCACATGGCTGGTTCATTCCCTAACTGCACAGGCCAGTCACCTACATAGCCCCTCTGTTGCTCTGCCCCATTTGTAGGACACAGATATCCCTTTATTGGGCTTGAAGGATCACAAAAGTGATGGCACTTGCATTATTCCCCTCTGCAACACTGTGTTCAGATTTGTGATGGGGGATGATGGATCAGGTCATGCAACAGGATTGCCCCAGACTTCCCCACTGACCATCTGGGTCATAACCAAATACAGACAACAAATCACAAAGGAAATAATTCGAAAGATTTAGAATAAATATTCTCTGCTACACTGTTCACCTGTCCATGTACCTTACATTTCACCAAGAACTATATTTTCCATATTGAAGAAAGTGAACATTTCATTGAACTTATTAAATGCTACCATCTTTTCTTTTGAAGTCCGTCAGTGACATCAGAAATAACAGAAATCTTAGTTTTGGAATGAACAGGGGGCATAAATCCCCTATTTTCTTCTATTTCTTTATTTTTCAGAGGAGAAAGTAAAAACTTGAAGGTGTTTCACATCAAAATAAAAATAAAATTTTCCAGACTATTTAGAAATTTTTATAGCCTCTGCACACTTTAGGAGATTAAAATACAAACTTTAAGGGTATTGAGGGTTGATTTGACCAGCTAACTTGTCTTAATTGCATTTTGCCAATATTTTTAGGTTAGATTCTTTTCAGTAGTACATGAAGAGCATACCTTTTCCCCCACATAACTCTCTCAGAGCATCATAACTGCCAGTTATTAAACAGAGAGGTATGGGATCTGGACAATATTTCCTCAAAGCCCACATTTCAAGTCACATAACAGGAGCATGCCGGGTGTCAGGTAATATAATATAATGCAGGTGCCACAGCTGTGTGGGCTGATCATATCACATACTTTCCTCACTGTCTGTGAGTTGTTAGTTCATTGGAAATGCTTCCTGATACCGAATATCTCATTTAACTTTCACAGTCCTCTTCCCAAGAACTACTACTCAATGAAGCACTGAGCACCTGCCTTCTACTTAAGTACACCAAGCTGCCTCCCCTCCTGCAAGAAATATTGTTGGTGCATGCAGCAGATTTCTCACTAAATAATAATAGTAATAAAGACAACAACAACAATAATGAATAATAGTACTAAAGTCATAAAGCAGCAGTGGCAAAATCTGATATTTAAAATGTTATCTTTTGAACACAACAATTATGCTTACACTTCTGCTGCTTCCAAACATTTCTGGATGCCTTCCACTTACTCTTCCTTAAGACAGAAGTGTGTCTTCTCCATAATCCATTAGCCATTATTTCGTTCAGCTGTCATCACTGCCACATGCCCTGGGCTTGCTAAGGAGTATATACAAGGTGGAGAATTCTCAGAGGAGTGAATCCCTCCCGGTGTCAACAACAATTCCTGTAAAAAGGGACATTGAAAGCATCTAAAGAAATGCTGGGGAAATTGGCTGTGTATCATTTATCACTCATGATGGATACCTAAGACTTCACTGTAATTGCCTATGAAAATTTTATTTGGTAATCCATGATTTCAATCTGCAGATGAATGATTTGCACTCAGTCTGCAAATTAATTGTCTCTAACAATATTCCAGGAGCAAAAACACAGAATAAGATGTCAGCATTCCCCCAAAGCCAAGACTGCAGTTTTCAATATTTCCTCTCCTATGTGAGACAACTCACAGGGTGTTCTTTTCTCTTTACTATTCCTTCTTTTTTTTCATTCTTTATTTCCTTATTGTCTTTCTCTGTGAGTACACTGCTCCTGTTTTTTTTTTTATTGTAAAAGACTGATATTATAACCAAATACTGCCAGTAACTTCAGTCTGAATAGGCCAAATTTTCATTTGGGGTAAATAAAAACAATTCCTCCACATTGAATTAATTTGTTATCATTATTTATTAAGTTCAATGTGTTACTTCTGAGGATTCAGTCAAGATAAGGGCCCTTTTCTGCTGTGCATTTTACAAATAGACAACAATACATTGTTCATACTCCAGACTATTTATTGTCCAGATAGACAAAGGACAAGGCAAAAGCAAATAATATACAAGGAAGTCAAAAAGAAAGAAAAAAAAATTACCATCAGTTGTGATTCTGGCTGTTTATATTGTTTAGGAACAGGATTGTATTTTTTTTTACCAGACTAGAGTGTACAAGCTTCTCTTTTGGTCTTTAGTCCTATTAATGAAAGTAAGAGATACATCTATACCAATTTTCTGTTATATATTTTCTGCAATGGCTTGTGAAAGAAAATGTAGACTGTTTTTTCTATCTCTGAAGTCTTTTCACAGTCTGTGTTAGAAATAACAGAGACTGAAATTTAATGCTGCTGTTGAATTTACCAGTACCTTTAGATCTCAAACTCTGGAGCCATTTTAAACCTTGGGCAGTGAGTGGGGGCTGGGCAGATTTATGCATCTTTCTCTCTGGTGTCAGTTCTAGGATGGAGTTTCTGGATGCCTCTGATGTGCATTCACTAGTTCCTGGTCCCCATGGGAGGATTTGGTCCAAGACTATTTGCAGCAGCTGAGGTGCCATGGTTTGAAATGGGGCATAGAGTTAGTGCAGTTTCCCTTCCCCAGGTGAAGAGAAATCATCAAAACAGAAGTCTCCTGGGTGACTCTTGATGGCTCTGCCAATCTGTTGTGAATCCTATGAGAGTTCATGAGATGATTTGCACTTCCATTTCTGTCTGTAAATAGTGAAGGAGAAAGCTAGTTTTTCCTTTACTTGTTCAAAAATCTGTCTAGCGTATATTTCAGGGAACTAGTCTGGTACATGAAACTAGAGTTGACTCAAGATCAAACCCAAAATCAAAAAAATGGGTGGTGTGTCATTGTAACCTGCCTAGTCTCTGTTACTGTGTGCCAGTCTGTGAGAATATAAGCTTCATTAAAGACCATAATAAAAAAAAAAAATTAAATATTTATATTTCTTCATATTTGAACATTGTCATACAGTATTACTATATGATTTCAAGAAGGAGATTCAAAATGAATTATATGGTGTTTTCTTCACGTTTGGCTGAAAGTGAACTACTGAGCTTAGTATTACCTTCTGTAAATATTATTCCAAATAATCATGAAACATACTATAATTCAATCACAAATAAACTCTGGGAATGATAAAATGATATATTCTAGGTTGATGACAAAAACAGATGTAGTCACTATCCTGACTGTAAAATGGAACCTAAAACAAACATAGCATTTTTGCTTGCTTTTGATCCATAGTTTGCCTCTGCATGAAACATATAATGGAGGCTGTATAGCCTATAACATTCTTCTTGTAATTAGCCCATTTCAGAAAAGCATATTTAAAATCAAAGCAAAACAAAAAAAAAAAAAAACCCAGTATGTTTCCCATTGAAAAAAATGAAAAAAATAAAACCCCTTACTTGGCTGTGGTTAAGATACAGATACATAGGAATAATCAACAACCATTCCAGGAAAAGATACATTTTTCTTTTACTATGAAATTCATAATATGACTATTTTAAGGATGATATTTTAATGTTTAAGTTATGTATTAACTTCTAAGGCCTCTCCTCATGATGATATTTGGTGCAAAAAGCCTTATTTGTATTACCAAATTGTAAAACAGGGATTTAGAATAAATGAAAATTAGATAAATTGATGGGGTAAACTGGGTGACTTTTCTTTACCAAATGACCAAAAGCTTGATAAATCTATGCCTAACACAGATATCATTTATCAAATTTTGTCCTAAAAGGCAAAATAAGAAATCATAGACAGCAGAATAAAATATTAAACAAAGACACTGTTGTGGCTGTTGTTCAACACAACATTCGGGGTGCTTAGATGACAAAACCCATGCAGTATTTAGATCACACATGACCAGAACAGGGATAATATTCTTTACTGTGAAGCAAAGCTTGTAAAGGAGCCAATAAGTATCACAAAGAGTTGTAGCAAGTTAACAGTGGTGAGAGAAATCAAACAAGGTGGAAAGCTATGTTTTGTGGAGTCCCCTCATCGCATGGTGTGGAGCACAAAATACTAACACACAGGCTTTGCTACTTGTAGCATCACCTCCACCGTGGCCTGAAAATCCTACAACATTAAGCCTGAGCTTGTGAGCATCTACTAGGAGACAGCTAAAGAACATAAGTCTCAGAAGGATAAGTGGCCAAGCAGGGGTCAGGGTGAAACCACTTGACACTACTTGTGTCACCAGAGCACGACAGAGCTGTACATCAGAGCTGATAAGTCAGGAAAGATGAGTCAATTACCCACAGGAGAACATGTGGGGCAAGGTGAGTTTGATTCCTAAAAAGCCCATATGAAGCCTCATAAATGTGTCATCTTGGGTGTCACAGCCGCACCCAACACCACTCTCTGTTTTTTTAGCTCTGTTGCAAAGTGGGAGGAATAAAATTGATGATATTCTCCTTGTATCTTTGATAAATAAGTGCTACTGTTTTCTTGAAAGCACCTGTTCCTTCCTACATCTCTTCTTGGGAGTTTTTAAAAAGAATTTTCTGCCAGAAAAGCAGCTGAATTCCAAATCCCAGGTCACCACCCATCTGTTTGCAGAAAACAAGGCAGTTAATTTTGGGTATGCTAAAAGAGTTCTGAAAAGCCTCTTTCACATTGATGCTCCCCAACACTGGAAGACTAAGCATATGGGGACCAGTACTTGGTGGAACAATTTTATTTGTGGTATGAGAAAAATGGTTAAAAGTATTCTTGTGAGGACAGAAGATAAATGTTAAAGGCAGATTTGATGATTACCCTTTGCCTCTTCTGCTGTTCTTACATCCATATTGTGTAGATGGTACTTACTACTAGTAATGTGTCTTTAGCTATTTTAATATCCACTTTTGGAATAGGGTGGCAGAGACTCCCCATATTGGGGTAGTGGCTCTGTAGGTGTTTGTAACTTTACATCTTTCCATCTGCAAGCAAACTCATGCTTACTCCTGGACTCAGTATTTTCAGGAAGACATAGATAAGCTGAAGGAAGCTTAGGGAAAAAGAGCAAAAGTTACTGCGACACTGGAAGGAGTGATATGTAAAACAGATAAGTATGCACAGCTTGATTAAACAATGACTAATTACAAGGGCATAATAACAATGCTGAAAGGAGACTTAACTGATTTATCTGAGGAATACTCAAGGCTTTTTTTAAGATGTTTTAATATTAGAATTATTTATCTGTTTAGGTTAAGGGCACAATTGAAGACTTCTGTCCTCGATGGCTGAAATCAGGGAAAACTAAAAACACACAGAACCATAAGCATCACAGGGTTAGTCAGATGAGCCAGCGGCCCTTAAAATTTTCCTGTGTGTCACCAAAGGAAGCTAATGAGTGTCTTAGAGTCTCAGACAGTGATAAACAAATATTTTAAATAATAATGGTTACAGAAGACTTTACAGTGAATTAGTGTAATTCAATACACAGAATGATGTGGCCTTTGAATTGCTGTACCAGCCATGAAATCTGGGTTAGGTGGCTAGTGTAAAAAGTGCAATGAAACTCATAAATGTGAGGAGAAAGTATATGGTATTCCTCAGAAAAAAAGTTAAAAATACTAGTTCATAATACTCAGATGGCATAAAATGTCATAACTGCACTGAATTCAGAAGCACTGATTTGCATTAGCTGAAATTCTGTCCCTAAATCCTTTAAGAAAACCCAGAATGAAACTATAATGAATTTATTTTTGGAAGGACACCATCTGGTGTTTTATTGCTAGTTGACAAGAAGTAGGAAAGGATAGTCTGACTACCAGTTGCAAGAACAGAGCAGGATTTGCTTTTAACAGAGGCTAGGGAGGACATGCCTAATTAAGTATCTCTTTTTTAACAGGTCCACTCATAATCATCTACAAGCTGGAGATGAGCTTAAACTAAATACAATGACCTGGATATCATAAAAAGTTTCTCTTTAAAAGTGGTGTAAACTAGGAATAATGGCACAATTCTGTCATGCTTCAGAAGCAAATTAACCTTCTGTCTAGATCTCTGTTGTGCCTAACCAATCATCTCCGTTTAATGCCTTCAATATTTCTCTTGATTATAAAGCTGCCACTGAATATAAGCTAAGGCACCTTTCAGGATTCATAACCCGGTGTAAAACTGAGAAATCTGAATCCTTGTCTGGATGTTGATTTCATTGCATTCTCTGATTCCCTTCATTTTTTTTTCCACTACTACTCCTCTACATTATAAATAATTTTTCCATTTGTTCCAGTATATTATTTTTCTGTTGAACCATCCCTCATACCACATTACACCAAGCAAGGTGAAGACAGCTTTTCTGCTATGCTGCTGATTAATTTTGGGAAAAGAACTTTTAAGGTATGATTTGATTTTTTTAAATATTATAGCTGTGTCAGATGCAACTACTTTTGATTCCTGTTCAATGATAATTTTAGCAGAACTTTTGGGTAGAGACATCAGATAAAACAACAGCAGAACCTTTTCAAGAAGTATTAAGTGACGGTGCTCCAAGAGGCAGCCAGTTTGTTCTTTACCTCACAAAAACAAATGGCAGAAAAGTTTCTGAGGTGATAAGCATGAGTGTGAGCTATTTAGTAAGGGAGAACTAAGAAAATAAAATGGATGTTTTCTTTACCTGTCTTTGTGTAGCACTACTACAGACAGTGAGTGTACAACTTCTTTTATGGAAATGCACTTAAATAGAGGCTCCACTTAAGAACCTTTATTTCAAGGCATTTGTATTAATTTGCCTGATTAGTAAGCACCAGAATGTAGTAAGAATAAAAGCAACTGTGAGAGACAATCTAAAGTCTCCTCATTTTCTTGTGAAATCCAGGTTTCCCTGATGAGGCAATATTTTGGTGCCACTACCAGCAAGGGTTGGCTAGTGAGTCTTTCTGCTGCTGGATCCCATCTCTAATCATCCCAGGCTGCAGTTTGGTGCAAGAGCCATCAGGGAGGACCAGGAGCAAGGCTTGAGCTGTGTCATAGTGGTTATGCTACACTGGATTCACTGACCTCTCTGGAATCATTCCCAACTGAGCCCAGGGAGGTGAACGTGAAGGTCTGAGCTGGATTTGAAGGCATTTGCTCTGCAGGAGCCTCTGAAATCACGGCTACCTCAGCTGACTCTACAAGTATTGCTATGGCAAATTAGATGTTCTTCTTTCCAGTAGACCCTGTCTCAGGATGTTTGAAGATATATTGTGATCAATTGCCAAAGAAATGCCAGACCATATGAGTTATATTAGTCAAGGTAGTGTGCATAACTTCTGACTTCTAAGGAATTCTGCATAAAGATAATCCTGTAGCTTCAGTCTTGAGACAGATAATACTTTTATTACCTTTACTTTTATTAATGTTGCTTGGGTAACATAACATTAATATATAACTGCAATTACAGAAGGCCTGCAGTTATAAATAAAGACCTTAATTATTTTCTCCTAGTCAGATTTGGGAATACAAAAAGCAATGCCTTGCCTTTCTGCATCAGTGTACTTAAAAGGAGATAGTCCTGATGGAAAGCAGGCACACAGAGACTGAAGTGAATAAGGAGTGAAAGAGTCTCACGTATGCATCCAATGTCATATGAATCCAAAAGTCTTAACCATTAAACAGAGGACACAAAGAACATCTTCCTAAAGGCAGACACACAGAGTTCCAAGCTTCTCTGTCTGTGTGAACACTGAAAAAGGAGCTGTTGGCAAGTTCAGCTGAGAGGCACTTGAGTTGGCTGCTCATCAGGCAACTAGGCTACAATTACAACCTGACTCCTTCATGTGGCTATGTTCCCAGCTCCTGAGTCCTGATGAAACGAAAGTATATCAGCCTTCGAACCAGACAGGGCTAATAAACTGAAATCAAGCTGGAAAATTACCCCTAAGAACTCATTGCACTGCTCAGTGTTAACAGATTAAGTGGTTCAAGTTTCCATTGCTCTGCACTCCACTCACTTCTACACACACATTCCCATTTAAATAGCAGGTAACTTAAATAATTAATGTGCTTTAGTGTCTCTATGACTTTGCCATAAAATTTCTGTGTGTCCTTGTGCAATTAATTTTCCCTCTCTGGCCTTCACTTCATCAACTTCAAACTAGCTGTGCAGTCAGAGCTCAATTAACAGAAACAACAGAGGTGGGAAAATCCAGAGAAAGTGAAAATATGTATAATTGAAGCCACTTGCAATAACTGTGCTATGAGAGAATGGAGATGTGATGGTGTTGATCGCAGAGTGCAGTCAGAGAACCCTGAACTAACCTGGAATCGAGGTGTTCAGTTCACCCTGCACACTACTGCCTAAACACAGATATATCAGCTCGTCCTTACACAGATGTACTTTGCATGTTTGTGCTCCCACTGCATGTGTAACCTGTCTTGTAGATAAGCAACCTCATGATACCGTGCTGAGAGGTGTTAAAAAGTACTCAAATAAGCATAAATTGATAGACAGTATCTTACTGTACTGAGCAGAATGTTGATTGAGATGGCTCAGTATGCAATGCTTAGCCTTGAGTGATAAAATGTTCTTGTGTTGGAAAATACCTTTTGAGAAGCCATAGATGCAGTAAATAATACACACCTCTGATTCTGATCTATTTTTTTCTTTTAATATATTTAATATTGAGTTGTAATTTAACGAATATTTAGTTTTAATGCAATGAATATTGATTTACAAACTAGGTTTTGTCTTTCTCCATGTAAGAGTGATGTCCTGTAACAGAAAGACTTCCCTATAGAAGTGGTTTCTTACTCTATATATTTATAAGTTTGTGTGTGACATTTATAAGTCACAGCTTTTGCAACAAAGATGAAAGTGGGATATACTGACAACCCTGAATAAATGGTTGAAATGAAAACATTTTCTGAACAGTGATTGATTTAGAAGTTTGTATGTAACTTCAGTCTGGGATTTATGATTGTACATCATTATAAGTTATATGTACGTAGCAAAAATGTTATCCAAAGCCAAAGTCAGAGAAAGAGGAGATAGAATTCCCAGTATCCTGAACTGTTATGAGGATAGTGGGAGTACTGCTGTGAGAACTAAATTCACAACTAGAGTAACTGAGTTGTATCTATTCCAATTAATTCAGTCTATTCTCACTTTGCAGTTACAGCTAGCTATAACTTCTTTTTCTCTGTTATCTATTCAAATATCCCTAAGCTCAAATAAGAAAATGGCAGTGGCTTTCTTGGACCAATAATGAAGACAGGTCAGTCAATGCAAAACAATAAGGTATTTTACCAAAAAAATATTCTGCATATAAAAACACTTGTTGTCTCTAAATTATATTTTTAACTATTCCTTCCAAAACAGAAGAGTCTGGACCACACCTATATTTATAAGGCTTTCTGTTACAGATATAACACATCCGCTTAACCTCCTTGTTCAGCCTGACAGCCTGTTTTTCTGTGGAACATTCTTCCTTCCTTCTTTGAAATACAGGACACAATCCCACAGGCATAATCGAACCCACCTGATTGGTAGCTGGACACTTCCCAACCTCCCAAGCATTATTCTGAAACTGCAGGTTCTTGACCTTTTGGTTTACAAGGTGACAGAAATGCCTGTAGCCCTAAAACACCCAAAACTTAGAGATTTTTCAAAACAAGAGTTCCTAATGTCTTGTCTTAACCTTAATCTGATACCAGGAAAACCACTTTTCAAGTCAGGTGAAAGTTCTTATGTGTCAGTGTCTCCTTGCGTAGCACAGCACCCTGTTCTTGATTAATTTTTTTTCCTCTGTGATTGTACTTAAATGAACTTTTACTTCAGTCTAGATCAGATCTTTCATAGGTTCTTCCCATACTCTATATCAGCATCTATATAGAAAGAGCTCTTTTCTGCAGGGTAGGCCAGCAAAGTGAGAGGAGGTCAAAAGCCCTTTTCATGCCTTCTTAGTGTTGACCTTCTGCAAGGCTTTGAGAATATTCTCTGCATAGAGCAGCTGCCTTAGCTGAATTTGGTGCAAAATATTAATTCAATATAGAGACATGCAGTTTGTCACAGTAGGTGAATCAATATTAGTGAAAGGGACAGAGAGTCAATAGTAACTTGATATGAAATCACTGCCAAATCTACAGTTTTCAGTGGATTCCAGATTCTGACATTTCCAATTCAATTTTGCTGTTTGGAAATTCTTGTTTGGTGTCTCTGGCTCTGGCCTGTGAATATTGTAAAAAGAATCGTAGATTCATAGAATCATAGAATAACCAGGTTGGAAGAGACCCTCCTGATCATCGAGTTCAACCATTCCTGTTAAACACTAAACCATGCCCCTTAACACCTCGTCCACCCACATGCCTTAAACACCTCCAGGGAAGGTGACTCAACCACCTCCCTGGGTAGCTTGTTCCAGTGCCCATTGAGACTTTCTGTGAAATATTTTTTCCTGATGTCCAGCCTAAACCTTCCCGGGCGGAACTTGAGACCATTTCCTCTTGTCTTGTCTCCTGTCACTTGGGGTTATGCAAGTGTAAGCACTCCGTTAACTTCCTTAATTCTGCTTCTTTGTGCTTGTCGTTACTGCAAAAAACATAGCCCAATGGAAGGAGCATAACGTGAAAACATTATAAACTGTACAAATGAGATTTAATACAAAAGCAGTTTCTTGGTTCTGGGCAAATAAAATTGTTCATTCTGCATCATAATACTTTGATAGGAGAAAAAATACTTTAATAGGAGAAAAAACAGAAAAAAATCTAAAGTAAAACAACTGATTAAAAGGTATCTGTCATTTAACTTTTTCCAAGGTACACTACTGTCATACTGTCACGTGACTGTGTTCTTCGATTTTCTTTGCTTGATGCTTTATTTGACATAGTTGATGAAAAAAAATCCATATTTATTGAATATTGCACTATGATTGATTCTGATGTCAAACCCCAGCTATCATCTTAAATTTTGTCATCCTAAGTGTAAATGCCTATAAATTATTTTTGATGCTTAAATCTTCAGACTCAGTTTGATACTGCAAGTAAAAAAAAAACCAAAAAAAAACCAAAAAACCAACCTTGGGTGCTACCTGTTTTACCTAAAATGGAATAGGCTTTTTTGGTCCATTGTGGGGGGAGTAGAAAATAGATTACTGTGAGCTCCCACCCAAATACAGAAATATTCCTTGCAGAAATAGTAGTTGAGCCCCTCAGAGAACTCTCAGCATTAATGGGTAAATTCCAAGGATAGTCTTATATCACAGGTGTACCAGGATGGTGATGAATGATCCCCAGGTGGCTTTCCAGCAGTCATGACTGTGACACAATGACTGTGTCATTCGATTAGCAGAAGGACTGCACTGGATGAGGAAAGGACAATCTAGCAGGTGGTGCTGTCATTGAAATTTCAGGGTAGGTCTGGGATTCCTGTTCATACTCATGCTGCAGAAATTGAAACTAATGAAACCTCTAGCAAATTCTTGTCATCACCTTCCTGAGATTTTCTTTCCAAGTTCTTCCTTCCCTTGTCTTGCAGTTCTTGGTGTGATGAGGATTTTATCATCTCGTTGAATAAAGGAAATTTGCCAACTCTAATATGATAGAATAATTCCCATGCTATGGAGTAGAAACTGGAGAGAAAAATTATTTTTCCAAATCAAAACAGGCCACAGTGGCAGAATCAGGAAGTGAAGTGAAGATGGGGTTGAAGTCTCACAATCTTTATTCTTCACTGTAAATGACATATCATCTTTCTTTTTATTTAAATCCAGGTTTCTCTTGCTTTTTCCTAGAGATCTATCTAATAATTTTCAGTAACGTGTCTGTGGGTCCTCACAAAGAAAGTACAGGAAGGTCTTGGAGGAGGGAGGTGTCCTGTAAGCTCACCTTACTTAGTATGCTGAGGATAGATGTCATTCACCACATTCCTAGCAAGACAACACTGTCACTTCAAATTTTATCCCCATAAAAATGTCTTGTTTTATTTGTCATTATTCATGTAATCAATGTCTTTTACCAGATCTGAGCTTCTGGTGATATTAGATATTCTAAGGTTTGTTAAAAGACATGGGGAATTAGTATCACTCATGGTATTGACTGCAAGTAACTTGGCAATTCTGTGTATAATTATATTGTAATTATCTTAATAATTAATGAGCACATCTATATTGCATAATACCGTCATTGAAACTCTTCATGATCAGACAGTAATGTATCTTTGCCCTCATGTACATGATGCATACCAAATAGTGCTTGGAGCAGCAAGAGTCAAATTTTTTTCCAGATTTTGTAAATTGGCATAATTTCACTGACCAAATGTAAATAAAAAACCAAAATTAATTCTTCTCATTTGCGTAAGTGTAAATCAATTTCTCCTGGTTTCAGCCCAGATAGTTGATTTTCTTTCCAGTAGCTGCTGTGTTTTGGAGTAGGTATAAGAAAAATTTAGTTGTTGTAAAGAAATCAACAACTTTTCCAGTTTTCCATGCTCCGCTAGTGAGCAGGTGTACAGGATACTGAGTGGGAGCATAGCAAGGCAGCTAACCCAAGCTGGCCAAAGTGAAGTTTCATATCATGTAATGTCATATAAATGAGAAGTTGGCCTGGGTTCATTGTTTGGGGATTGCTGTTCAGGGACAGGCTAGATATTGGTCTCTGTAGGTGATGAGCAATTTTAGTCTGCATTACTTGTTTTGCATATACTATTATTATCACTATTATTACCATGATCATCACCATCATCATTATTTTCTTCCTTTTCCTGTCCCATTAAACTGTCTTTTTTTCAAACCACAAATTTTTCTTTTTTCCTGGTTCTTGTCCCCATCCCACCATGTTGGGCTGTGAAGGGGAGCTGCATGGTCTTACTTGCCCGTTAGGGTAAAACAACAACTGTTCTTTTAGGGCAACACTCAGACATGCATAGGACCAGGGGGAACCCAGGGCTGCAAGTGTGTTCAAAGTGTTGATGCTGAGCCAAGCATAAGCATTACCTGGCAACAGGTAAAATAATATGTGTTATTGACATTATCTTCATATTAACTCTAAAAGAGGAGCTACTGGGAAGAAGAGCATCTTTCTATCAGGTGAAACAAGAACACAGTCTATGCTATGTGTCACTGGGTTAAAATGCTTGGCTAAATGCTGACCCCACTTGCAGCAAATTGGGCTGTGAACAGTTTAACTATGGAGGAAGAGTTATAGGAACAACTCTGTCCTGCTCCATCCCTAGGCTAAATGGAGTGGACCCACAACTTACTAAAAAGAACTTGATTAATACCTGGTTCCAAACCTGGTGCAAGGAAAGGGACTTTGGATTCTTCGATCATAGGGTGGTTTGTGCACCCCCTGACACGGTTGTGAAGGCTGGGGCACGTGGCTCTCCTGGTGGGGCTAAGGCCCTTGCTAAAAACATAGCTAAGCTCATAAATTGAGCTTTAAAGTAGATGTGAAGGGGGAGGGGATTGAGTCAAGGCTAGACAAGTGCGTGCCTGGATGTGGGGCACTAGAGATCAAGAGAGGGTGTGCTGGTGAGGATTACCAGCACATCACCACCCATGAAGTGGGGGAGAATGCACCCTGGAGCAGCAAAGGAGATACAGGTACTCTGGTGCAAGCTACTCCAGTTAATAGGCAATTGGGAACAAGCACTGTCCCCTCTAAGAGGGCTGAAGGCTCTACAGCTCAGCTGAAGTGCATTTACACCAATGCACGCAGCATGGGGAACAAGATAGAAGAAATGGAAGCTGTCATAGGGCAAGGAGGCTATGATGTCATTGCCATCATGAAAACGTGGTGGGATGACTCATATAACTGGAGTACAGGTATGGTGGGATATAAACTCTTCAGGTGGGATAGGAAGGGTAGGAGAGGAGGTGGAGTAGCCCTCTTTGTAAGGGAGGACTTGGACACCACTGAGATGTATTGTGGCCATGAGGAGATTGAGTGCCTGTGGGTTAAAATCAAAGGAGCCCATAAGAAGCTAGATTTTGTGATGGGAGCCTGTTACAGGCCACCCAGCCAAGGAGAAGCAGCTGACAAACTCTTCTATAAACAGCTGGGGTTAATCTCGAAATCAATGCCTCTTGTTCTTGTGGGAGACTTCAATCTCCCTGATATCTGCTGGGAGTACAATAGAGCAGAAAGGAAGCAGTCTAGGAGGTTCCTGGAGTGCATGGAAGACAACTTCCTTGCACAGCTGGCGAATGAACCAATAAGGGAAGGTGCCCTCCTGGACTTGCTCTTTGTGAACAGAGAAGGCCTTGTGGGGGATGTGGCAGTAGGGGGACGCCTAGGACTAAGTGATCATGAGATGATAGGGTTTTCTGTTCTAGATGAAGTGAAGAGGGTAGTTAGCAAGACAGTTGCATTAAATTTC
This sequence comes from Coccyzus lansbergi, assembly GCA_033558105.1. NCBI lineage: Eukaryota > Metazoa > Chordata > Aves > Cuculiformes > Coccyzidae > Coccyzus > Coccyzus lansbergi. The sequence goes on from JAUMJK010000663.1 coordinate 1,468,894, forward strand.
CAGAGGGCAGACTTTAAACTCTTTAGAAGGCTGGTTGGCAAAGTCTCCTGGGAGACAGTACTGGAGGGCAAGGGAGCCCATGAGGGCTGGGAACTCTTCAAAAAGGAGATCCTAGCAGCTCAGGAGAAAGCCATCCCTGTGGTCCAGAAAAAAAGCAGGCAGGGAAAAAAACAGCTTGGTTGAGTAGAGAGATCTCAAGTGACATTAGGAAGAATAGGAATGTTTATAGGCTCTGGAAGAGGGGACAGGTCTCTTGGGTAGACTACAGGAGGGAAGTGAGGTTGTGTAGGGAAAAAAATCAGAGGGGCTAAGGCTGAACTAGAGATCAGGTTAACAAAGTCCACGAAGGATAACAAAAAATCTTTCTATAAATATATAAATAACAAAAGGAGAACTAGGGAGACCATACAGTCCCTTTTGGACACAGAGGGAACAACAGTGACAGGGGATGAAAAGAAGGTTGAGGTGCTTAATGCCTTCTTTGCCTCAGTCTTTAATTGTAAAGAAAGTTGTTCCCTCTGTGTAGAAACCCCGGAACTAGAGGAGCAATACGAGGATGATCCAAGATCCCATGATCCAAGAGGAGGTGGTCAGAGCCTTGCTTGCCCAACTGGACACCCACAGGTCTATAGGGCCAGATGGGATTTACCCATGAGTATTGAAGGAGCTGGCGGATGTATTGGCCAAACCCCTTTCCATTATCTTCCAACAGTCCTGGAAGACTGGGGAGGTACCACTGGATGGGAGGCTGGCTGATGTTGTGCCCATTTACAAGAAGGGTAGCAGGGAGGATCCAGGGAACTACAGGCCTGTCAGTCTGGCCTCAGTGCCAGGGAAAGTTGTGGAACAAGTGATCTTGAGTGCTATCATGAAGCACATGCAAGAGAACTGGGTGATCAGGTCCAGTCAACATGGGTTCACAAAAGGCAGGTCTGGCCAAACTAACCTGATTACCTTCTGTGACAAAGTGACTTGGCTGCTGGATGAGGGAAAGGCTGTGGATGTATCTTCCTGGGCTTCAGTAAAGCCTTTGACACAGTTTCTCACAGCATTCTGTTATGGAAACTGTCAGCCTCTGGTCTGGACAGGCACACACTCTCCTGGGTGGAAAACCGGCTGGATGGTCGGGCCCAGAGAGTGGTGGGAAATGGTGTTAAATCCAGCTGGAGGCCAGTTACAAGTGGTGTTCTCCAGGACTCAGTACTGGGTCCAGCCCTCTTCGATGTCTTCATCAATGACCTGGATGAAGGCATTGAGTGTACCCTTAGCGAGTTTGCAGATGACACTAGGCTGGGTGGAAGTGTGGATCTGCTGGAGGGTAGGGAAGCTCTGCAAAGGGATCTGAACAGGCTGGACCACTGGGCTGAGTCTAACTGCATGAGGTTTAATGAGGCCAAATGCTGGGTTCTGCACTTGGGGCACAACAACCCTACGCGGAGCTACAGACTAGGAGAAGTCTGTCTAGAAAGCTGCCTGGAGGAGAAGGACCTGGGGGTGTTGGTTGACAGCCAACTGAGCATGAGCCAGCAGTGTGCCCAGGTGGCCAAGAAGGCCAATGGCTTCCTGGCTTGTATCAGAAATGGTGTGACCAGCAGGTCCAGAGAGGTGATTCTCCCTCTGTACTCCACACTGGTGAGGCTGCTCCTTGAATCCTGTGTTCAGTTCTGCGCCCCCTCACCACAAGAAGGATGTTGAGGCTCTGGAGCAAGTCCAGAGAAGAGCAACGAGGCTGATGAGGGGTCTGGAGAACAGACCCTATGAGGAGCGGCTGAGAGAGCTGGGGTTGTTTAGCCTAGAGAAGAGGAGGCTGAGAGGAGACCTCATTTTTCTCTATAACTACATGAAAGGAGGTTGTGGAGAGGTGGTGCTGGTCTCTTCTTACAGGTGAGAGGGGACAGGACAAGAGGGAATGGCCTCAAGCTCCGCCAGGGGAGATTTAGGCTAGAGATTAAGAGGAAGTTTTTCACAGAAAAGGTCATTGGGCATTGGAACAGTCTGCCCAGGGAGGTGGTTGATTCACCTTCCCTGGAGGTGTTTAAGGCATGGGTAGATGAGGTCCTGAGGGACATGGTTTAGTATTTGATAGGAATGGTTGGACCCGATGATCCGATGCGTCTCTTCCAACCTGGTGATTCTATGATTTTATGAACTCTTTTAGAAATACAATGTAAATGATGAAGTATGGGGAATCAGCAAGAAAAAGACTAACAAGACAATACCAATTACTTAGATACCTGGGGCAAAATCAGGAATGGAAAACAAAGAACAGACAGACCTTAAATGAAAACTGCCATAGATCCCTTCACAGAGGTTTGGATCTTGCTCTTCTTCACCATGCACAGTTTTAAGAACTGATCTTGCAAATATCCATAGCTAGTACTACCCCATATCTGTCAGTTGTATTATTGTGAGCAGCAAGCTAAAAATTAGTTGCAGTTTTATTGTAGAAATTATGTGGAAAATCTAAATGTCAATGAATTGTAAAGAAGAAAAAAGCATTACTGGTTAGTAGTATCTATACCATTTGAGATAAACTCACCACTGGTGTTTTATATTATTTTTATGGGGTTTTTTGTTGTTTTTTGGGGTTTTTTTCACACACATGTTATATTTATATATATATATGTATTAGGTATTTGCTGATAATCCACTTGTTACTGGAATGTGAAACTTGACATCATGGCCCAAAACAGTGACTTAAGCCTCATGTCTGACCTGACATTGGATAGATGCTTCAGAGTTGTATGAATCACAACCAGTGACTAAAGACAGAATATACAGAAACATAGAACAAGGAAATCCAGATAGAGTAAGAGGAAATGCCATTGGACAACACCAAACACAAGCCAGTTCCTCCATCTCTGAGAAGGTGCTATGACAGAAATATTGTTGTTTTCATTTAGAACTCTCTTGTTTGTATTTAGGACTAATTCAGAAAATCACTGGTGTACATTAAGTCAATGGAGTTTAAATATAAGATTGTTTTACTGATTTATGTCTTTATGCCCTTTTAAATTATTGTGGAATTTCAATACTTTAAATACAGAGGAAATCCATCAACATAATGGACCGTAGAACTGGACAGAGCACAGAACAAAACCAGGTAATCCTGAAATCAACAAACGAGAAAAGAAGCAAGTCTGTTGTGGAGAGAGAGCAAGATGGTTTCTAAATCCAAGACATAACTTTCAGAGAATGAAAATGCAGTACCAGTGATCTCTCTAGAGAGACATCTGAACAAGGGCAAACAGATTATGGAGTAAAATTTATGAGATGATTTAAAGAGCAAAAGGACCTAAAGAACAAATCAGAAGAACTATTCTAGGTGTATATTTAAAGGATAAACCGTGAAGCTGTGAGAGACCAAAGGAAAAATTAAGGAGTGAAATATATATATACATATGTGTATGTAGATATATATAAAAGAAAGAACCTAAGTGGATTCTTGGCATGGGTCGCCTTTTACTCTAAAGGATACCTGCACATAACAGGCCTACTCCTTCATGTAGTAATGGTGAGGCCTTCTCAGAGACTGTAATGTCAAGAAAAAATGCTGGAACAAACTGATAGAACAAAGAACAGCAAATCATCAACACTGAAGTGTAAGAGCAGCCATAGACAAATATTCAAGATAGTGAAAGAGACAGCACTGTTTAACAAGTTCTCCTTTCTGCTGTTAATATAGGGATATTCAATAACAATGGTAGTATTAGAATTAAATACTTTTTTATCATGGTATCTAGAAAACAGTAGGCTTTTTCAGAGATGTTATTATCACATGTTTGCAACAGCTCATAATACAGTCACATGATGATCAAAGTGATCCTTTTTGATGTTAAAAAAATATAGAAAAAAGGTGACATCAACCTTTGAAAGGATCTGTTAGTGGCTATTGTTAGTAACAGGATATTGCACTAAGCAAACCATTGGTCTGCATTTCAGTACAATTCCTAAATGTTTAAATTATCACTCATCTTGTGTGTCATGTTGATATTCTTAATGTCAACTATATAAAAAAAAAACAACCCAGAAATAACAACATAATTTTGTAAAACCACAAAGAGCAAATAAGATTAGAAAAGCCATTTCCTTTGCTGGGATTTGTGAGCTAAAGGTTAACTTCCAATTAGAGTTTAAAAGGAAGAACTTCTATTCTGCGTTGGTTGAGGCTTTTAGCAAATCACATTTATATGTGCAGAACATTTGTATATTTCCTTATAACTTTCCATTGCGTTAAAGGCTGTAAGCATGCTGCTAGAGCTTGTATAGCCAATTTGGACATAAGATATGCAGTGATAACATTTCTTAATATTGCATTACCAGATGCTGTTACTTTGCAACTGATTGCAATCATGTTACCATTCAATTGCCAGGTAAATCCTATTCACCAACCTCGTGTTGTTATGTGTAAGCAACACTCAGTAGAGGAAGATTAAATTATGTTTCACGCTCATGTAGTAGTAAAATGGCAATAATAGTGTTGTATTAAAAATAACATGAAGGAAAAAGAGAAATAGTTCAAAACAATAACCAACATATTTAAATAATATCAGGCCCAGGGGATTAAGTAATACTTTGCATTTTTATAGTACTTTCAATATAAGGATCTCAAAACATTTCTCAAACATTAGCAAAATATTTCTTCCAACACTCTTTAGGTAGGGAAATATTATTATCCTTATTTTACAGATGAATACCCTTCTTTATGAGGAAGATAAAGCCAAGTGAAGTCCCCAAAGCCACAAAGCATGTCAGAAGCAGAATTACTAAATTGGCTCCATGCTTAGATTACACACATAGTCCTTGACATATAGAACTGAATCAACATATTCCCTTGAAAGCCAGGTCACATGTTATACAGTCATCATCTTAATGAGAATCGTGAACATGAAAAAGCTAAATTCTCATTTCTGAAGTCAAAAGTAGGCTGAAGTGAGAACCCTCCATCACAATCGTGCAAAGACTTCTTGAGAAGTTTCAAGGCAAAGATTTGCTGACATGCTTCACAGCATGCGTATCCTTGAGGTCCTAGCTTGAAGTCACTAAAGACTGGTTCCCACACTACCCATATTGCTCTAATCTGCCTCACATGAACCCAAATCCCTTTCCTACCAACCTGCAAGATTTCTTCCTGTTTTCAGTCAACAAAACATGGGTTTTGGTTGTCAACAATGCACATTTCAGAGCGGATGCAAGGAGGCCTTGAAGGAGATGATTTTTCCTTCCCTTCTATTTACTGATCTGATTATTACAGAATATTTTTTTCAGGTTCAACCACAGTACATTTTACCATGAAATTTGCATGATAACTCTTCTAGTAGGCAAGACAGGAAATAGACCTTTTATGTCAGGTATCAGAAGCTCAGTTCTGGCAGAACAATTGTACAGGAAAATCTAGAGGTAGCTTGTTTATTAACAGTTGACTGTCGGCATAAATAGTGGAATCAAATTGCTGAGAATGAGTCAAAAAGAAATCAGATCCAATTTTACTTTTTTGTTGGTTTTTTTCAGGGTGGCAAAGTAAGATGAGGCATCTGGGGCAATTCCCTTGGGGTCTGCCAATTTTAGGGTCAAAGGAAACTTTAGAAAATAAGAAATAATCTCCTTTCCTCTCACTTTTTTCTGATTGCTACAGATCTGACTGTCACTTCTGCTCAGTCACTCTCAGGGCACTGGCAGTAATGCCATCAGAAGGAAGGGGCTGTGTATGTGTATATATGTATTTATGTATATGTATAGATGTGTAAGTACATATAAACACATATACATTTATGTATGTTTCTACAGGTGTCCAAAGCTTTCCAGGCAGGGCCACAGCAGCTCTGATCCCCTTCTCCAATGACAAGCTTCTGCTCAGCTTTCAGAGCAAACCAAATCTGCCCTTTCTATGCATATTTTTGGAGGAACACTTGAAAACTCTTGTTCCTGGGATATGTGCCCACATCACCTGTTAATATGAAGAACTGGCTTTTTACAACAGATTTAAGCAACTCTAATAAACCTCATTAAAAAAGAATTAGCAAAAGAACCTACTGCTTTTCAGCCGGATCTGTATCTGCTGCACAGGTATCAGTCATGGACAAAAGGGAACGCATGGTCAGGAGCAGAGATGGGAACAGGAACTCCCCTTTACAAAGCAACTCACAGCTATTTCATCATAAAAGACTGCAAAGCAACAGTTTCCATCTATGAAAACATGTAAGAGTTTTTCTGTGTCATGAACTGACAATTTTTGGTATTTAGGAAAATGCTCTACATAGATCTGTTTTCAGAACAGGCTTACCTACATACCACTGCAGAACTACTTCACTGCCCTACCTTCAAAATCTCTTGAGAATGTTTTTCCTTCCTCTGAATGAAATGAAATGAGGGACAAAGGCAATAATAAATTTCTCGTACCATAGTGTTTTCATTAAGTAGTCTGAATGTCAAACATTTGGTTCAGCAACAATTTTTGACTCAAGCAGAAATACTTACTCTGACAATAAAAACAAAAGCCATTTTTTAAAAAAATTGTCTTGACAGAGTAGGTCTATTGATATTTTATGCTTTATTATTATAGAAGTACACTTTTTTCAAATTGTCAGAGCACAGTTTTCCCATGCTACAGAACACCAAGCATGGAAGTGTTTCCTAAATCACAGTTTTAAAAAAATACTGCTTTGAATAATCCACTGTTTTCTTCACTTCTTCCAGTAAGAATCCCCCAAAAGTGCAGGTTACAGCAGAAAGGAAGCACAAACAGAACCGTCATTAGTGACATACGTTCCTGCAGTAGTGAAGAGTTATGAGAAGGAAGTTGAGGAATGCTTATTCTGATGATGAACAAAATTGAAACAAAGAAACAAACACACAAACAAATAAATAATGTCTTATCTACTGATGCTTATTTGAACATGAAACATTTTCTTCTTCTCTAGGCACAAGATTTGATTCAGTTCCTCAATAATCACAGCAAGGCTTCAGCAAGTGTTGGCGACTCAGTTCTCCAACGCTATAAACTTTCACCAGGATCAGGGATAGAAAATACTGTTGGGGTCACCAGGGAATGAACCTCACCAACATTGAAGAAACAATCTCTAATTCCAGTAAACTGTCGTAATCTTTTCAGATCTGGCAGGAAATTGTTTGGATTAAAAACTCAGAAGATGTTTGAATGGAGAGAGCACTTTGGGATCCAGCTTTTTAGGAGAAATCATTGCTAAAACAGAGATTCCTAATGTTCAATGATCAATATACCTTTGCCTTCTGTGTGCCAGGAGATCAACGCCACCCCAGCTGCTGATGGTGCCCTGATCTCAGCTCTCCGCTGGACATGGAGTGCAAACAAACAAACTAAAACTAAGGGAAATGTTATTCTACAGATTTGTCATGAGTTTACTGAATTTAAAGAAAAGGGGACCAAATAACTGATTATAAAAAATATGGCTGGATACTTGCAATGGAAAAGAAGGAATGGAAAAGAAAAAAGGTGAAAAGGGTAAGAAAGAAAAGTATTTAGACTTGGACCAGTTGTTCACTCATCCTGAACTCCATAACCAAGCACAGCAAGAAAGGATGGAACGGAGAATGGAAGGAAGGGAGGATGGAAGGGAGGAAGGGAGGAAGGGAGGAAGGGAGGAAGGGAGGAAGGGAGGAAGGGAGGAAGGGAGGAAGGAAGGAAGGAAGGAAGGAAGGAAGGAAGGAAGGAAGGAAGGAAGGAAGGAAGGAAGGAAGGAAGGAAGGAAGGAAGGAAGGAAGGAAGGAAGGAAGGAAGGAAGGAAGGAAGGAAGGAAGGAAGGAAGGAAGGAAGGAAGGAAGGAAGGAAGGAAGGAAGGAAATAAATTGAAAATTGTATGAATTTGCAGTTGAGAACAAATTCGGTATGCTAGGTTAGGAGTTGACCTCCACTGACAAAATGTTTCACTTAACGCCCTCAGAAATGTAGCTTCAACCAATGAAGTTGGCTTTTTCCTTTTGCTGTTTGAATCTACTAGTTCTTTAGGTGTATGTGTTGAATATGTGGTTTATTTTCAAGAAAGAAAACATTTCCCTAACTTGCTTTGGAAGAATGACTCTCTGTAAATGCCTAGCTCTAACAAAGATGGGGAAAAGGATGTTGAACCATCTGTTTACACATTCTTTGTGCTTAATTTGCACCTGCAAAAAGAACTCAGTTCCCATGCTTGCCGAAAAAAGAACCATTCCATAAACAAACAATAGTTAGGCTTACATGTGGAAGAGTTAAAAAATTACCAAAAATCTCCCTGTATCCTTAGGAGATTAACAAACACCAACCCAGCGGCTAATGAACTGCGTGCATTTCAGATACTGGGGCAAAACTCTGTCTGTATCTAGGCTACATCACTGCTAAACAGGTATCAAGTCAATGACCACAAATCATCACCATGTAACAAATACAGAACTTTAAACATAGAAATTTATTAGTTTTTCAAAGTAAGTGTGTTCTGAGGAAAAGATGCATTTAGGGATGATCACCCAGATTGGGGAGCTGAAGCTTTATTAACTGAGGCAGAACTTTTTCCATTTACAATAGTGACATTTCAGATCTGGTTTTACTAAGTCAAAATTCCAGTACTTACATCACCCAAAGTCTATTCAATCATTTTGGCATACAAAGGGGCAAACAGAGAGGGGGAATGGGCATTATTTATGAGCCACCTTGAATTATAGCAAGAGGCTGATATAGTTATAGGAGATCTGAGTCTTCAATAAAGCCAGCACAACCTGCTAAGATTAATTTACAAATGGCCATTTGTTGTGTATGAAAGAGAAACATTTGAAGACTGTCAATGTTGTATTCACATGGCCACAAGGGCAGGGAGACATATGGCTTTTAGGTCTTACCTCAGCTGTAGGAACTCTTAAATAACACTGACTGTCATTGATTTTGGCTTTTTAATGGCACGATATTTCATATGATCAAATTCAGAAAACACTCTCATCATTTTTTGTTGGATCAAATCTCATGCTCAACCTACATACAGATGTTTTACTGGGATGTTTGCCTGGTTTCTATCAGGCAGTCATAAAACTGATTGGTGAAAGCTACCCCCCTTCTTGAAGCAGCTAAGTCAAAACTTGTCTTCTTTGTTTACAAAGTATGTGGTTATTTCCTGTAAGAAATTAGTATACTCCGGTTAATTGCAGGTAAAATAGAACACCAAACAGAAGGCACATTAAAATCACTGTGCTAAGCTGTCTACAATCAGGACATGATCACCATCCTTATGTATTTTATCTTGAAGTAAAACTATGCTGTCTTATGTTTGGTGCAGCACCTCTTGGCCTTGTAGGGGAAAAAACAACAACCCAGACAAAAAAGGTGCTGCATCTAGACTATTTGTGAATTAATTAGAATACTAAATAATGATGGAATTTAGCAACTCCAAGGACAAATATCCCAGAGCTCCCTCCCCCAAGTATCTAATGTGTACATCCATCTCTAATACCATTTCATTGTTTTAGCCTCCAAGAAAAACAGGATGCAATATGCCTTCTGCCTATGATAAAGTTTCCTAATACAGTACAGTAATGTAATTTATTTTCATACAGCATCCTGCATATAAAATATTACATAACCCTTTATGAGAAGATAATGCATTACAGACTCAGGCACATTACTGTCTTGCAGGAAGAAACTGAAGGGTAATGTTGTGTGAAGGGATGGAGGAAATAGGAGTTGAGGTACAAAAGTAGTTAAAAAAGATAGTTAAATGTAAGTATTCTTGTGTCTTTATTATCTGCATGAGTCCGGCATTAGCAGAGGGCAAGTCATTGTTGCAGGTACAGCATAACACATTATGTTACGTACACATAGAAAGGGATGGTTCTTATACCAAGAGTTTATGCTATAAACAGACAAGCAGGATGACCAAGTGAGTCACAGAAGTATCATGTGAATGCCCCAAGATCAAAGGGAGCTTGTGATTTAAATGAGGAATGAACATGAATGTCAAAAGTTCCAGATGGTGCATTGTCAAAAAGAAAAAAAAGTACTTTCCATTATAGATGAACTAAAATTGCAGACACAAACATCTTATGAGATCTGGGGAGACTAACCCTGGATTCAGATTGCTACAGTTTGGAGTCATCTCTGCGTGCTGCAGTATGAAATTCTAAAGTAGATGGAGAAACAAGACCTTTGCGCAAACTCCAGATTAAAGTGAGGACATTTCAGATTTGAAAAACAGAATTACTTGCAGGAGCATTTGCTTAGTATTTGGACTGCTGGAGTGAGAGTTCCTCTGCAGGAAATATGAGTGAGCCAAAACTGAAGCTGTGGCTAATCTGAAAGTAGACAGGTTGGGTAGGAAGCAGAGTGTGAGGTGAAGCAATTCTTTGGGGGGTTGTAAGGAAAGGAGAGAAAACAGGCACTCATTCCAAATGAGGAGAAGAATATTTAGTGCTGGCACCTCAATCAAAGCAATTTATATTTATAAAACATAATTATAAAACCTCAAAATCCCACGATTTCACTTTGAGAGACATCAAATGGAAACTCTCACAATCCTTGCCCAAAGGGTTCTGTGTAAATTACTTCTAGAGAAAAGGGGTTCCAAAGGAATTTGATCTCTGCATTGAAACTTCCCACCATCCAGAATTCAATATTAGAAGAAAAAGTTACAGATATAAATGATGGGGAAAATACAAGGCTGTATATAACTACAGTGTAATTTGCTTTCCTACCATATGGATACACAAGCCACTGAACATATGTATAGCAACAAAGGAGAGAGTGGGATCTTAGACACCCTCTTTTCCTCTTCTAAATTCACCAGTTAAGTGTGGATTTTTTTTTTTGAGGAGCTGAAGGTCTTCTGGAAACTGATTAGAGATGAGCTTTTGCCATGGCTTCCTGTGTCACCTTGGATAATATGTCTAGGTGTGCTCTAGAGAACAGAAGCAGGCAAACAGGAATTCCTCTGCCAGTGCTCTGAGCAGGTGGACATGAGCCACCTCACATCTGAGACCAAATGTCCCCATGCTGACAGACATCCTCTGCTTCAGGAGTCTCCAACTATTATGTCTCTCTCACTCCTCCAGCAGAAGTCACTGCCCCAGTAGTAAACTGGATAGCTACAGATGAATACCTGTGTTTCAGCCACTCCAGTTCACATTTACATGTATTATCCTTCTCTGGTGCATTGACTCTGGTTGGATGCCCATGTCCCATCATTATCATTACCCCTCTTCGACTGGAAAGGGAAGAGAAAAATATAACAAAAGACTCGTGGACTGAGACAAGGACAGGGATGTCACTCACAATTATCATCACAGGCAAAACAGACTTCACTTGGGGAAAACATAATTTCATTTACTACCAATCAAATCAGAGTAGTATAATGAGAAATAAACCCTAAATTTTTAAACATATTTCCTCCACCTTTCTCTTCTTCCTGGACTTAATTTAGTTCCTAGTTTCTCTGCCTCCTCCCTCTCAGGGCACAGGGGGACAGGGAATAGGGGTTGGGCTCAGTTCATCCCATATCTCTGCCACTCCTTCCTCAAACGGGAGGACTCAACACATTCTTGCCCTGCTCCAGTGTGTGATCACTCCCAGACAGTTCTTCACAAACTTCTCCAGCATGAGTTGTTCCTCAAAGGCTGCAGTTCTTCAGGAACTGCTTCAGTGTAGGTCCCTTCCATGGGGTGCAGTCCCTTGGGAACAGACTGCTCCAGCATAGTTACCCTACAAAGTCAGAGGTCCTAGCAGGAGCCTGCTCCAGTGCAGGCTTCCCATGGAGTCACAGCCTCCAGCCACCGGCTCTGATGTGGGGAACTCCACAGGTTGTAGGTAGATAACCTGCTTCACAATTAACCTCCATGTGCTGCAGGGGGACAGTCTGTTTCAGCATGTTCTTCTCCACAGGCTGCAAGTGAAACTCTTCTCTGACATTTGGAGCACCTCCTCCCCATCCTTCTTCACTGATCTTTTTGTCTGTAGAGTTGTTTCTCTCATGTATTCCCACTCCTCAGTTGCTGTTTGCTGCAGCTTTTTCCCACTTCTCAAATACATTCTTACAGAGATGTGCAGTCATTGATGGGCTCAGCCTTGTCAACAAGCTGGTCTGTCTTCAAGCCAACTGGCATTGGGTCTGTTGGACATAGGGGAAACTTCTAGAAGCTTCTCACAGAAGACATGCCTGTAGCCTCACCAGCTACAAAAATCTTGCCATGCAAACCCAATATACCTGCCTTCAGTGAGGCTGAAGGTAAGATGCTGAACTGTGAAACAGAACAGCTGATCCACAAGCACATCTGCTAAGCCAGATGTAGGGGCAATAATCTCTGGTAGAAGTGTAAAGCAGGCAGCTGGTGGCAGTAAAGTTTGAAGAGGCCACAGCTAGATTCACCCAAGAAAGACTATCAAAATCCTAATTAGCTCACTCACAATGAACTAATACAGCAATAAGGCTTCTGCACCACTGCTGAATCTGGCTGCACCCATCTGTGTAAACATGCTATAAATCTCTCTTGGATTTTTCCCCCATCTGTGAAACGGGAACATATCACAGGTTTTGAATATTTTCTCTCTCTATGATTTTAGCTCTTCAGGACTGGGCTTTCTCGTATTGTAGCTTTGCTCATTACTATAACAGTGGGAGAGATACTTAATAACTGTCATAGCTGGAAATTCTCATTGAATTCGAAGGCAAAACTGACATTGACTTTAATGGTAATCAGGATGGACATTCAGAAAACCATGAATTACTCAGTTTATTAGAACTATGTGAATTAATATGATAATGATTCCAAGAGCTCTAAGGCTGGGACAAATTTCAAATGTGCAGATTTACCCAAGCCTAATCTCTGGATGTTTACAGATATCTTATATGCTTTTGAAAATCCAAGCAGTTCTGTGCTCTTAAGATAGAAGTATATATAGCACAGCCTGCACTTTAAAGAAATCATAGCTTTCAGAGTCTTATGAACGTTAACTCCACTCCCTTTCTCATGATCCTTCCCACTTTCCCCCCCCACTTTCTTTCTTCAGAAGTTGAAAATAAGTAGTCAAAAAGGATAAAAGCACGGATTGAAAGCTGTAAAAGAACATTAGAGTTCTGCTGGCTTTCTGTACAGCTGCTGCTGCTTGAGGTAGAGTTAGGGCAAGGGTTAGGGGTGAGGAAGAGATCATAGGGTTGCAGCCACAAAGAAGACGCCAAAGCAAAGGGTAAGGAGCAAAGGGAATGTGGTTACAACAATTTTGTGGTGTGGACACTGACTGGAGGGCCCTGGGCATAGGGATTACTCTTAGCAGGAGACTTATATTTATTGTTTAGAGAACTATGAAACCATAGCAGAAGTGAAAAGATGACTGCCAAAGCAAAGTGATAGGACAACAGGACAGCTTTTCCATGATGCCTTTTTGGCCTCAGCAATAGTTTCTTGAGCTTTACTGAAGCTCAAGTCAAGGTTAGGTTTGATTTTGGGGGTTAAGGCTAGAATTAAAAAAACAGCCTAGAGCTCCACTTGGAGGGGTATGACAAAGGGCCTACCAAAAGAATGTGTAGGCTGTAAAGGCTGGGAGACTTGGCAGGGAGACTTTTTCAATGTGGACAATGACCACGTGACCCCATCCAAGGCTTTTTTTACTTTGTGTTTATTACTAGAGTTAAGGATGAAAGAAAGAGAGGGCTTGTAGATGCAGTTGGAATAAGGCTGAGAACAGGCTTCAAAGAGAAGGAACAGGCTGGCAAAAGTAATTGTGTGGGTAAAAACAATCATCTGAACATATGTTTGAGCAACCAGTTTAATGCCTAGCATCCACTTGTGGTTAGTGGTAGAGGAAAGAAAGAACTGAGAAATTTAATTGTCATGGGATTGAAAAGAGGTTGCCAAAATAAAGGCTTGTATGCAGAGACAGCTCTGTGATTTTTTTTAAGGTGGGCACTGGCTGGGAAGCTTTGTGTAAGACATAGCCTATAGTTAAAATTACTCCTAGATTTGAGAGGAAGAGAGTTCAACCTGCAGTGTGTCTTCAAAGCACCTGCCAAAGTAATACAGAGGTTGCAAGGAAAATGCTCTTGCAAGAAATGTCTAGTTAGATGTATCTTTAGAGTTAGAGTTGAGAAAAGGAAAGAGCCTAAAGCAGAAGTTCTGGGTGACTAGAAATGAGATGGCAGATGAAGGGTAGAGTACAGAGAAAACTTGTTACCAAGAATGTCTTGCTGTGGCCACCAGATTGGAGCCGGGTTCAAGGCTCAGACAAAGGTGAGTTGAGAGTTCCACGTGGTTGGGGGCTGGAAAGGATTTGTCAAAATAAGAGGCTGTGGTACAAAGGGAACTTGATTGTGAAAACTTTTTCATCATGCAACCAGCTGGGGACCCTTGTTTTAGGCTCAATCTGCAGCTAAAGTTCAGGTTACATAAGAGTAAACCAACTATTATACCATTTAGAAGAAAGAATAATTGTTTCATGCAAACAGTCTTTTCCTTCTACGTTTAAGATAAATAATCATATTGCAGTAATACTTTACTGGATCAAAATTCAAGTTACAAAATAAGGGAAATATGGATTTGTTACTAGCACCACCAGGTCTTCTAGGCCATGGGATGCTATCCTTCTTCCTACAACCTTAGAATAAACACCTACAATTTTACTCTTTTACTGGAAGTATTACTGTTATAAAGCAGGAAGTGGAAAATATCTTTATAGCTCCTTATGTCAATTAGTGAAGAATTAAAGAGTTTTGGACAATAGTTTATTACTCCCATGTATTATTGTAAAGAAAAACAGCAACCCTTGCCCTGAATCAGCAAAGGAAAATCCTAAGAATTGACTACAATTTATGAATTAGTTAAAAGTTAATTTTATATGGTTGGTAAAGATGTGTTTAGAGATACATGACAGGAAATCTAAAAATAATCCACTCCACTCTAATACAGATTAATAAAAGAAGTCTAGACTTGCTTACATTCTTTACTCAGCCTTTTTGGTTTTGCTTTCACCCAGTATCTGAGGACCTAAAAATCACACTCGCTATACTCTGTAAGGTAGATCAGCGTTTCATTCCTTTTATGAGAGAAAGCTGAGGCTTGGAGGAAGCCAGGATACTTGTGGTTAAAGACTTCAAAGCACATGCTTCCAATCCAGTTTCTAATTTCAATCCTCTCTTAGATGTGGTTTGGGACTTTCAGTTACTCACTTCACTGCTTGGTTTTATAGTTTTCCTTTCTGGAAGATTAGCCAGCCACCTTAATAAAAGCCTAATGATATTATAAGGCAACATTAATATATGAAGCACAGTAGGTAGTACCAGGATAGTGAGTGTTCAGGTGGGTACCAGGGATGAATCTTCAGATTGGTGGTGAAAATTGGAAGGAACTTACCTCCTAGTACTGCTGGCCCATTTTCACAAGCCAGGTTTATACCTGAACAAGGCTGGAAGCCACAGGAATGTTTCTGAGTTGATCTCTCTTTAATCAAGCATTTATATACTGGCAGGAGGCTGTCCGAAAAATAATATCTGCTCCTTATTTTATGGTTATGACTTTTTCCTACTCTGAATGCAAGCTTGAGTTCATGCCTGATTTAGCTCACTTCAGGGTGAAACATTTGTGGAGTGAAAGGACTGGTATTCTGTAATTTGCAGCAGGCATCACTGTTGCACTGCCATGCAGCTGTCAATGGGCTTGCAAGTAACCTTCTTGGGAGAGTCTTGATGGATGCTACATGCCACAGAAACCAGTCAGATGTACAGGTGGCCTAAGCTTGGGCTATCTCACAAAAGCCGTACCGAGGGAAAAGTGAGGAAGGTTTTCTTCATTAAGTATTTTTCAGCACATTGGGCCACCTACATGAATACAAAATGATTCTGCAGCAGCACTGATGCCACTGACTTCAGCTCTCCTAATAGTCTCTAGTCTTATTTGCTCCAGGATGCTGCAGCAATTACAAGTAGACTGTGCCAGCACTGACAATGATCCTTTTCTACTCAGTACAGTCCAATGTGAAAACTGATCACCCAAGCAGTTCTGACCAGTTAATTAATTTTGTATTGCAATGCCTGTGTCCTGGGGCAGAATTAAGGTTAGAATATTTCTTATTTTGTTCTGATCATTATGTTTACTCTGCAATATTTATTTAAACTGTTATCATTTATACATCATTTTATTTGTATAGCCAGCTGTTTTAGAGTCAAGGACCTCATCACAACAAGATATAAATCCATGCTGCTGGCCCCTGGGAAAACTGGCATTAAATTAAACTATGTGTGCGTAGACTTTAAAATACTGAAATACCTTCCCTTCCCACTGATAAATGATGATAAGTTTTACTTGCTGAATACTTACTTATGAAAGGTGTCTGTTTATTAATGCATTCCTGTATAAATATTAACACAGTAAACCTATAGGAACAATATGTGAACAGTCATCTTTAAATTGTAAAAAGTCAGACCATTGAGCACAAAATTCTGTGCTTCATTCTGTCTGGAGACATAAATAGCCTCATCACCATAGTATCTGGGAGGTGCACACAAGTGTGGCATGATTAGCATCTGTCACTTGCAGGTCTTTCTATTCCTTCTATACTCACTGGGAAAAACTCTGCAAGGTTTTTTCTTTTTTTTTTTTTTTAATATATGTACACTGTACTCCATGTTTATATTAGCAAAGTCGAGGTCAAAGATATGTATTTTACTCTCATCTTTCACTCATCTAATTTTAAAGATATGAATACAGAAAGCAGTGTCATCTGTGCCAGATATATATGCTCATATACTTTGGTATATTTAATTTTTCCTATTAAGGATGTGGACAGGGACTGAATAGAACGTGGTTCTAATGTCTTTTATTTCTCAACATGCTGAATATGGCTGCTTTCTCTTAATTTCATCTCCTTTTCATGGTAGTTAAAAGGATAGTGACAATCTTCGGAAAGAAAGAAACGTTTTCATAGTCTATAGGTCATTGGTATAACATTAAATGTAATGACTCCCACACAGCCATTATAGCTTGTTGTGTCAATGCATATTATTAGGCACTCTTTGTCTGTGAGTTATTGATGTGATAGATTACAACAGCTCTTTTGAGCATTTTCTCACATAAAGCAAAACCAGCAAAATTGCCTCAGGTCTCCTTTAGAGGAGACACTAAACTTAGGATTCTCTCATCCCTTTCACTTTTGTGTGAAATCAAAGATTTGACAAAACTTGCTAAATGTATTTAAAGATGACCCGGTTGCCATGGACGATGTTTTTCTCTTCTCCAACTCTTTCCTTGCCCCACAGAAGGGACCAAACCTCTGCTCTTGGAGCAAAGCTGTCCTTAGCTGTTTCCATGACTACTCCCTCGACTGAGGGAGGGATGAGAGGGCGGACGCCACAATTCCAGGATTTAAGGAAATAAATATGCTCCCTCCTTCATTCACTCTCTGTTGAAGAGTTGTTTCCTGGCGTGAAGGACACCCCCAAGCTCACAGATCAAAACCAGCCACAAGATATGCTCCCTTCCTTTTCCTGATTCACCAACTATGGACACACTGGGACTTGTACCATGAGTTTTATAATCTTTATACTACTACTTAAATAATAATTATAGGCTATTCTTATTCAGGCAGGGGACATTTGGGTTTGATCCTTATTATTCTTCACCAGGGAAACAATTTTTCAGTGGGGAAAAAAATCAACACATGCAGAAAATCTCAGTGAGGATCAGCATAATTACTACAACTCTGAGGACTTCTGGTAATTTGTAAAAGCTTTCTGACAAAAAAAAAAATTAACCATCACCACCTACTAAGGTTTCAGTGCAGAGGGTACACATTTGCACCCCAGCAGCTGCCACTGCCCCTTTAATCCTGCCAAGGAGAGGAGTCACAATGAATTCATTGACTTTTTTCCTCATAGTGTGACTTTTCCATGATACTAGTAGTAGTAGTGATGCTACAAATGTTAGCAAGACCCTTGTTTGGAACAATGAAGAGAGAATATGGAAATCTGTACATGGGCAGATTGTGACGCCTTTCCAGTACTTAACAGAGAATGAATGGATAGTGCTTTAGAGACCTCCTTTAAATTATTTTTTGGCCAGACTAAGGAATCAAGGGGAAATATCTCTGTGAAGTAATCTCTACTGCCCATTTCACTTGCTTGGAAAATTCTGCATTGGGCTATTTCTGAATGCTAGAAGAATATGAGGTATCTGCTTTTTCTCTCTCCTCATACCCCTGCTAATGCACATTGGCCTTTTGCTGTGTATTCTCTTTTTTGTCCTTTGTTTTCTGAGATAAGTAGGCCAAACCTGGTTGTAGTATTCAAAATGATGGTACCATTGATTTGTAAAAGGACATATTTTCCATATTAACTACTTCTTTTATCATCCAGTCAACCATTGCACCTTCCTGTTTTCAATATGAAGTGAGCAGATATCTTCATTTAACAGTCCAGGGAGACTGAATTCTTATTCCTGAAAGGGCATGATGAATTCAGACCCAGTCATTATACTCAAGTAACTAAACACCCATCTCTCACTGTGCATTATGGTTTACCTTGCCCTTGCCTAGAATTTGATGTTTCTCTGGCAAAAATGGAAAACCAGTCTTGAAATGAGAAACAAGAGAAACAATGGTCAAGAGATAAGTGATTAGTGGTTACATTATGCTTACAGTCTACTATGCAAATCCTACATGTAAATTGCTCAGAAGGAGATGGAGGTGGAGCAGGGAAAGCACTGACTATTCATAAAATAGAAAGTGAGTTCAATGGATCAGACACCCTCCCACTTGTCCTGTCTTACACACTCTTTGCGTTGCTACCAGCTTTTTAGTTCACGAACACCATCAGTGGTAACTTAACCCTGACGACACTTCACAATCTGAACTTTTATGGTCCTTTCTTCTCTTGACTATAAAAAACTCCCTGTAAATTTATGCAAAGACTTTATCATTCTTTGAGTCTTAAAATTGAACAGAATCTCCCTGCTGGTCACCAAATCCAGGCTCCTTTCAGATTTGGTATGTTACACATTGCTTTCATATGTTGCTCAAACTCTGAATCATTACTGGTGTGTACTTTTGCTCCCATGGCTCTCATCAGGGAACTGGGTTTGCAGTTTCACACCTGTTTTATAGATAAGAAACCTTCCTACTGCCTATCTGTGCTTTGTCTTAGACCTGGTTGCTACTTAATTTCTCTGGCAACATTACAGAAGGAAGATATTCAGCTTTATTTAAGGAGCTGATATGGTCTAAACAATGCTTGTGCTGTGTAGGTCAGACACTTCCATCCCTATGTCTAACACCAAGTCTTCCTAATGGTTTGATACAGATAGCTTTAGGGGTCATCAATAAACCAGCAGCAGAGCTAAAAACTGATATTTCTGAGCCATGGTACAGTGTTTTGCTCAGTTGTACCTGCCTATAAAAGACTTTCAAAGACAATAGTCTTGACCTCTAGGAATAAGTATGAAATAAAGAATAGTAATCTGTGTTCTAAATTTCAAGGAGTGCAGCCCTTAGGGAGTGTAAGGGTGTGCAGTGGTATATGTCACCACTGTGCTGTCAGGACATTGTGGACATTTCCTGTTTGAAACCTTCCCAGGCTTCTTGTGCTGCCCAGGCAGCATAACAATGAAGGGACAAAGTCTGTGCCTCCCTGTATCCTTGGTCTCTTGTACCATAATTCATCTGTGATTTTTCTGTCTTTTCCTAGCCAGGAATAGGTAGAGGTGAGGGACAGACTGAAATCAGAGTTCCCTAACATTCAAAAAGGTCAGAGGGAGAGAGAAGGAGGATAAAATAATGAGAGGAAATAAGAATAATTAATGCCTAATGCAGTTCCCTTTCTGAAGACCAGGCAGCAAGGCCAGCTATGACAGCAGTAACATTTCCATTTCCTCCTGTTCTAAGTAATGCCACTGGGGCAAGTGAAGGACAGCAGTGGTCCTGGAAGCACTGCAGCATGTAAATTCAGTTAGCATGACTGCAAGAAAAAATAGCAGTGATCTACAAGGGCAATGAGAGAGACATCACAGGCAGCCAGTATAGACACAAAGAGGCAACAGATTTTTGTGCATGATAATTTTTGAGCTGGCATTTCCAGTCACATTTCCTTTATGAATAAAGCGGTAGGATGTGCCGAGAAGCAAAAAAACTGCAAGAGGAAAGCAGAAAGCAACCTGTCAACTGTGCAAGGATTGAAAAGCAAAGTTGCAGATTCCTGACACAACCTTTACCACCGCTAAACATTGCTGTAAGTCTGTCTCTGAAAAGGCCTCCTGCCTACTCACTGAGCAGCTTAAAAGAAACAAAATGATGCTTTACTCCTTAGCAGAAGGAATAAAAAAAAAAAGGAGAATTGGATTGACCTATTGTGACTTATCTGACTTTTTCATGTGTTTGTGCCCAGCATAACCCTTAGTTCCCTTTACAGTCAGTGGATAAAAATCTCCAAGATAGGGTAAATAAACACCCCCTACAGAAACTCATTTCTCTCCAGTAACTATGAAGAAAGTCTGCAATGAGTATCTCAGACTTTCATGTTCAATTTTTTAAATGTTTGGTATTTGACGGAGAAGAGTTTGACCCCAGAAACAAAAAAATGGAAACCATAAACTCTTTGAATTGTCACAGCTGAAACACAGCTCCTTTTCTGTGTTCCTAATCCCTCCCACAATGAATAGTAACTTATGAGAGGAATATGACACATATCAGGTCAGATGAAACTTATCACTGCAGTAACACAGGGCATAAGCAGTTCTGTGGGAAAAAAAACACAGCAGAATTTATACATACATCACATGCTCTGCAGGAAGAAGTAAAAGAGGAAAGGGAGGAAGGAAGGGAGGAAGGGAGGAAGGAAGGGAGGAAGGAAGGGAGGAAGGGAGGAAGGGAGGAAGGGAGGAAGGGAGGAAGGAAGGGAGGAAGGAAGGGAGGAAGGAAGGGAGGAAGGAAGGGAGGAAGGAAGGGAGGAAGGAAGGGAGGAAGGAAGGAAGGAAGGAAGGAAGGAAGGAAGGAAGGAAGGAAGGAAGGAAGGAAGGAAGGAAGGAAGGAAGGAAGGAAGGAAGGAAGGAAGGAAGGAAGGAAGGAAGGAAGGAAGGAAGGAAGGAAGGAAGGAAGGAAGGAAGGAAGGAAGGAAGGAAGGAAGGAGTATCCAATTTTCTTCACTTCTTGTGTTTTAGTCTCCACAGCATAGTGCCCTGTGGTTCATGTACATTTGAGCCAAGGGAGATTCTGAATAAGGACTTGTGAAATCTGGATTCGCTCTCTAACAGATTTGCTAGGTCACCTTGAAGATACTGGATCATCTTGTGTCTGTGCCTCGGTTTCTCTACCAGAAATAGTGAAGTGTGTTCCGATAGAAGTACTATAAAATTTTTGAATATTGCTAGCATATTTCTGTAGAGATAGCTTTCTGCACCCTGTATATACTCATTTTATGTAAGAATAAATAATTAATCAGTTACACAGTTCAAAATTTGCTACAATGCACTGCTCACTGTGAAATAAGGTAATGGCCTCAAATAGCATGATCAAAGAGCTCCAATCTCCTCTACAATCATCTTTATAACCAAATCTTCTCTGTGGATCTCTTTTACTAAAAATATCTTCAGATTCTTCTGTGAACACTTTGAGAAACTGCTTGTAATCCATTGAGGAAAAGAAAACAAATATGTGGTTGATATATTCATAATCTCAAGAAAATAGCACGAACATCTTAACTAAAAGTATACCTGGTTTGTTTCCTTAAAGTGAAACACCAGGAGGTGAAAAAAAGACAAAGATGAGCAATGACACCCTTCCTTTCAAGTTCCCACTGCAACAG
The DNA here is from genome assembly GCA_033558105.1 of Coccyzus lansbergi. Lineage (NCBI taxonomy): Eukaryota > Metazoa > Chordata > Aves > Cuculiformes > Coccyzidae > Coccyzus > Coccyzus lansbergi. Next base: position 1,490,661 of record JAUMJK010000663.1, read on the forward strand.
CTGAAATACCATGAATCATCCCATTGATCACCATAAAGCAGACAATACAGTTGCTCTGAATACCAGCATCCACACAGCTCAAGAAAAGGTCAAAAACCCAGACAGAGCATGGAAGTAGACAGAAGTAAAACGGAACTTGGCTTTGAATTTGCATGTCAGCCCTCTAAAATTTCAAATTCAGAAGAAAATAAAAATTTTTAATAAATAAATAAGGAAACATGCAGCTATAGTCAGGCCAGGCATTTTACATGTGGTGCAACATCCTTCAGCATTACAATGTCCCTCAAGACACTAATGTGTAGATATACACTAATAAAACATTGTGGATTGCTTAGATTCAAAAAGGGGAAATGACTGTTTTCTTCTCCAAACTGTGCAAGGTATAAGACTGTAGCATCCTGGTTCTTAACTTAAATTCTAGGAAACTATGTGGTATACAAATAACAGGCCTGATGTTTTCCCTATGATCTTGGGACTGCCCATGGAGAAGTTACTTGTGTCACAGCATCACTTCACATAAGGGTTTGACCTTTCCTTTTGTCTTTAGCTTTAGAGTGCAGCAGAGGAACTGCAAACCCATAATGTAAGCAACAGACACACACACAGAAAAAAGATTAAATAGATAAAAGGAAAAAAAGGGAGAAATGGGGTTAAAAACTGGTAAAAGGAGCGCTAAAGCTTCTTTTACCTCACAAATCACTTCTTCTGATCCTGAATATCATTACCCTGGGAAACCATGGTTGGGAGCATGGTGGACACCCATTGAAAGGGAAAAAGCTTCTTTAGGGCAACTCTTCTGATTACTGTGAGCTGCTACTGCTCCCAAGGATGCAGTAGCATCAAGGACTCAAAAAGGAAGAAATAGGAATCACATGTGATCTGCTAAAAATTCACTGAAAAAGAAGCAGGGGACTTGTAGAGGTCTGATCGGATAGCAGGAGGAAAAAATAGGTATGGATTTTCCTGCATTGTAGGGTTAGCAAGATGGGTTTTCTGCTGAGGGATTACTGCTTTGCAAGTTGGGCCTAGAGACAGCCAGGAGTCAAAGAATTAAGGTTATAGACCCTTCCCCATGTGGACAGTCCACTGGGAGATTAAATCAAATGTAAAGTGGGTGAGTAGCGAAGTAAAAACCAATTTTCTTTCCTGTTAAACCCAACAAGATATAAAATTGTCATTGTAGTTCTGAGTAAATGCACAAATATTCTAAGAAACAGATCTTAACAGTTCATTATTATGAAGTTGCTCTGGCTTAGTAGGAGTGAATTGAGGGAGTGATATCAGAGTTTTCTTTTCACGGCCACAAATCCTCCTCCAAATCTTCAGATATGTTGGTTTCCTTATCCACAAAGTATCTCACTCACATTTGGAAGCCATACCCCTTGACTTTGCACCCACTTGAGTTAATACTTAATAGATCTTATTGGGTAACTGAACCATTACATCATGCACGTTCTTCAGTGTCATTACATGCAATACTGTCAAATATTAACTTGCAAAATGCACTACAAAACACAACTTCATGGATGTCTTTCAAGCTGCTACAACTTCCTTATTATCTACTTTACAAACCTTTCCAACACAACTCATTAATTTATTAAAAGGTTAACTGTTCTTATTACTTCATTAACTGAAACAACATGATTTTTCTTGTACTTTAATAGAAGATTTGATTTAATAATTTAATACAATTTATTTCATTCATAATCCTAGAAACAAACACACATAACTGTTACCAACTCTAAAAAAAATTCAGTAAACCTGATCAAAATTGCTTGCTGTTTGTACAGTACTTATTGTGAAAGGCTTTATTATAAGCCACAAATATTTTAGTACTGTCAGTTTAGGGAAAATACTTGACCCTACAAGTCTATGGAGGAAAACATTAGAGAAGAAAGACGATTAGATACTTCTGGCTCTGCCTGGTGGGGTCTTGTTGCTAAATTCATCAGATGTTTCAGAATAAATCCACCGTTATTTCCCTGCATGAAAACATCAAGGCAAGTCTTTCTCCATTGTGTTTGTACTATCTGCTGATAGTATTTGCTTTATAGACAATATAAACCTGAGGATATCTGATATCAGTGAAGTTTCATTTGCAGTGAACAGAACTAATATCATATGAAGTTCTTGGTTTTCTGCCCAGAATTCTTCAGGTATGTGGTATCCCTAGGAATCAACATCAGCAATAAAACTTCATGATGTAAAACTCATGGGAATATATTCTCTATTGCTGTAAACTGGCAAAGCTCCACTTAAATCACTACAACAAGAGAAAAATTGACCTGGGGAGTAGCAGTAACTTGCAATAACCCTCTCTAAGGATTCCTAGAAAAAGATTTCTATTAAAAGAATTCACAAAATAAAAAGTCAGGTTTTATTTCAACCTCTGAAAAAAGCTGGAAAATGAAAACTCAAAATTAATGCTGCAGAGAATATATTTGATCTCTGTGGTCAAGGTGGACTTGACCTGTGCATCAATGGTCTGAGAAGGAGAAATTTAAGACTGAAGCAGCGAGAGTGGCATTCATTTCTGGGGGTTATTAGTACATTCCCCTGACAGCTTCCAACAGCACTGTGTCTATGGGGACCCTGGAACTGCTTAAATGCTCTTCCCACTCCTGTTCGAAGCATTGCTTTTAAAAGTACTCTTTAAGCTGGTAATTTATACTGCAAAGAGGGATTCAAGGCCAAATATGCATCCACAGAATAAGAACTTGAAGCAATAATGCTTCTGACCTCTTGGTTGCTGCCATTAGATGCTGTTGTTTAATGCACAGTGAGTGCTTTATTTTGGGATGGTTTGGCATTCAGCTAAGAACATTTACAATGGTTATTAACCCCGTGTTCTACGCTTCCACTGCAGTAAATATTGTCGCTAGGTATTATATAGTGGTAATGATACACTGTGGATCTAATTTTTTCTTGGGAGCTGACCTCTTACTCAATTAAACAAGTGGTTGGAGGTTATCTGCATGTGCTGTTCCAAGATCATCTTCCTTCTCTAATTCTGTGTGAAAGATTGTTTCCTCTCCTACAGTGAAGGATATTAGGGAGAAGTTAATTTAGATTCAAGGTCAGAGTCCTTCAAAGTAAGTAGCCTGAGCTATTGCAAGTAATCCTATGACATGCAAGGGAATTGCCTAATATGAGTAAGATTGCAAAATCAGGTCATGCCTGAACTGGCGATATTGGGAAACATGAGGTATTTCCTTCCCTTAAATAACCTTGTGGGAGGTTACACGCCCAACCTTAGCCAAGAATGTGTGTTGGGGAACTAGCATCAGTTTTCAAAACAAGGTTCCCACTTAATGGTACAGACTGTGGAAAATACCACTTCTTGCAGGCAGGATTAATTACTCTAATAAAGGAAGCGTCTAGTTATTCTTCATGCCAAACTACATGACATACTCACCTGCAAATTTTCCCAGCACAGGAGAACCGCAGTGGTAAAAGTAAGTCTTTGTTCATTGCATGAGAATGTGAAAGTGAGTCATGGAATGAACTTAGTAAGAACATCGATACAAAAGATTCCATGAATGGTGATATATTAAATACTACACAAATTTTATAAGAACCTAGTATAACCTGAGGGCTATAATCTCAATGTAGGTAAACAGTCTGAGCTATACTGAATATGCATCAATCCTTTGAGGTTTACAGTATTCAATTTAATTAAAATGAAATATTTATTTAAGACAGTCCATCAGGTGCTGACCATACTGCTCTAAACTGCAGAACTCAAGGTCAGGTCTGTACACATTGTACACATACAAAAATCCCGGGCCAGTCTGTATTCCTAATTTCTCAAATTGTATCCTTCAAAATTTGCTAATCCAGCTGGATTTTGAACTATGTTGGATTACCTTTATCTCTATTCATGCTCATCTTAATGCTCCATGATTTGTTATATCTGGTGGGAGGTTTTCTAGTGACTGTTTCCAGCAAGAATAGCCCTGTTCTGTCTAGCAGAGTCCATATACGGATTCTCACAGCTAGCACTGAACCGGTAGCACTATAAGCTTGTCTCTGTGAACTGTTTATCTCTGTTTCTACCTTTCAAATACCTCTTGGTAGTAAAAAAGTGTACAAAAAGCTAACTCAGAGATCTTTCACACAGTGCAACAAATAGACACAGCCTGAATGTGGAGGCAGTGTTTGATGGCAGGCTTCCTGGTTCAGGTATGCCTCTCTTCCCAGCTAGAGGGAAACTCATCCTATGCTATGATCATGTTACTTACATTTTCCTCACAAATCTGAAGTCAGATTATTAATAAACCTACTGTGTCTCTCAAATGGCAAAGAATTTGTAGCCTAAATGTAGTGCCGCCTAGCATATAATCGAAAATGTTGAAGGGGTTAAAGGCTTACACTCCTTTGCAGCTATTTTGCAGCGCCAGGGAATTATGCTTTGCAACCAAATTGCAGCTCTGCTGTGCACAAGCTGCTTGCACACACCCTGAAGCAAGGCAGCATGGCTTGAAAGCAGCCTTGGATCAAGATGGTGACTACTACGCACCTTCTGCATTATTGGCCCGAGGCTTGCATAGAGAACAGGCCCTCCCTCGCTTTGGTGAGATTAAGACTTCTCCCTTTGTTATTTAGAATCCAGTCCATCGGCTCCTCTATTGTACAATTCCCATGTCTCTCTATGCCTAGTCCTTGCATTAAATGGGCCAAATCCCTCTGTATTAAAAATTTCTAACCTATTAATAGCAAGACTTGCTGCTTTCTTGCAGAAGTCCTGATTTTGCCACCTTTTTACATGTGGCTTTCCCACTGAATTTCATGCAGATAAACCTGCGCTGTCCTGTCACTTCTCAAGCCCTGCAAAAAGCACAGCTAAATATAGAAAACGTGTATCTACAGGGGAAGTGGTCTTTTTCTTAAGAAAAAAGAGTCATCATATGTCCACACTATCAATGCTGAGTCAGAAAGTTCTTCCCAGGTACAAAACCCATATGTCATAATAATGAGCTAGTTGCTTTAAAGTCTAGGTAGCAGGAGATTTAGTATTATATATTTTTTTTTTCACGAAACAACTGAGACCACAAATATTATTTTTCATTGGGATGGCAGGAAAGAAGGGGGAAAAAAAGGAGAATGACATTTCACTAAATTAATAGTGACTTAAATCAATAGCATCTCTTTTACTACAGAGGTTTTTTGAATGAAAGCTGCACACTGTATTTTAGTTACATACCATTAGAGAAAGTGTACAGCATTTTAGATCTGACTTTATTTTTAATATCACATTCTATTATTTCAAGACTACTGCTCCAAATTTGATGCCTTTTGAAAGAAGAGCATGGAATTATCTTAAAATGAAATACAAGTGTAATTACAAAGTGCTAAGCACTCTCTTAATGCACTTGTTGAATGCACTATGTCAGTAGCATAAAATATGTCACAATTGAATAAATTTAGAACATGTTTCAGTAATTTCACTTAACTCTTAAGAGCAGGGTGAAATAAGATAGCTTCTGTGCACCTTTCTCATTTCAGTTATCGATGCTTCATTTTTACTTTGGGAGATGACATTGATCTGGACTGTTTTAATTTTGCATCAGCAATACAAGAGTAGATAGGGAATTTAGTGAAGTTAAAAATAAATCATAATATTCTCCGATAGTGTAAATCAGCATTGAGATAAATACAATTATGTCACTTTACATGTATTAAAATCTGAAGACATAGTCACTAAATCATAGCACCTTTCTGCCCAATTAACTGTTCTGTCTGTGGACGGACAAGGTCATCATTGTTTCAGCCATGTGATAAACTATTTGATTCTCCTTTGGACCCCTTCTGTTTTGCTCACTAATTCGAAAATAGAAGCAATGCAATTTTCCTATAGTAACTCATGAAGAAAAAAATTAGGCTAAGCTTTCCTTTATTGATACATAAGGGTAGTAAAGCAGCAAATGGCACAACAACTGAGCTTGAGGGTGAAATGTCTGGAGTTTTCAGAAGCTGTTCATCAAAAGGAACATTGCCAGGATTCTCCTGCAAGGTACCCTCAGGAGCACCAGCTGAAATGGGGAGCTGCTGATGTTCCTCTCTAGCACATGATCTTCCCTGTGTCCATAGCATGACAGTAATTTCAGGGTTATTGAACTTACAATAAGTTTTGAAATTAATTCTAATGAACCACCTTGGCCTGATCCTTTCCACCCAACTTACCACTGGTGGTGCCACATTCTTAAAACAGCACCTGAATATAAGTGCACTAAGGACCATGAGCATTTATACATTTAGAAAATAAACCTGAGTCAAGCAACATCTAGATTGGATCACCAACTGTTTCTTTAGGATTATTTCCAATGTTTTCAGGCAGAATGTATTTACAGAGAATACATTTAATAATTCAATAAAGCAAAATATATATAGGCTCTTTAACATGACTATCAAATTTCTTCATGACATGTAATCTTGTCTTTGTTCACATCCCAAAAAACTTAGTACTGGCTATCCATTGTCTCCATCCATTTGACTAACTTCAAAACTAGATCAGATTGCTCAAGAAAGTTTCCAGCTGAGTTTTGAAAGTCACCACAGGTGGATATTCCCTGATTTCTTGGTAGCCAATTCCAGTGTTAAGCCATTCACATTGTTATTACTTTTCCTCTATATTAATGAGAAATTGTGTTCGCCTTCCATATTCAGAGAGTTTCTCAGAAGTGGAATCTGAACCCAAAGATCTCTGTTCCAACCTTTTGAAGCACAGTGTTGACCCTTTAGTTTCACCCACTTATTCCACTACTAGTGTTAAAATTTTATTTGGCAAAATAATCTCTTTCAGAAAAAGATCTATTTTTTATCTGAAGATATCGAAGTTTTCCCTCCTTTCCTTGGCAAATCATTCTAACATCTAATAATCCTCTTAAAATTGTGTGTCTTACTTCCCACTTGGATTTTGACTGATTCTGTCTTCTAACTACTCATCTTTTTGATTTCTCCCACCTCTAAATTAAAAGGCCCTTTAGTTTTCAGCATTTACCCATGCCCTGAGATGGCATGACCCAGAAGCATATTCTACAGGACAGGAGTGGCTACAACTGCATTTTAACCATGTGAATATAAAATGCTTGAGGAAAATGAGCTCTCAAAAACAAGTGGTTATTTTTGACTTCTGTCTATCTTGTTCTTCTGCAGCGTGTGAGAGAAATGACAAGGTTTTTAGGTTCTGTAATCAAGTTTCTCTTTTGTTCAACTAAACAGACTATCTTCTTTCTGTTTCTCAGGGTAAGGCATCTATCTATGCACCTTTTGCAATTTTTCAATTGCTATTTCAACATATGGTTGCCAGAACTCTACAGGATCAGTTTTACTATACATCAAGGCAAAATTGTGTCCCTCCTCCCCCTCATTCCAAGTTTATCAGCCAAGGATCACATAAGACTCCTCTTTTTTTTTAGCACATTATTCCAGATCATATACTAAATTGATTGAAACTCTTTCCCTGTATCTTTTACAGAGGCACTGATTTCCACACTGTAGTCCTTGTAATTATATGGTCTGCCATCTTTATTCCTAGAAATAAGTTGGTTCATTTGTTACACTAAAATGAATATCTGTGAAAGGGTACTGCTCACGTCATCAATATGTTCTTGTTATTTACTGTTATTGCCAATGTTGTCCCATCCATATATTTTTCAGCAACTGGGTTATATTTACTCCTAGACCATCAATTGAAATGTTAAACAGCACCGGACGTAATACAGACACCTGTTGAACATGACTACAGAATCCAATTATGATTCCCTATAGATAGCTATTATAGGAGACCTCCCAGTTAATTAGTGGTTAATTAATTTAAAGCATGATTTATTTGAAATTAGCATATGTTGTGGAACTAAGTAAAAGTATATATCCATGGGCGAAAAATACCACTGAATACCAGGTAGGAACAATCATACTAAAGACTAATAATGGTGAGCTTATAAATATGTATAACCACATTATTTTTATTTTGGAGTATTTCATTCTGCTGCTCTGAGAGGAATCTGTTCCCCACTTTACTTTCAGTTGATTGACAGTTCAAGGGTCACAGATTGGCCTGTTTCTCTTCCTAAAGGAGGAAATCTAATTTTAGTCTGAAAGAGACTTAAAAAATCCTAGAGCAAGAGGTCATTCAGCTTTATTAACTGCTCTTTGGGCTAAAATCTTTGATGGAAAACTGAATTTTGAGCTATAAAAAAAGATTCTTGTAAAATGTTGATGCCTACCCAAATAACATTTTAGATTCTGAGAGCACCACAAGTCACATAAAAAAAGCACTTTTTTTTATCAGAATTCTTCAGGCAGCAGGAGGAAGGGGAGGGAACATTTGTTCTTGTGAGCGCACAACATGTGGCACCAGAAATACTTCCTCTAAGTACTGAAGGAAAACAAGAGATTTCTAGAGATCAAAACTAGTTTAGAAAAACCTTCAAGTGTTAAAAAGTCAGCAATCAATCCCCACCAAAGCAAAATGAAGCCAAACAAAAGTACAGTGACTATATAGGCAGAACCAAATGACACTTTACTACTATAAGCAGATTTTATATTTTTATTGTCACAGTGAAGAAACAAGTAATATATATCATCCCAGAGTAATGGACATATACGTAGGCTTGTACAAAGCTTACTGAAGTTATTGGAAGATTTATCATTGCTTTCAGGTGGATTAGGTTGCTTCTCCATGATCAGTAAAATTTCAGTGATCTGTACCTGTTACATAGAATTTCACAGTCTGACATTCTGCAGAAACCAACCCATGGAATTCCACCTGAGTTTCTAACCCAGTTAATATGTTAATCTGAGTTTAGATTCCAAAATAAAATTTAAAACTTACACAATTATCTTTCCTTATTTTTAGGAGCATGATGATTAATTCTCTTGAGATAGATGAGGCTTAAATTCAAATCTTATCTATTTCTGATTTCAAAAATAGACAATTAGGGGTTAAACAACTAGGTGAAAATACCTCTGCAGCCTAATGAGATATAATTCCAATCTCTCTTTCAATTAGTATTTTCTTAACTTATATAGAATTAAGCAATTCCAGTTGGATACTGAATTTAAATACTGTTTTAAAATACTCCAAGGAAAGAGATTGTTTTTCTGAACTGTGCAGAACATTGGTGCAATTTCTTGCCCCAAAGTGGGTTTCAAAGATATGTGAACATGGATCTCACACATACCAAGCAACTGTCACTTCTGTTATTTGCCAGAAAAGATGAAGCTGACAGATGAAACTAATTCCAAGAGTCATTTGTAGCTGCAAATCCGAAATGGGAGAAGGTGTTTTCCTCTAACCTTACATTCGTTTAACAACCTTAGATAGCAGAGCAGAAGTCAGAACATTTCTCTGTCATTTCCTACTGTTTAATACTTCACACAGAGCACTGGCTTCTTTGAACCCCATTCTTAGGTGTCCTGTTCTGCCCATAAATTATATACAGAGATCTCATTTCACTAGGGAGAAGGCCACCTGAAAAATGTTCCAATCTGCTTTAGACTTTATCATTTTTCCTTTTTCAGCCTATTTCTCTGTAACAATAACTCTAAAAAGATCACAGACTGAGATTCAAATATAGTATAAATTGGTACACCTACTGAGCTACCCTGGTTCACATTAGCTGAAAACAGCACTGCAGTCTGGAAGTGACAGTCCAGTATCATATAATCAGAAAATGTTGCAGGAAAGTAGTATGAACAAAAGCATGACCATCACCCTGATATAAATATTGTGTTAATTAAGACTGTAAAGTAAATTAACTTATATAATTAATAAAGTGTAGTTTGGATTTCTTTTAATGACAATTAGATTCTCAACAGGTAGTGGAACTGTCATATTTGGAGATAGGTCATTTTAAACAATGAGATTATATAGTTCAGTTTATTTTAGATATCATCCTCCTTTCTTAGCTGTTGCATTTTCAGGTGGAAATAGAGAATAATCAGAACTCATTGAAAGGAAAACAAATCAGTAGGGGTTGAAGAAGATACTTCACTTCTTTTGGAGATTTTACTCACCATCTTTACTTTGTGTTTTCATTTTCCTCACAAGGATAATAAAAAGATTCACTTTTATGGTACTTATAAAAGAGTTTACAAGCATGTTCTTTTACTCTTCTTGCTTAAATTTCAACATTTAAAATTGACAATATATCGGATGTCCATCTCTGGGAGGAGAAATTGCAATTTCCTGAGGGTGAGTTTGTCAATGGCAGGGCCAACTCAGCAAAAGCTGAGTCACTTTTATCAAGTTAGTCTGGCATAAGGTTAAGGAAAAATAATATGTGGAAAGACAAAGGTATGCAGTATATATTTTTAGTCACCCATACACCAGTTACCTATTGTCTTACGTCCTGCCTATAGTTGGCTGACTCAGCAGGAAAAATGAAATATTGTGAAGCAACTGAACTGCCACAGAGTGAATCATTTAATACCTTCAGACACCTGAGATCTCAAATAGGATTTTTTTTTATTTTTGTTTAAATCAATATTAATCTCCCTATTGATTTTATATCCACTTTTCTTGTAAAAGTCACTGACAGTGAGTTACATCATGAGGTACATTTTACATCACTTAAAACGCAATGTATATACACATATATGTACATATATATGTACATACACATCCAGGCAGACAGATACTCCATATAACATTGCCTACCTAAGAAGGAGATTTTCAAGGAAAATGTGTTAGAAGTGTAAAGGACCTGAATACCCACAAAGCTGGGTGCTGGAATTTTAGGTAATTGACAATTGATTTCAGTCATATCCACACTCTGGCCTTTGACAGTTTCTCACAGCATTCTGCTTTGGAAACTGTCAACCTCCAGACTGGACAGGCAAACACTCTCCTGGGTGGAAAACTGGCTGGATGGCTGGGTCCAGAGAGTGGTGGGAAATGGTGTTAAATTCAGCTGGAGGCCAGTTACAAGTGGTGTTCCCCAGGACTCAGTCCTGGGTCCAGCCCTCTTCAATGTCTTCATCAATGACCTGGATGAAGGCATTGAGTGTACCCTTAGCAAGTTTGCAGACGACACAAAGCTGTGTGGAAGTGTCGATCTGCTGGAGGGTAGGGAAGCTCTGCAAAGGGATCTGAACAGGCTGGACTGCTGGGCTGAGACCAATGGCATGAGGTTTATTGAGGCCAAATGCCGGGTCCTGCACTTGGGGCACAACAACCCTATGCAGAGCTACAGGCTGGGAGAAGTCTGTCTAGAAAGCTGCCAGGAGGAGATGGACCTGGGGGTGTTGGTTGACAGCCAACTGAACATGAGCCAGCAGTGTGCCCAAGTGGCCAAGAAGGCCAATGGCATCCTGGCTTCTATTGGAAACGGTGTGACCAGCAAGTCCAGGGAGGATTCTCCCTCTGTACTCCGCCCTGGTGAGACCACTCCTTGAATCCTGTGTTCAGTTCTGGGCCTCTCACCACAAAAAGGATGTTGAGGCTCTGGAGCGAGTCCAGAGAAGAGCAACAAGGCTGATGAGGGGTCTGGAGACCAGGCCTTATGAGGAAGGGCTGAGAGAGCTGGGGTTGTTTAGCCTGGAGAAGAGGAGGCTGAGAGGAGACCTTATTGCTCTCTATAACTACCTGAGGAGAGGTTGTAGAAAGGAGGGAGCTGGCCTCTTCTCCCAAGTGACAGGGGACAGGACAAGAGGCAATGGCCTCAAGCTCTACCAGGGGAGGTTTATGCTAGGCATTAAGAAAAAGATTTTCACAGAAAGGGTCACTGGGCACTGGAACAGGCTGCCCAGGGAGGTGGTTTATTAACCTTCCCTGGAGGTGTTTAAGGCATGGGTGGATGAGTTGCTAAGGGACATGATTTAGTGTTTGATAGGAATGGTTGGACTCAATGTTCCTGTGGGTCTCTTCCAACCTGGTTATTCTATGATTCTATGAAAATATCATAGAATCACAGAAGGAGTGGGGTTGGAAGAGACCTCATCTAGTTCCAAATCTCTTACCGTGGTGAGGGTCACCTCTTACTAGATCAGGCTGCTCCTGGCTCCATCTGACCTGGTCTTGAACACTTTCCTGGATGGGGCATCACATCTTCCCAGGGCAACCCATTCCAATGCCTCACTACCGTCATCATGAAGAATTTCTTCCTTGTATCTAATCTAAACCTTCCTCCTTTCACTTTAAAGCCACTTCCACTAGTCACTACATGACCTTTTAAAAAGTCCCTCCCCAGCTTTCTTGTAGGCCCCTTTCAAGTACTGGAAGGCCACTATAAGGTCTCCCTGGAGCCTTCAGTTCTCCAGGCTGAACAACTTCAACAATCTGAGCCAGTCATAGAATCATAGAATCATAGAACAGTTTGGGTTTGAAGGGACCTTAAACATCATCTAGTTCCACTCCCCCTGCCATAGGAGCATTCCACTAGATCAAGCTGCCAAAGGCCCCATCCAGCCTGGCCTTGAATACCTCCAGTGATGAGACATCCACAGCTTCCCTTGACAACCTGTTCCATTGTCTCACCACTCTCATGATGAAGAAATTCCTCCTCACATCAAGCCTAAATATGCCCCCTCCAGTTTATAGCCATCTCCCCCCTAGCCCTATCACAACAAGCTTTTATGAATAGTCCCTCTCCAGCTTTCTTGCAGGCCCCTTTCGGGTACTGGAAGGTCGCTATATCATCTCGTCAGAGCCTTCTCTTCTCCAGGTTCAAAAACCTCAGTTCTCTCAGCCTGCCCTTGTATGGAGAGCGCTCCAGTTCTCTGATTATCTTTGTAGCCCTCCTCTGGACCCATCCCATATTCTTCTTATCATGAGGATTGCAGAACTGGACACAGTAGTCCAGATGAGGTCTCACAAGAGAGCAATAGAGGAACAGAATCACCTCCCTCGACCTTCTGGCCATGCTTCTTTTGATGTGGCCCAGGATGTAGTTAGCCTTCTGGGCTGTGAGCACACATTGCTGGCTCATGTCAAGCATCTCACTGACCAGCACCCTAAAGTCCTTCTCTGCAGGGCAGCTCTCAATCATATCATCCCCCATCATGCACTGAAATTTGGGATGCCCCAACCCAGGTATAGGACCTCGCACTTGGCCCTGTTGAACCTCATGATATTCACACAGGCCAACTTCTCCAGCCTGTCCAGGTCCCTCTGGATGACATACCATCCTTCTGGTGTGGCTACTACATCACTCAGCTTGGTGTCATCTGTAAACTTGCTGAGGGTGCACTCAATCTCACTGTTGATATTATTGATGAAGCTATAACACAGCACTGTTCCCAGCATGGATTGCTAAAGGACACTTGCCATGGATCTTCATCTGGACATTGAGCCACTGAGCACTACTTTCTGAACGTGACCTTTACACTTGGCATCCTTAGCTGATGGTGGCTCAAAAGCAGTTGGAGGTGCTCCACTGTCTTTTCTGCCCTAACTCTCCACTAGATGTGGAGGATGCACTTCCCGTGCCTCAAAGAAAGCACAAATTTTTATTTGTAGGCAGCATCTTCTTTCTGTGCGTGAGATATGCTCTGAGGCTGCTGTAGTGAGGTCATATTTCAAAAGGTCTGAGTGGACTATCATTTAGATCACCACTAAGCTCCCAGATATTTTTCAAGTATAACTATTTGGCAGCTGTCTCTTCCCCAGAAAACAATAAGAGTCTATTTATTATATGTGTGGCCAAGTTCAGTCGTTGAGTTGATGAAGGCGGCAGATGTTACGCAGATAGGTGGGATCGTATCCTACTATCATGTCAGTTTTACAGGGTTCTGACGTCACTGACTTTGATTGAGATATCCCAAATTTAAACTGCCACTGGAGTTGATGCCCTTAGACACTCATTTGTGTGCTGGTCTGTCATATTATTCACATATGTGTACTTGTGTTTAGATTTAATAGTGATGTTCTAGCTTCAGTTTAGAAAATATACAGCTGCCCTTGCTTTAACCTATAGGTCTAACAGATTTGACTGACACAATTTTTTCCTTTGCAGGAAATATAAGTTTCTACGTGCAGCTATTTCTCATAACAATACAAAAAAAAAAAAATAAATCTGGGTCATGTAAGTCATTTGCTTCCATTAATAGCTAAGTGTGAGTTATGGCTACTGAATGTATTCTGAACACATGGATTTTACTTTTCTCTTCATGTCACAAGTGAATAAACAAACAAACAGAAGAGTCTTAGGAAACCAAAACTTCAATTTGCCAGGGTTTTTTTTGTGGAAACACTGCTTCTGATTTTAATACAGCATTTTTACACAAAGCTCTTTCCCTAAAATACCTGTTATAAGGACAGTTATGGTTCCCTGGACTACAAAAAGAACAGGGGCAAGAAGGAATTTTTTCATATATTTATGAGTTATTTCAAACTCAATAAGTTGAAGAGGAGGCTTTGTGACAAGAATGAACTTTGAAATCTAGTTGTGCCTGCTGTTCCAGTTAGATTCCTTGCCACCTGCTTTTGCTGAACCAGCATTTCTAGAAAGCAGGACCAGTTTCAGCACAGGGGGGCACAGGTAGGCTAATTTAATTCCATCATTCCTTAAAGGTCTGACTGTTTGACATTCCTTGTTTTCAAGTCTTAACAACAAAGATTCACCTTTTGTGCAGTTATTTCTTAAGCCGTTGCCTGTCATCAGGAATTCACAATAAAGAAGCTGGGACTGACAAGATCACCAGGAAACATAAGCAATAGTGATGTAGATGACGATGTATTGTGTTATGATAAAGTTAATCTGGAAAAGCAGGTATGTATCTGCCAGAGTGGGAAATGTCCATCCATTGCAGCTGTGAAAGAAAACTCAGGTGGAGCTGCCAGCAGTAGCAATGGAGCAGTATGTTCCCATGAGTCATCCTCCAATGGCGATGGCTATAGGGACAGCTGCTGAGCCTGCTCTACTGCAGTGGCACCCCTTCTTGCCCAGAGCTTGTCCTTCTGTCAACTGCTCCCACATAGGAGTGTAACCACAAACAAATGCTGTTTTCTGGGACATCATTGCCCCTGTCTTCCCTGAGCTGAGAGGGAGGAGAAAGCCATCTTCTACACTGCGTTTCTACCCTCGTATTCCACAGGATCCCAGTTTCCACAAGATTCTTACATGGCAAAGGGGAGATAAGGAAGGACTTCACAACGTAGACAGTAGAAGTGATAGATTTGTTTAAATACTGCATTAATTTTTTTGCTGCTGGGTGTTGTGTGTCCATCGTTGTCCCCCTCCAAATGTATGGAAAACAAAATTATTTTGCCAAAGTAAGAACTTAAGTCTTGGCTAATATTTGACTATTTGCATAGCACAGACTTCATTCCATTTGAAAAAGTGGCAGGCTGCAAAGGTGAAAGATAGCAAGGCAAAACCCTGCGGACATATTTTTACTACTCTTCCTTTCTGAGGAATTAAGAAAGGAGAAAGGAGGAAGAATGATAACTAGAGAAAAAAAATACCTATACTCTGCATTTAAATCTTTGATTTAGAACGGAACATTTCCTTTTTTAAAAATGCTATTTTTTACTTTTTATGGTCTTTCTTGCTTTCTCCTCCTTTCTCCAACACTCCCTCCCACATGCCAGCTCAGTCTCTTTGTGTATGTGTAATAATAGATATCCCAGCAAGGTACCGTCTTTGTTAGCATATTTCTGAAGCTCTTCTAAGCTACTGTCTTCAATGGAAAACTCTGCAGCTTTATGATATGATGGCTTTCAATATCATTCCTCTACATGATTCATATAATGATTGTGGCTACTTTCAGGCAAAAAAAAGTCATCCATTGTGTCCTCAAGAATTACACGACAAACCCTACCAACACTAAACACATGTGTTACTCTACATCCTATACACTGTTTGACTCACTCACATTTTGGACTGACTTCTGAGCAGTGATTCAGCTGAGTCCTGCCCAGCTTTCCATGGTGATAATACAGGAAAAAATGAGAGAGCAGCAACATTAGACTCATTGTATTCTCTCAAAGCCAAGAAAAGGCCCCACTGTTTTCCTGTTGCGGTTTTGTTGACACTTTCTTGTTGTGTCCATAGTACTGGAATATGAATATTATTTACAGCCTTGCTGACGGGGTTATACAAACTTTCCTTAAAAGTGAATCAAGTGATAGTGAAATTTTCATCACATGCAACTCCTTCCCAGGTTCAGTTTACTGATCTTATTCTTGAGATGTTCCTGCAGACTAAAGCCAGAGGGCAATGCACACTAGTGATACACTCAGGGAAAATGAGACACAGCAAAAAAGCATTTGTTTGACAGGAATATCATCCTGAAGGATAACAGGAGCACTGTAATTGTCCTCCCTTACCAAAGTCAGAAGTCCCCATGTTAAAAAACTGAGAGCCAGTGTCCCCATTACTGCTGAAATCACATCTGAATAACTTCTCAGCATAAAAAGATTTACCTTTTTGAAACTGAACAACCTCCAGTGGCGTTTTATTGTCTCAAACCCATCCACCTTGAACATGATTACTTAATTATATCCCAAACTGGGCAGACTCAAATCTCATTTGTGACATGATCCTTTTGGTGTATAATAGTCACAACAAGCCTTAATTTTCCACTCTGTCTTCCTATCATAGTTACTTACCACTGCTAAGAATGATGAGATAAAATTGTTAGGTGGAAAAGGAGAAAAGAAAAAAGTCAGTTCAGAGCAATGCTTGTGTGGACTTTGCACAGAAAAATGCTTAATTATGTTCCTTAGGCACTTTTTAGAATAGAGACCCTTCTCTTGACTTTGGATGAAGAAGGACCCTATTATTAGACTTTGGGGGTGGTTTTATTTTAATAGCTTTTTTCCAGAAGTTGTCAGCCTGAAAGATATGGCTCACACCTTCTGGCCCATGAAATCAAGGAAACTACTGATTTACGCTAGTGAAGGATTTTATATACACATACTTGCCTCAGCATGACAAACTCACAACGTTTTATAGTATGACATTAAGTACCTGTTGCTTTTTCTTAACTTTCATTTTTAAAACGGAAGTTTCTAAACTTCATTGTAAAAAGATATCATTAAATCATGCTCTGGATGTACCCCTCTGGATTGAAAATACAGAGTTAAAATTACAAAAAAAATGATGCCATATTGCTATAACGTTAATTTTTAGACTTTTAAGCTACTATTGCACTTAGTAATTTATTTTTTTTAAGATCTGGTTCGTAACTTGTGCAAGCCCGGATCTATGATTCATTGAATACACTCATCATCAGCTTTAGTGTTGAAGTGCTTAGGTTACTCATATTCCCACAAAATGTTAAACTCAAAAGAAATTTGAAAGTTTGCTTTATTTTTTGCCTTTACTTTTATTATTATTGTTGTTGTTATTGTTGCTTTGCATCTCTTTAACTAGCACAAACTGTTTGATTTTATTCAATGTTTTCAGTTGGTTTCATCTTACATCCTAGTTTAAGGCTAATATGTTATTATCAGTCCCACAGATAGCTCTTGAAGGACACTGCTTATTGGAATGTAACAGCATATAGAAAGTAAAAATCCTATACAAGAATATCTATTTCCATTTATGCATGTGTGTGTGGGTACATGTATACAAACTGTAACAGAAAATATGAAGATTCTTGGGCTCTCTATAGAACTTAATATTAGCCTAAAATATAAGTTCATATTTACATGTTATGGATTGAAAGGATGCATTAAAAATATATGGGGAATCAGGAGGATAATGACTCTTCCTTTTCTGGTGAGGGATACCTTGACAGGCCCAAAGCTGAGGATCTCTCGTCAAACACTGAAAGAAAGCCAAGTGCTAGAGTATGAAGACTGAAGATTTTGCCTCTTAGCATTGTCGCTCTGATTTATGTTTTCAGACATCAATATCACACAGAGCTACATCCATCCTGAAACTTGACCCACTCTCCCCACTTAAGATTATCACTTTTAGAGTCTGGGTGCACCCTGGACTTCGGCTGCACAGCTCCAGAAGGCCTGAGGACGTTGCCTTTTGGAGTTCTACATCCCTCGTCAGGGTTGATCCCTGTCCTCTGCAGTGCTCTAAAAGGTCCTGAATGTTTTTTGTGTCTCAGAGGACAGGAGATAAGCGTCAGAAGGCTGTCTGCATGGACGTTATTTCAGAATTGAGGCTTAAATCTGCTTTACATCAAACTATCTGCACACATAAATATTTGACTCAGCAGACTTTGAGTGTTATCCTTTGTGCCAAAAGGAGCTGTATCCCACAGTTCTTCAGTCTTCTACAAACCTTCTTCTCTCTCCTGGCCAAACACATTAGTCTTTTATGACCTTGTCATTATCCCAAGATGCTTAATGTCTTATGAAAAAGATTTTTTTTTAATATTGGATTACACAGTTACATTTGTTTGGTGACTAGCAGTTTTAGCCTCTCGGATATTCAAACTGTAGCGCCTAATCTGCTTGGATAAATGAAAGAATAGACAACCTTTTTTTTCTTAAGTTTTCTATTATAATTAAGATAAATAACGTCCTGTCACAGAACACAGAGATCAGAGTCTGGATAGATCCCATCTGTGTATGCGCTGGAAACCTTACTGCAGAAATCTCCTTTAGTCAGCTTCTTTGTTGTGTGTCACCATATAATCTTTTACCTACAGGTATCCAGGCTGTTTTGCTTTATGAAGCATCTGTGGTTTGGAGTTTGGGGATGGAAATTAGAAGGAGATACAGAGGACTGTGTAGACACTGCATTCCTTTGTCTCTTTGCTGCTTTTTCCTTTGCCAGTGGAGTAGGGGATTGGCCAGCCCCACATGTATAGCAGGAGGCACAGCGCTATAGATTTCACCTGCAGTGCCTTGTTATACAGATCCACTGTGGCGTTCAATGCCTCTCTCTTCTGCTTGATTAAAGATAACAAGGGACAAGTCACTGACAACCCTTTGAGACAGGGTGGTTTCTGGAGATAACTAGGGGATGGATTTGTATCATCATATTTATATTTAGGATTTGATTAGTTTTTGCATTATAATTCTAGTGATATTTTTAGTTTAGATTATTGAGCATTAAAGCAACCCTCTCTCCAGTGACCAGTCTAATACCTCCAGAGCCCCACAAGGGGATGTTGGGACACTAAAGACCATCAATCCTTATGAATAATGCATCTATTTCCTACTGAGGCTCAAATCCCATTAATACTATAGCATTATTACATCTCTTATTTACTCTCCCCTATCTGTGGGATTAAAGATTAATTCTTAATAATTTTTTCAAATTAAGAAGAAATCTCAGTAGATCCAAAGCATTTTACATAGACTATACCAAAGTTACTGCCAGAAGAAGGTAGTTAGAAATAGAAAACAAAATCATGAAATGACAAGAAATATTCCAGTCATATGAGACAGGCACGGGCATTACCAGGTCCCACCTGAAAACACTCACTGAAATGCATTGAAACTCAGTGTTCTACATAGTGATTTCTC
Organism: Coccyzus lansbergi; assembly: GCA_033558105.1. Classification (NCBI taxonomy): domain Eukaryota; kingdom Metazoa; phylum Chordata; class Aves; order Cuculiformes; family Coccyzidae; genus Coccyzus; species Coccyzus lansbergi. Next base: position 1,510,042 of record JAUMJK010000663.1, read on the forward strand.
ATTCTGGTGTCCAGAATGAGTCCATCTGTGACAGGTAGAAGGGACTGAATGGAGTTATGAGAAAATACAACAGCATTATGTGTCTGACTAGGAAAACAGTGAAGATCATAGGAACAGTTAGCAAAATTACTTTCTCTCTCTTTGGATGTGGGTAATATCAAATGTGCTGTGGTCTAATTAGGCAGATCGTAGATGGAAGAGCCTCTCTCCCTGTAGGTTCACCATGGTAAGATCTCAGCCTGCTCTGCATGACTACTACTGCTAATACTTCTACTGCTAATGAATAATTAATTACAGTCAGGGTCTATTAAAATCCAGTTGCCCTCAATGTCCTCTTCATAGTTAGCAAAAACAAATAAAGGAAAACCCAGAAGACTGACTAACTTGCCTAAGGAAGCTTGGAAATGAAAAACAGTCTTTCACTATCACTACATGTTCAAAGATAAATCTTATAAATGAAACAACATACAGCAAGGTAAGGTACATAAAATTCAGAAAAATACAGCTTTGCATGCATAACTAGATTTTTTATGTATTCAGTATCAAATCCAAAAGGTGACATGTTACAGGAAAAATATATTACTGTATCCAGTGCAGATCTGCTACCTTATGAAATTATTACTGAGATGTTCGTTATGTTACAGTATTCAGCGAACACATCGCCTTCCCCAGGCCCATTAGATAATCTGCCTTTGTCCAGAACTGACCACACACTCTGCTTCTGAAATGCATATAGGCAATAAAAAGAATATGCAGGTTTAGCAAGTGAGGCACCAAGGGACTAATATTCAGCAATGCTAATTCCAGCTAAATTTATATTGTATTGAAAGAAAGTGCTGTTAAAGAACAGCTTGGCTTACATCAAGACATGTGGTTACCAGATTACTTTCTATCTCCACTCAAAAACATTTAGAGAATTTCTCATTGAAATTATTTAAAGTGAAACAAGTCAAATAAATCTACTTAAGCGTGTTGTTGCATTGTCTCATCTGTGCTGAAAAAATGTTGCTTGTTTTTTACGTTGTATTTTAACTATACATATGAGGTTTTACTGGCCCATTAACAAAATACATCACCTCCCAATTGCTTTCTATACCTCCTTAAATGTTAAACATAAACACATATACCATCTGTTTCCTATCATGACACCAATCCAAAATGGTTGCACTAGACACCTCCGCATAATAGATCATCTTAAACCCCCTTAGCGGTTTCACTTTTTGGAGTTATTTTTCCTGTGACAAATTATAAGCCTATATTTCAAAAACATGACCAATCTGTAGCCTCAACTAAAGATTCTGAATAGTTTCCCTTCATTTTAACAAAATGTGCTGGCTTATATCTGAGGTAGCACTTTTTTTAAGCACAGGCCACCTTTGTTGCTATGGTATCTTACAAATCTGGTTAATTTATTCAGCTAATAATTTCTCAGCTAATAATTTGTAAAGCATTCAGATTGCAAATACTACTGTTCAATATAGTCACTGCTATAGCTTACAAAATTATTATGTAGCTGTTGTGCTACTGAAACTGCAGAACAAATTACAAAGTTTATCATCAGTCTGCCATCAAAAATAAATTTCAGAAAATAATCCCATTTCTGTTAAAAAAAATCAGGTTTGCAATGCTTGTACTTGTAAACTACAGCTCAAATGTTTGATAGGAAATGGGCAAATATAGTCATAAATGTCGCTGAATGAAAATTTGGTTCTGAATGGGTTTCAAATCTACTTCTTCCTTAGGTTCAGCCCTGTGAAAAAATGACTGTGTCTGGAGCACGTTGAATTCAGAAAGGAATTTGTCTTTGACTCATATGAGCTTTTGACCAAGGCCTCACAATATTAATGCATGAGCCTGCAAACCCTTATTTCCCAGGGTAGCTCAAATGAATCCTAGACTGATTAAACCCCTCTAGACCTATGTGCAAAAGCAATACTCCATCTGCTCATTCTCCCTTATATGTACGAGCTCAAATGGTTATGAGACAGTATTGCTACAGGTTTGATCAAAAATAAATGCCATATATCTAGGGACTATGAATAAGGGATGAAACAGTGTAAAGGAAAAGAACTAAAGGGGAAAAAAAGATACTATTGCCTCGTTTCTTGCCATGTCAGGCACTTTATTTCAGAAGTACCTGTTAATGCCTCTTGGCTACAAAATCCCATGGGATGAAGCAAAAGCAGGCAGACTTCTGGGTGGCCTACGAGCTGCTTGGTAATCTCTTGTCACCAGAAATAAAGAACTGGAATATTGGTGGTGTAGCCTGCTCTATCAACTAGTGCTAGCTGAAGAAGCAAAGGCAGAAATACTGAGAAAGAAATATTGCACAGATTTCCTATCTGAGCCATTTTGTCTCCAAGGAATTTTGGAAAAATTGAGGAACAAGGAGGAAAACAGGTAATTTTATGCTTCAAAAGAAAGAAGTGAAACCTTCCTTATCTATGTGTCCCCCTCCCTACTCTTGTGCAGTTAGGGTTCCCCTTACTGTTTTAGTCTACCTTAAATCCTCCGTCCAGACAAGGCTAAGGAGACATCCAATGGATGGACCATAGAGTTTTCTTCTTATTAGAGGTTATCTCTCCCTGTTCTGATAATAAGTAAGATCATGTACTCCTTTGGTGCTGCAAAAGCAACACAACTACTTTTTGAAACAATCACCACAGTGTTTTTCCTTCTCCTTGTTTGTGATTTTACTGCTGTTTGTGTGATTTACAGCGCTTGTTTTTATTCCTCATAGCTTTCAGTGCAATTAATGAAAATAAAGAGTGAATGCACAAGTAGTTGAGAAGAATGGAAGACATAAAAGAGGGACACATAGGCAAAGGTACCATGAATGACCCCTAAACTGGAAAGAATAAAATAGAGCCTGTCTTCAACATACTCTAACAGGCACAACAATTCTAGATTTATATAATTTTATATTTATGTATTTATATAATTTTACAAATTATAATGTGATTTAGAGGGAAAGAGGCAGTAACTTTGAACAATATCAACATCCAATTTAAGAAAATAGTAATAATTTGTCTATTGTGAACTTCCAAGTCCTGTTGTATCAATAACATACAGTTGTTCAAATAAGTTGGTAAACTGTGATATGCCCTACTTGCACTGATCACTTTTATGCCAGAATTTTTCACATCCAAGAGTTAGAAAACCCCAAAACATCCAAACATGTTTTGTATTGGGACTTTTAACTGTTTCATCTTGACCTTTGCATGTGTATATGTGTGCATAAGTGCACAAACATGTCACATCTAACCTTTGCAGCAAGAAGCTCACATGTTAGCTCACAGGTTCTGTCCTCATTTTCATCTTGTTGGAACTTGCTGAGGCTACAAATCCAGGTCTATACCTCAGCCACCTCACATCTTCACCCTCAAACTCACATCCCTTCCCATCTGCTCTGCATTTCAAAATCTGGAATTAAGCAAGCCTGCAGTAGATGTGCATGTTGAAAGGCACATGAAACCCTGAAATTGCTATTGCTTTCTGCTTTATAGTTTCCTTGTTGCCTAATAGCTCTGACACTACTCTTTTTTTTTTTTTTTAACAGCCACGGTGTCTCTGAGAAAAAAAGAGGGAGGATCTCAATAACCATCTTAATAATGGAGTTACCAGGCCTTTTTTGTTTTTCAGATTACAGTAAGACACAGCCCAAAATGACATGCAGCCAATAAACATGCAAAAATGTGCCAATTCTTGTTCTGTATTACACACCCATTCAACATTTCGGGTGAAGAACCTCAAAGGTCAAGCTCAGTTCTTTAAAACTATCTCCATTTCTATATTGTATACAGATGAGGAGGCAAAACGTCACAATCCCTAAATCTTGGTAGCTTTTTCCTTTTTCTGTTTAAGCATAAGTTTCCCAGAAGATATCTGTGCTTCATTGTTTGAGATATTGCACCAGTGGTGAAATTTAATAAATCCCTCTCAGTGCAGATCACAAATTTGCTTAAATTGCCATTTCTTTCTTGTTTATATGTAGACACACTATCTACTTAGTAGCCTGTTGCAGGGCTAACCGGGGTAGGAGGCAAGGGTCTCTCCTCCACAATACTTCTGTCTCAATCTGTATTATTGATTCAGCTCTTTTCTACGTAAGTTTTATACCACTTCTCATCTAAACTTATGAATCATTTCATTACTGTGAACTGAATTCACATGTTCAGTTTCTCAGCATTTAACTTTGCCATTTCTGCCAATGTTTTTATTTTATGCTTAGGGGATTTTTAACATCAGCATGAGTGAAGCAGAAGATACAAGGTGACATTAAACAAGTTCTGCATGTGTCCCAAGCCAGCATACATGCCAAGCATGCTATGAAGAGCCACTTCTATTTAAAAAAAATGCAGTCTCGAGGCTTGTGTTTGGCTGGTTGAAGGTCACCACCAGCGCCTGGCTCAGGTCAGCCCTACAGCAGACTCAGCTCTGTGCTTCTGGGACAGGCAGATCTCACGTGGTTCCCTCCCTGCATTCCTTCCCACAACTGTGCCTTCAAGGTTTCTGGCTTGCTTCCCCATCGACCAGGCACATTAAAGGCCTGCGCTCCACAGTATAAGTTAAGGACAGGTGCTTCCAGCTCAGTCAACACCTGTGTTTTTCCCCCACTTTGAAAGCTCACTGAATCTCCTTTCCCACTTGTAGAACCTGTCCTACATGCTTTCACCTCTCCAGAACAAATTATTTGGAATAAATATGCAGTCTTGCACTAACAATCACATTAACTATTTATTCTGCTGAGACAAAAGATAAATCAACAACAGCTTTCCAGCTACGGAAGAACTTTTAGTGTCTACTGCCAAAACTGGTTTCTCATCAGAGCTTATATTCCACAAAGTGACCATCACCAAAGGTGTTTGCACCTGCAACCAGGTGACTCAAGGCAAAGCATTGACATAGTATTTGGCACTGCTTGGTGTGTAGTATGTCAAAGAGGAGAAAGATGAAACCAGACACATGATGCTGATAAGAATTTCTTTTTATGTTATTCCAATAAAAAATACATTCATACAGAAATATAACAATCTTGCAAAAAACAATTTCAAATAAAATCTTGTAAAACAAAATTTTTACAAAAATCTTACAAAGAGATTCTTTAGATAACAGGGTGCTCCAAAAACAAAAAAAAAAGAAATTTCACTAATAGAAACTTTTCTTCTTAAATTTCAAGCAAAAAAATGTTTTAGTTTTTTATTTTTCAGCTTGATTGAGGCTCAGTTATCACCTGAACAAAATGTACTTGCTCATTAAGAAAATTACAGGCATTTGACATATGGCACACAGCCTCACCCCATCCACATAAGTCTGATGGCATTTCACAATTGAGACAAGCCAGTGCAAGTTTCATTTTTATTTTTTGTTTGGGGTTGGGTTTTTTGTTTGTTTGGTTTTGCTTTTGTTTACTTTCTTGCTTATACGAACTATGGCTAAGCCTAGAACAATGCAAATAAGGAGTTAAAAACACAACAAAAGCCAACCCTAAATAGAAATCCATTTTTAGAGAAATTCTGTTTGTTTTATGGAAGAAAAAAAGTGCATTTTCAGGCAATTTAAACAAGAATTGAAATGAGAATGATTTAAGCCTATGTGTTCCTTAGAACTAGATCACTTGCATATACTTTTTTTAAAATCACTTTTCTACATACATTTCCATGAAGATATACCAAAATATTAGCATAGTAAGCAAGACTGATAATAAATAGGAAAAGAAACAGTTCACATGTTTCATTGCATTGACTGTAGTGAGCTGTTTTAAAAAAAAAAAAAAAAATACTGCTTTTGGACAGACCATTTCTATTCTAGGAAAAAACAGTCTTCATTTTAGCTGAACTATGTAAAATTAGAGCTCAACCACCACAACGACTAGCTCACTCAGAGGTCCTCCAGTAAGCTGGAAGGCCAAAACCCGAGTATACTTCATCTGCATACAGCTAATATTCTTTTAGCATGCCAATATTCGGTTCATATCATTCATAAATGGCCACAGATACGCTATTCCAGACAACCTAATAACTACAAAACACAGTCAGCAGTCTGAGAAGGACTGAATGCCAACAAAGCCTTTAGCATACCATTAAGCTAAAGGTAAAGCTTCTAAAAATGCTAGATTTTAAAAACTGTATCTTTCATTTCTTTGTCTCCTTAATGACTGACCAGGGGGGAAGGAATATTTTGATGGGCTGTGGCATTTTCTAGCTATGTGTTCTATTTTTTTCCTTTTAAAAAAAATATTTATATATTATCTATATATATACACACATACACAGACTGTACACACAAATATACATACACAATTATTTTTCTTGCCCACTTTTAAAAAAAAAGTAATATAGTTTCTTTCTGTATGACCAACAGATAGCTAGATATATAGATGTGAAACTTGTGCCTTTTAAGCAAATACATCTTTTAATACTTCTGTATCTTTAATATGTATGAAAACTTGACATATTAAGTACAGTTGGGGTGTGTATATACACAGTTGTTGTGCAAGGTCAATATAAAAAAAGTCTCGGGGTGGCAGAACTGGTCAGGTATTCAATTGGCATATGCATTATACTGTAACACAGTCAAATTAGACGTTGAAGTTAAACAAATACTGTACTGACATGAATGACTTTTCTCTATATTTGTCTTTGTGAAGGAGGACCCTGGAAGTAACCTTTTTTTCCCCTCATATTATACATTTGATACAGTACAATGCCAGGTGAAAAAAGAGCCTTAATAAAGCATGCATCACCCATACCCCTGTATAAGACCCCCTACAAGAGAAGGTCACTTGCATAAGGCACCATTATTAAGGTCAACAGTGCATTAACAGCTAGAAAACCAGAAGTTAGTCCTCAAGGCATAAATAAGAGAAAAATTAGCTGCATGAGAAAAATCAGTTTCTAACCAATAGTGGTTTTATCCACCCAACAGAAAAATTATTCATGTTCCACACATTATGTAACATTAGACCAATTGTATTTTAGCTGCTCTTAACTGGAATCAAAACTGCAGTCCTGATTAAAGAATGGAAAAGCATATAGTTCCCCAGAACCATGCAATAACCTTTGTATTATAATGAAAAGTTATAGTTGTGTTACATTTGTAAATACACAGCTTATACAATGGATTACAAACGAGCTCTGTAGCAAGTAAAACAAGCTACTTCACACATTGCACGTTTAATAGCTGCACCAGACACCTAAAGCTCCTCTCACACAGGAATGGGGAAGTCCCCCATCTCCATTCTGGCATTCTGACTCTTTTTACTGCCCCCTTCCCCTCTCTGTTGTCCCTCTAAAAAGGTGCAGATGCCCCTCCCCCCACCCCTTGGAAATGATTGGTGGTTGTCCCATCTCATGAGATATTCCTCACATACAAGACATTCAGACTATTTTTTTCTCTTACAGTTATAAAACAACCACAAGAAAAAAAATGTGCCTCAGCATACAGTCATCAAGAGATCCTCATCGCATACAGTCGCCCAATCATTAACATTCTCAGTGCACATGCTCACGGCAAAGGCTTAGGAGCCACTCAGAAGGTTAGATACCAGTGTATGAGCCCAGGAAACCCCAAACGTCACACACCGCAGTTGCTATGCCGTTTCTTACATGACTTATTAGCCCTCAAAAGACCTTCAAGGAAGTGAGGTCCTGGAGGCAACTGGGTAGGGTGCAAAATGGCATGCTTTGGCTGGAACACGCATCCCTCTGCTCAAGGTTCTTCAACCTTGACGCCTCTTAGCCCGCAGGATTCACCTCTTGACCCATTCAAATGTGTCTCTTCATGTGAAGGGCCAGGTGGTCAGACCTGGAAAAACACCTGCAAGGCAAGAGTAAGGTTGCACATTAGCGCACAGTTGCTGGCACAAGAGACGCTACACGCATGTAAAAGGTCTTGCTCTGCTAGTGGAGGAGAGACTTGGCATTCCAGAAGAGCACTCAAGTTGTCTGTGGGCACCCAGGAGCTCTGCAAATGCATGGTGACACTAGGGACACTCAACACTCATCTGCAACATTCAGGCTACAAACCACTTCCCGAAGATTAGTAAAATGGAAGGGTTTTTTTCTAGTCTAAATAGACAATCCCTTAAAAATACTAGACAGCTGCATTCCCAAATGGTTTCTTCAAAAGTGAAACGCAGCCTAGACTCACTTTCCAACAAGCATTAAAAGGAACTATTTTAAAAGGTGCATTTCAGTCACATACCTGTCACAGTGACTACATTTAAAAGGCTTGGCACCAGTGTGCTTTCTGAAGTGCCTGGTTAATTCATCACTTCTTGCAAAACGCCACTCACACCCTTCCCATGAACATCTGTAAGGCTTTTCCCCTACAAAGAAAGCAAATTACACATTAGTCACAACTTCATTCAAAGAAAGATAGGTGCCATCCCATTCAATTTCAATCTAAACCTCCTCTACCCTCCAAAGACAGCCGATTTTATTTAACCTATCTGAATACTTCAGAACACATACACAAAAAAGGTTTGCAAAATCCATCCACATGACTGCTATTTAACTATTTGGCTGCAAAAGCACATCAAATAATCTCATTCTTATTAAAAAAGCATGATAAAACAGGCTCACAAATAACAAAGAAATCATACCTTCTGCCATTCCTGTTCATCCATAATGGCAACCTTACTCCCCAACAGGTATCATTCACCTCATAAAGGTGATTAAAGACAGCATAGCTAGGCTCCAAAATGCAATTAGGCTACTGTATTGCATCAAAGTGCTCTGTCACTCACTCATCTGCATAACATGCAACCTCCTTTCTGCTGAGCCACATATTCTTGGAAAAGCCTGTACACAGCTTTGAACACTGCTATTTCAGCATTTAAGAAATACCACTTCCATTCACAGGAACGTTCTCAGCCAGACAGCACCAGGACAGCAGTTCTGCAATATTTCTGGCTGGCAGCTATTTATGTCTGCTCAGCCACCATGGTTTCAGTGGAAGTTGTTCTTTCCTTTTGAAATAATCTTGTTTTATCTGACTTCTGCATGACAATGGGAGCATCCTAGCTTGCTCAAACTTCCCATAAAAGCCACAAAATGCCAAGCTTGGCAAAATGTCTCAAAACAGGATCTTTTCCTTGAATTTTCTTTCCAGATCTTGGGGGAAAAATACCACAACCATACAGGTCTTTACACTGGTACATCAAGAACACCAAGCCAATTCCTCATGTTAAGCAATGACTATTAAGCCAAGGTATAGCTCTTACATATCTATCTGTCGTCATAAAGAGATGTCAAATAATAATGCTCAAACAAGCAAATCAGCATGCTACTTCAAACATAAAATATTTATATAAAGCCCTGAAGTGTCTATCTTCCCTGTTTTCTTTCCCAAGGACACAGAGGATTCTTATTTTTAGTTCGGGTGCCATAACAATAAAATGCTGTTGCTCAGTATTTTGAGATGAAATTTTAAAGTCAATTATATATTTGAAAGTCTAATTAGGCAGATATGTTAGATGGACTACAACAGACTGTGGCTTTCCAAGATTTTTGCCAATAACGATGGCACACACAACTGTTAAATTATTTACCGCTATAGCTATATTTATATAATCAAAGCCTTGGTGTGTCTGGTTGAATAGACCCAACGTAGACTGAACCACAAAACCAAGCTCCTCCAGTCTTTAGCGATATGGCAGTTTCAGAGGTACGACGTTCCTTTTTTTGCTATAAAGTTTCAACTTGCTTTTGCTTTACAAATAAATGTCCACAAAGGCCTAGTATCTATTTTGGCTACATCTTTTCTCTTGAAGACCACATGCTGCTGCAGCTTCCTGACTCCTGCTTATTTAAGATGAGTGACTCCTATTTGCAACGAGAGCGATGCATCTACCAACGATTGTTTTGGCTTCAATTCGTGTGCAAGGAGAATGAGGAAGTGATGTCGTCCATGCTGGTAAGCCTCTGTTACTACTACATCATCTCTCCAAACCTGGGCTCTCACCCAGTGATTGTGTAACCTAGTGACACCACCACCACTGCCAGGGGTATCCCCTGCAGTACTTGCCAACTCTTAATAAGCATATGGTTACTAACCTGTATGAGTGCGCTGATGTGCTTTCAGATGCGAACTTTTGGTGTAAACTTTCCTGCAACCGTTAAAATGACACCGGTGAACACGTCTTCTGCCATCTGGTGAGGCGTCACCATTGGCGGGTGTACCTTTCTCTGCAGTCTTTCCAGTGCTACCGGTACGAATTTTCCCTGGTGAATGCAACTCACTTGGTGTACAATTCCATAGCTGGGAAGAAGGCTCCTTGCTCAGCTCAGGAGATGAAGGGGGAGTAGAAGTGACAGATGAACTCAAGTTTCCCGAACTGGCTAAAACATCTCTTATGGGGTCAGAGGTAAACTTTGTAGTGGGTGAGAGCTCCTCAGAGCTGTCTGAAGATTCACTGCTCACGTCAGAATTCAAACTGTTGGTCTCTAAGTTCTGACTACTAAGATTGTCCTCTGTTGGGACACATGTGCTCTTCAGTTCAGATTCCTCCTTTTTCTCACGTGCCAGAATAATTTTGGTCCAGAGATCCTCTTGGCTATCAAATTTTATTTCAGATGCAGAAACATAACAGGGCTCACTTTGAAGATACCGTTCAAGCTCCAAACACGTCTAGGTGAAAGAGAAGAAGGAAAAAAGAGAAAAGTTACGAGCTTGCTTAAAAATAAACTCAATTGTATTTTACACTTCAAGAAGCAAGTAGAATTGCAGTATATTTGATTTGAGGTTTCCAGGTTCAAAATAAATTAAAGACTCCTCCAGCCGAAACTAGGTGACTATTACGATGAAAAGAAATCAGTTTTTGAGACCTGGGCAGGAGTTCAAACACACAGCTGAAGGTGCAAGTCAGCTTTGGTTTCCAAAATAGCTTTCTAATGAGTCAGTCAAATTATCATCCCTCTCATCATGAAATCTGTGTTTTTAGTAGCCAACGTTGCAAAGGACCATAGAGAACCACAACAAATAATTACACTTTGCTCTTGCACCTCATCTAATTTCAAGTTGTTTTGTATCTCTCACACATAAATACGAGGCTGAAAGGACCCAACTGAACACAATGTGCTCTGACATGCAGCTAAAACCCAAACTGTGTCAGAAAACAAAGCCACATTTCAGCATGGCTGCGGAGCTGCTGTCCGTCTTCTGGGGACATCAATGAAGCAGCAGACATCCTCCCATTTCCTGTGCATGAGAACGCAGCACACTCGACTTTCAAAGAATGTCATTTCCAAGCGTATTGGCAGGCACACTACATAACTCCCAAGTGTTCCCATGCACGTTCAGAGAAACACGAGGAACTTCAACAACAGAGAAAAGGGGAGGAAAAAAAAAAAGTTCCAGAATAGAAATGTCCTATTCTATAGGATGCAAAACGGGAAATTACTCTGAGGTCCTGCTGGGAGTCCCACAATGAACAAGAACTTTATCTACTGCCCGAGAGAGCAACTGTATGAGTCATCTCTCTCTTTCTTTCACGCAATGCCAAAGGAGACTTCCTTTTAAAACCCTGACCATCTGCCAAGAAAGTACTCTGTTCAAATATACACGCAACAGTGCATGGGCTCCCCTCCCCCCTCCTTCCACCCCCCCACCCCCCGCCCCCAACTGCATTCCCCTCTGCTCCATGAAACGAAACAAAACAAAAAAACAAACCCGTCCCAAATGGGTGAAGCTGCGGGTTTCAATTTCAATACACCCTGCTAGACTTTCTAGCCATTTTCAGAGCAGAACAGAAAGAACGAAAAAAAAATAAAATAAAAAAAACCCCAAACCAACCAACAAACAAAAAACCCCGAGGATATGAACTGTTATGGCAACAAGCTGATGTTTTGGGATTATTCTTTCCACTATAGGAAACGATCCATCCTGAAGCGTCACAAAAAAATGGACAGACCAAGTTTCCATACCAAACTCTCAGTTATTTTAGCAAGATCATCTCTTCCAAGCCTGGTAGCAAAATCTGATGCCAAATGCCACACATTCCCTTGACAGCCCCTTCCCATCTATCCAAGAGTGGAGCTGCCATGGGAGCCGCCTCCTCTCTCCCCAAGCACCTCTCAAGTAAACTGGGTCACATGTTCCAGCCAGGCAAGGAGTGTGGGCAAAAACAGGAGGAAAAAAAACCAAAACCAAACCCACTGCTACACATAATATTTATACATTTGTCTATAATTAGGTAACCAGTCTGCAATGCATGTTAGAAACAAAAAAAAAACATTTCGACAAGGACAACACAATAGCGTGTTGATCTTCCATGAAAAGGGTTAAAAAAAAAACCCCAAAAAAACCCAAACAAAACATTTAAGATCTTGTTAAACTTTCATATTCCCGGCTAATTTAAATTCCTCATTAGGTAGATTAGTAATGGGGGCCGGAGTTGAAGCTCTCTCCGTGTTTAAATGCCTCTGAAGGCTACTGGGAACCAGGGCTGGCCACTCGCCAAAACCCCAAATGCCTGAAGGAAACTACTTAGCTCCATTTCAATCGCGTACTATGAAGCTGCCTCTCTGAAAGAGGAAAGGGGGGAAGGGAAAATAAAAACCCAAACAAAAAACAACATACCAAACAAAAAAAAAAAAAAAACCAAAAAAGAGCATTGCATACAATTAGTAGGCATGTGAAGGTTGTAACATTTTGCATTTTTAGCCTTCTGGGAAAGGCTCCTTCGTTCTTCCGAAAAGGCAGCAGGTATTTGATCCTGTTCCCGGGTTGGGGAGGGGGGATCCCAGCGGCCCTGGCTCCCTCCTCGGGAACAACCAAATGCCAGTGAGGAAAAGTAAGGACAGGGGGGGAAGAAGAAAAAAAAAAAAAAAAACCACACACACACACACAAAAAAAAAAAGGCAACAAAAATATGTCCATTAAAGGAAAGGAGCCTCCGTTCTTCCTCCTTCCCGACCAAAGCAATTAGGAGAAGGGAATCGCTGTCATATGACTGACAACTCACGGACTCTGAAAAGCTCCCTGCTCTGGGAATCAGCTACGTCGTATGCATTATATACATTGTAAATTTACACACATTGTATACACTATATACATCGTATACATGCAAGCACAGAGAGGTGCACATCGGCGTACGGACGCTCCTGTTGTTTTTTCCCATCGTAGCCAGAAGTAAAAATAAAATGATAATAATAATAAAAAAGAAATTAAAAAAAAAAAAAAAAAAAAAAAAAAGAAACCCAAAGCAACACGGTAACGGGCGAAAAGCAGCCCTCGGCCAAGGCAGGGAGCTCGGATGACAAGACCCAGCTGTGGAGTTTGGAGCCGGTACAAGCGCAAAAGTTTTGGCAGGACTCGTTGTGGAGCAGGAGGGCAGCGAGGACAGACGGAGATGCGCGGCTCCTCGGATCCACCTCGGGACTCTTCCCACGAAAAAGCCGTCTTATTTCAAACATAAACACCTGCTTCCAAACAGCGCTACGCATTTCTGCTTAATCCTCCCCAAACTCGCTGCTGGCACTTGGGCTTTTTTTTTTTTTTTCCTCCTTTTTTTTTTTTTTCCTTTTAATCCGCTCATCCGTTAATACGGCTTAAAAAAAAAAATACCCCGACAACAACAACAACATCGACATCCTCGTTTACCTGTTGCCAATATTCCTCCAGGGATGGCAAGGCTGAGAAGTAACCCGTGTCGTGCACAATCTGGAGTTCCTGGAAGATGCTGCACATTGGGAGAACATCCATGTCTCAAGTTGCAACAACAAAGTCAGTGCCGGTTACCAAAAATACAGATGCCTCCTGTATATGCGGGGGGCGCTCGGGGGGTGTCAAACCTCTGCTCTCAGTTTCCAAGCCCCCCCCCCACCTTTTCTCCAGAGAAGAAAAAATAAAAAAACGATTGTATATATAGAGAGATATATATTAATTCCTTGAGTAGCTCGGGGAGGAAAAAAAAAAAAAAATAAAAAAGACCCAAAGTTTCAGGCAAAGTTTAATTGCACGGCAGGGCAGGACGTCTCCCGAGGCGGCCGCTGTCCCCTCCCGCGGCCGGCGGCGGACACTTGCGCAGGAGCGGGCTCAATATTTGCAAACACGGCGCCGACTGCGAATGTCACCCCCTGCAAAACTTCCCTATTCAAAGGCCGGCCCGGCCGCGCGCCGCCCC